>WAAB01025918.1:152126-183191 GCA_013389865.1 Piaya cayana
CTGACTGTCTCTCTGTGCCTGTCTGTGTGTGGCTGTGGGAATGTGTCTGTCTGTCTCTGTGTCTGTGTGTCTCTGTATCTGCCTCTGTGTGTGTTTCTGTGTGCGTGTCTGTGTGTCTGTCTGACTGTGTCTGTGGGAATGTGTGTGTGTTTGTGTGTTTATGTGTCTCTGTGTCTGTCTATATGTATATGTGTGTGTGTGTCTGTGTGTCTGTCTGTCTCTGTGCCTTTCTGTTTATGTGTCTCTGTGTGTCTCTGTGCCTGTGTGTTTGTCTCTGCGTGTGTCTGACTGTCTCTGTGTGCCTGTTTGTGACTGACTCTGTGTCTGTGGGTGTCTGGGAATGTGTCTGTCTGTCTCTCTCTATGTGTTTGTGCATCTCCGTGTCTGCCTGCGTGTGTGTTTCTATGTGTGTGTCTGTGTATGTCAGTGTCTCTGTGTCCCTCTATGTGTCTGTGCGTGTCTGTCTCTCTCTCTGCCTCTCTGTGTGTCTGACTGTCTCTCTGTGCCTGTCTGTCTGACTCTGTGGCTGTGTGTGGCTGTGTCTTTGTGTGTGTGTCTCTGTGTGTTTGTGTGTCTCCATGTCTGCCTGTGTGTGTATCTGGTCTGTCTGTGTGTGTGGGAATGTCTGTCTCCGTACCTCTCTGTGTGTTTGTGTTTCTCTGTCTCTGTGTCTGTGTATGTGTGTCCCCAACTATCCTTCGGTGCCTGTGTGACTGTGGAAATGAGTGTGTGTCTGTGGAAATGTGTGTCACTGTCTATCCGTGTCTGTGTGTGTTTCTGTCAGTGTGTGTGTCTGTGCCTCTGTCTGTCTGTCTGCCTCCCACCCCAGCTTTTGCTCCATTTGCTCAGAGGCCCCATTTGCAGAGGCCCTGGGCAAGAGCCCCTGTCCCAGCGCAGCGAGGGGGGCTCTGCTGGCCAGGGGTCCCCTGGCTCCTTTCTCCCCTGAGGGTGACTCTTGTGCCTCCCCTGAGCGAGACTGATCCTGCTTCCCTCTGCCGTTCACTCCTGCCCTGCTGCTGCGCTCTGAGCCGTGGTGCATGGGCCTGGGCCTGCCCCGGCAACCTGGAAAGTAAATATAAATGCAATTGTGTGCGCTTCTAGTTAGGGCTTGCCACAAGAGAGAGGAAAACCCCTCGTTTTCTCTAGAAGAGAAGAGAGAAATAGCAGTACTGAGTCAGATCTGCGTCCTGCCTCCGAGAGCGCCCAACAGACTAACCCTAAGACTAATGAGCAGACCACAACGCTGCCCCAGGAGAACCCCCATGACCTAGCGATCCTGGTGTCAGGCATCTCCCAACCCACAGCCGGGATCTTCATTATTTAACAGCATTTGAGGGATTTTTCTTCAATACATTCAGTTAATTTTTTTTTTTTGAAAGCACGTGAAATTTTCATATCTGCCACATCATGCAGCAAGCATCCAGCTCTCTTCTTCAGGCTGCATTTAGTCATCTCCTTTTGTCTGCCAAGCTCTAAGTGGGGAACAGAGAGAAATCACCTTTCTGCAGTTTTTTAGTGCCCCAATATTGCCATTTTTCTTCACAATCCAAGTCTGAAAACCATTACATTGCCAAGCCAGGCCGTAGAGAGGAAGCACAGGTGACCTTTCTATCAAAAACATGGACAGCTCAGAAAACCTCAGACTCCTTCATCAAATACAACCACAAACCCAATAAGCAGCTTCCCTGCTGCTCTAGTCAGTCCAAAGATTGCTCCTACGCTAGCATCAGCTTTCTAGACACCACAATTGACATTAAAAAATGCCACCCTGCAAGACAGTGCGTACACGAGACCCTACAGGCCATCAAACTTCCTCTATGAAGCAGATGCAAGAAGATCTGCAGCCATCCAAAGTGCTCCAAGAAGGTATGAGATTCAGCCAGCCCTGCAGCTATTGCTGCACCTGCTCTGAGGGCTATGCTGGTGATGTGCTTTTATCCAGCAGGGTCACCCTTCCAGCAAAGTAGATGTAAGTTCACTACAATAAAGACAGGACAGCAACAACAGCCATTTTAGAAAATCACTTTTCACGGGATCAACATTTATTTGGTGTTTGTGCAGCACAACCCAAATTAACAAGGACTGGCAAAGCCTCTGAACACATTAGCTTTCTGCAAATTCATTTTTCTGCCTTCTATTTTAGAGTTTCTTCTGTAGCATTCCCTCCTGCAGCCACGTGCCCTGAATAGCAGTAATATTCCACGCATAAAATCATCTTTTAAATTACTATCTCTGAAAGATTTTTTTTTCCCAGTGCCTCTTCTCCTAACCTTCAGGCTCTCCCTTCCCCGGCTCATTACAGGAAGCAAATCTGCAGATGAAAACACATAAAATAGAACCAGATACCGCCAGAGCATCAAATATGAAATACCCCAGTCCCGCTCCACAGACAGCATAATCAATGCCCTTCCTCCCACAGCAGAACTGCCAAAATTCTTTGCTCCTGCATGTGTTTGTCCCCAAACTCTCCATTTCATCCCTTCACTCAGCACACGAGATACCCCCTCAGACACCGCATGAAAGAAACTAAATCATTTCTGTCTCAGAACAAGCACAAGCAGCCAACCAATAAAGGACAGAAACATGTACTCATCATTAGGGGAGTGTCTGTCAGACAGCAATAACTTGAACCCCTCAATCCTTATTCCGAAGAAAACCTGCAAAATGTTCCCAGCAGGTAAAGCTTGGAAATAAAACTTGGATACTAGATGCTAAAGCTCGCGGATTTAACAGGGTGTTGCATTCCTACCCCATTGCAGCCTCCCTGCCAAGCTCTCCCTTTGTCACCAGCACAAACAACCCTTTTTCACTAGTCGTTCAGCAGAAAAGCAGCAGCCTGTCAGTCACCTCTGCTCACACCTCTTTCCGCTCCGTAGGTGCTCCCTTTTTTCCTCAAGTGGTCAAATTGATTAATATAATTAGATTAAACTAAAAGCAATTGCATCTAACCTGTAGTTAGCTTGAATATTGCTGCTTCCTGTCAGATCTGATAAAGAGACACTGAGCCCAAAAGCTTGTTTGCTTTCTCCAGCTCTCCGGGTTGATCTAATAAAAGAGATTACTTTTTTTTTTTTTGCCACAAACCTTTGTTCCCTAGGATCTTGAAACCATCACGGCTATACCACCACTTTTACTTTTAAAATTTTGCCTGTTAAAACAGATTCTCCCAGATTCTCTTATCTGTGTAACAGAATATGATAAGATGTATTCCCTTTTGTATCGATCCTCATACTGTTTTCATAAATGCAACATCCAAGTACCTGCTAGGACTGCATTAGCTGATCTGACTAATGCCTGTCACTGGGAGGGTTTGGTTTTCTTGTTCTCTCCCCAAGAAGAAAAAGATGTGCGGGGCAAAGTGTTTTGGTTTCATGAGGGGTTTTTTTCCCCCCTTTCCTCTATTCATGTTGCTCTGCATTTATACCAGAGAAAATACAGACAATGACAATATCTGTGATAGACCTTCTTTCGCAGGGAAGTTAAACTTCAGAGCATTGAGCCACCCTTAGAAAAGATGTCAAAGCAACATTTTAACACGTTGTTCCCTACCAAAGGAAAGCTAATCCATACTCTTGACATTTGGGACAGAAACTTCCTAAGGAAAAAAATAGTGTTTCCCCTTTTCCAGAAAAAAGTGTTTCAACTTGCGATTCTCGGTATGTGGTGTTCAGACAGATTGTTGCAGATTATTAACATACAGACCAGCGCTATACAGTTTATAAATAGGAAAATCTGGAAAGCAAAAAGTGTAATGTGCCTTTTCATTGCACTGAGGCAGATTAGCATAGGACAGCTTGAAGCGGAAATGGTGCAGACAGACTATTCCATGCTAAAAAACAGAGAGAATTTACTTATGTGTAAGGAATCACACTGCTGTTCCTCTGAGAGGAACCCCGAACGATTCCACGTCTCTAAAAAGGCAGTAGGTACAACATACGAGCTACTGAAAGATAGAAGCTGAGGTGAAAAGAGGAATCATCTGTGCTCAAGCACTGAAAGCAGAAATACCAGAAGACCTCAGGGAGACAGTAGACAGCAGATTTAATATGTCTTTGCAATGTGATATGGCAGCAAAAAAATCATGCAGTTAATTTAATTTAGGGTTGTAAAGGCAGAGACCTCTTCTCAGAGATACAGGCAACAGTCCCATTTTTTAATATAGTGGTGAGACCACAGTTTGAAGATGTGTTTAGTTCTGGACAACTCAGTGCTAGCGAGATGTCAACAACTTGGAGGGAAATAAAAAAAAAAAAATTTTAAAAAAGAAAGATAAAATGATAAAAAAGCTGGAAGGGATTCCAGCATGTGTAGGTTGGCCAAATAACAACCATGAAGAGCATCACGGGAATTGTGTGTAAGAACTTCAGGGGTGCAGAAGCACCAGGGAGCAAGAAGACTGTTTAGGGTTGTCTGAGAGAGTTTAAATGGTATAAATGTAAATTAAATTAAGTAAAGGAAAAATTAATCTACAAGACTGCAAGAGAGCATCCCAGAGGAGCTCCCATCACCTGATTCACACAAGACTGGAGGGAGCAAAGCACACGAGAAACCACTTAAGAAACCTCAACTGCAGGAAGGGATAAGATCAGGACAATATGCCTTTGGGACTGTCTAACTGCCCACAGACCAGGACACCTGCAGAGCTGTAGGTCTCAGCCCAGTACATAGTGGAAATTTTCCCTCCTCTACACCATTGCTGGAAGCACTTTTAGACTAAAATAACTGTGCTTGGTTCCACAGGTAACCATGGAGGGAGTTCTGTACTCGGAGGGGTTAAGGGTGTATCAATGAGCAGAATTTTTTCCTTTTATCTCTGGGATTTTCTTGAGAGGTCACTGCTTCATCATCTGGTAAGAACAGTGGTGACTGTGCTACTCTGTTTTAATATTGTCACCATAATATTGCCTCAGACAACACAGATCTTTGAGCAGATGTCGTGGGAAGCACTTACTCTCCCAAGAAGTCTGCAGCATCCAGATATAGCAGTTAAATGGAATGAAAAGGAAAAAAAACCCCAAACCAGAGGCTTTACTATTCCTTAGTTAGAGGGACAAGATCAAGGTAAGTCCTTTTTCTAATCTAGGAAGGCCAGCTTGAACCTATACCCATTACACCTTCACCTCACACCGTGCCATCACGTGTTCTGGCCTGTCTGTCATACAGAAAAGGAAACCTGACAGCATGATACGTTCCTCCCAAGCAAGGGCTGATAGACCATGTTGCTTCTCATCCTGAATGTAACACACACACACATTGCTGGGGAGAAAAAAGCAAAAAAGACCCAAACAGTTTTACTAGTGTTCCAGAAGGAAGTTGAATGTTCTTTCTTATCAGGGCAGTATCTTTTTAACTCCATCCCTTAGGGAGGTAGCATAGTGATAATTATCAGTCCTACCATACCCAAAGCACACAAAAGCATGGTCCCTATATCTGCTGACCTGAAACAGCTTTTCTCTACAGAGAAATGTCACAATCTTCATGAAGAAAACCTTTCTGCTTATTTCTTTAAATGAAAACCATGGCCTAACACACACCAGCTGTAAGGGCACCAATATTTGGGTTCGAGACAGTCTTGTAATGAATTCCTGAAGGATATGCTAAAATTAATTCATCACCTCCCTAGTTTATCATGAACCTCTTACTGTTTCACTTCCACTCTGCCTAATGGCCCATCTTCCTCTGGACAACATATGTCAGAAACGGCTGTAATGTCATGCTTTTACTTTGCAGGCTAAGTTTAAAGAAAAGAGGGGGGGTGGGGGTGGGGAGGAAGTGTTTTCTCCTTTCTTTTCAATGTAGCTCTTGTCTAAGTGCTAGGACAGGCACTGTCAGCTCTGAAAACTCAAGATTAATCAAGCAATTAAGAATTGATATCCAGTGACTTATCATGACTGGAAATGAGAGGTGCTGCATTCATTTTAGCTCTGCAAGAATCCAAAATAGCTTGCCTGCTTTTTTGTGGACAGCAAGATTATTTTAAATCTTGTTTTAGGGGGAAGGGTGGGGCAGAGAAGAAGAAGAATTACAGCTCCTTCTATTAAACTGGCTTCTTCCCATCGGCGTTTTGCACATCCCTTAGCAAAGGGCTGGGCTGTCCAGAGGGCCGTGCTGGAAGAGCTGCTGTGCTTCAGATTCACACCCTGTCTTGAACAGCATGAAAAGCATAGAGAAATCCCGAAGGAGCAGAAGCCAAGCTGAAGTTTTACTTTCTCTTCTCCGTATGCTAGCACAACACAGCCCTGCCTGAGTAAACAACCCAACCGAGCAGGAATTACATCACCTCAGAACTGTGGTTTCCCTTAAGCATTAAAAAGAATGGCAAGCATTTCCATTCACGTAATTATCAGCATTATCGCCTCTCCTCACACCTCCTTCTTCTCCAGAGTAAAACTGTTGGGATGGCAGGGACTTCCCTGCCTCCCTTCCACACCAGCAGAGAGCCTTTGCCCTTCCTTGTCTAAACCCTCTCAGTAAGCTTGGAAATTTCTTCAGCAGTCAGGAAGACTTTCTAGGGTGGCAGCCCATCACATTCCCTCCATAAACATTTATTTGGGGAATTATGGCATATATAATTAACCTTTCCATGGTAATTTGGCTCTTATGAGCTTCCCTTATTGCCAAAATGGTGGGTACCTCCATAAAACAGAGCAGCAACTTCTCCTGCAGCTCTGCTACCTCAGCAAACAGACCTCAGCCAGGCAGGCATGAGCCTGATCGAAACCTGCATGAGAAATCAAAACATGAAAAGCCAAGTGCTGCAGAAATTGGCACTGGTGACTTAGGAAGACACTTCTTTTTCATTAAACTATAAGGAACTCAACAGGCTCTACTTACTCAGCTACTGGCTCCTACCTGGACAATCTGATACAAATAAGAACATGGGAACCTGAATTTTGTTCCCGACTTCACCTCTGACTATCCGCAGTTTTGGAAAAGTCGTTTAACCTCTGAAGCCTCCATTAACCTCCTGAGTCACCATTTTTTCCATGTATGAAGCTGAAACTTCATATTCAGACTTGCAAGGACTTTTGAAATATTTGATTTTAATAGCACTTGTCAGTGCCAAAAGCATCGTTAGCAGCATTATGGGGCTAATTCCCTCACAAGGGAGAGAAGCTCACCATGGTAGAGGTATTTTGGGTACAATTATTACCCCTGAAAGTGCCCAGATATCATTGCATAAAACTGCAAGCAGACAAATCATTCAGATGGGATAGAAACCAGAGGCCCTGAGTGGTTATTAAAAGACATAACGTTTTGAAGAAGCCCATATGGTAGCTTTTTCATGTTCACCCCTTTCCAATTTGGTTAATTGCATTCTGACTCCTTAAAGCAGGGTGTCCGACCCGCCTGGCCCTACCAGCTGCATATTCAAAGCTTCACGCAGCTCAGAGCAATGCAACACAACCCACGTATTTCAAAGAGCTGAAGGAAAAGAGGAGTTCCAGGGAAACGTTCGTTGGCTGGTGAGGAGACAGGTAACCTCCCAGAAGAGAGCAAATGCCAATTTGTGGGCTGAAGTTGCCCTCTCTTTCTGCCTAAATGGCCCTGGTCTCAGGAGCTGATGACTTGCCCTCCTGTGTCACTTCTCACTGGAATTTGCCTGGTGCTGTCAAAGCCTCATCGTGCTTTGTCCCAGAGTGTCTGTGTGGTTGTGGCATCGGCGCTGTGAACCTTGCAGATCCACAGCTTGTAAAGCAGGTCGGCAGCACAAAGGCCTGGTTATTATTTGTAAAGTGCCTGGTAACATGCTAGTTATGAATAGTAACCTGTACTTCTATTTCCTCATTACCTAAGGCAAACATTTTATCCCTGTCAGTAAGTGGAGACTGGTTTGCCCTAGAATCCAGCAAGAGAAGACACCAAAGGTTCACATTCTCCTCTTCCCTTGGAGATCAGTTAGTCACTAGCACTCTCAGATCTCCTCCTCTTAATGATGCTTCACTGTGGGCAGCACACCTTGACCGCTGCAGAATCCCAAAACACAAAAAGAGCGGCATCTGAGCCTTCACCAGCTTCCTGATGCAGCAAAGAAGGGGAGCAGCGTATGCTGCAAAGGATTTTTTTTCCACCGTTGATACACAGTAAGTCTTCCCAAACTCCAGATAAGATGCTGTTTCCAAACAGCAAAAGGAAGTGGTGGCAGCTTCCACCCATTCTGACCCAACGATGGTGCCGGCAGCCACTCTTCTGTCCCTAAGGAGCAGCTCTGTGCCAAGGTGCTGGCAGCTGATGGAGCTATCTCTCCAGACTTCATGGATGTAAAGGAGTGGAACTTGTCCTGACTCCACCTTTTCACAGGTGCTGGTGGCATCTGGGCTATGGCACAGAGTTGTGAGGGGTGCCAGAGGCGCCAGCCCCCGAGGTAGAAGTTAGTCGTGGCTGGAGATGTTCTGCATGACTGTGGGTGCCCACCTCTGGGAGTCTGTGGTCTGGGAGCTACCAAGGGAGCTGGCAGGGGGGTGTGGACAGGCTGGGGACAGTAAAGGAAGCAGAGAGGACCTAGGGCACCATCTGGTGGCTTCACTCACTGCCTTCCCTAAATCCCTGTCTCACAGGGTCACAGTATTGCATGACCAAGGGCTGAAGAAACACTAGATCTTTCCAAGAGACAGCCCAGCAGTAAGAGGAAACCCTTGCCCTTGGCCTAGACTCAGGGACCCTCAGGGTACTGCTGGGTGGGACAACAGGGCAAACCGAGACAGCAATAACCATTTCATTTGGGGGCTGTTCAGTCAAGCACATCCCTTGATAATGAACCAGCCCTAGCTGGGTCTTCAGACACTATTGCCATACAGACGATTAATGGTAGTGACACCCCTGAGAAGGAAAAAGAAAAGAGGACATAAGTGATGGAGAACGCTTTGGACTACAGCATGGACATGCATTTCATTGTCATTATCCACCACAAAAAGGTCTTTCTTGTCAACGCATAAAGGCAAAATACAGTTGGCGTTTTTCATACAACAGAGCAGTCCCTATGCAAGAGCTTCTCTGCTGAAAAGAATGAAACCAACAAACCACTCGAATGCATCCAGGTTTTTTGCCTTCTCAAAGTAGGATTTGGCATAAAGCATTGCCAAGGGCTTGTTTTAAAGGGACCAGGTGGCCTCAGTGTCATCGACATCCTCTGCAGCAAAACCAGATAAAACAACACAGCGAGATGATCACAGTGAGAGACGGCACCTCTCAGGACCAAAGGCTCACACCTGGTGGGGAGAGCAAAGGCTCCTGCTGGTAACATGGTACCTCCTTTAGAAAAAGACAGGCACCACGTTTAAACCTCGCACCATTTGTTTACTTTGACAATGGGTCTCCACTTCCTTGAAATCCTCAATACAAAGGGATAATTCAGCACCTGGAATCAAGGATTATGCCACTGTAACCTGAGAGCACTGTGCCGGGGGGTAGCAAGTCGAGCTGTGCCCCTTAGGGACATAGTTTTAAAGAAGAATCCATTCTCAACACTCAGGTTAAAGCAAAGCATGTAAACACGAGCCAGTCATCACCTCTTAGCTTTGTGGAGCTGGGGGATCTCATCCTTAATTTCCCTCATTTTTTTTTTCCAATTGCTCAACACATAAAAATTAACTCCTTTCCTCTTGCTAGTACGATTTCTTTTCTGCGTCCGTTCTCATAGGCCATGCAGCCAGGTAGGACAAAAAGACCACATGATTGCCTTTCCCCTGAACAAATCTCTTCTCTTGAGTAGCTGCAGCAGTATTATATCACTTACATTTCCTAGTGTCGCCTACTCGTGACTGAAGGCATTTCCTCATACCTCCTTGGAAAACTCCATACCACTTAAAAACACCCTTGCTCTCACAGTGTTCTGCTTTGTACCTTTCTCTCTCACACACTCTGATGTGACTGTGGCTGTCCATGGGGCGCAATGAGAAAGAAGTGACTTTAGCTTGTAGCTATGTAGCTTCAACACTTCCTTTTCCTCGTGCAGCAGTCTTTTACCCATGCAGGGCACCCCCAAACCCTCAGATCCATTGAAATCAATACAGCAGCTCCCCCGAATCCGGCAAGCTTTGGAGCACAGCCCAAATCCCCAAGCACGCCCGTGTTCCTTGGAAATTTGGATGCTTTCACTCAACTGATCAGAACCCGGTGCGATGCTTCCAGCACTTCAGCACTGACTGTTCTAGAATAGCCGTTTCTATTCCAAATGCCATTCTTCCTCTCGTGTTTCATTTTAAACAGTTCCAGCTACATAATATACAGAATTGTTCAGGCATAAATGTAAGAAACATACTACTTTAAAAGGTAACAGAAAGACAAGACAAATCAATTCACTGAAAAGTGAGATCCTTGCCAGGAAATTTCCAGTAGCACCCAGTATTTTTAGCATTTTTAACATTTAAAAAGCAAAACACGGAAACTAAGAGGCATTGTTTTGCAAGTTCTCACTTTTCATCTAATCCACCAGCTTCTGCTGAATATTTTATTGCCATACTGCAACATATTTATAATTCATCTCATCATTACTTCAAATTTGTTAAAGAAAGGCATTGTTAGATCTGTACAATCCTCTGTAAATTCTCCCTTGAACACAAATGTTTTCTGGACATCCTAGTGAACACTAAAATTTTGTGCTTCAGAAATATTTATTTATAATTGTTGCAATCACTTCACAAATGGAAAATGGGTCTAATAAGCCACGCTGTCTATTCATTGCTCTTTTGAAATGAATTCCTCAACACTGGGAAGAGAAAAAGCATTTTCCTGTGGTTAAAGAAAGTCCAAATTGCATGTTTGAAATCTCTTCTAATAAAAAGAGCAAAGCAATAAGCGGATTATCTCTTTAAACATAGTATAGGAAGGCTGGAGGCCCCGGAGACATTTTCCATAGCCTCTATCTCTGATGCATAGCAACATTATCTTCAACTAGAGAGGGTCCTATGACCCTGGAGCTCAGTTTTAATTTGATCTTCTTCTTTAAAGAGGCTTCTATGATTCCTCTCAAGTTATGCTGCATATTCTTATTTTGGGTTGGTTTTGTTTCGTTGTTATTTTGTTGTTGTTTTTTTTAAATCTGAGATAAAACAGCCCCAGCTTTTTGATCCACTGGTTTGATCGTGTTTTATGGATATTTAACGTAACCTTCTTGCCTGTCAGAAGTAGAATATGCATCAGCACAAATGGTAGGCAAGTTCTAGCTGACAGTAAAGAGAAGTGCTTGGATGGAGAATTCGCCTCTAGGGCCTCACTCCTGTTATTCTCAGAACTGATCTACCTGGCCAAATAACGTGTGGGGTGAGGGAAAGGAGCCTTATGTCCTTGTTGTGAAACACGGGCCAGCTGAAACAAAGGCAAACCTATTGGTTTTGGTGGGGCAGAGGCACCATGCTTGTTCCCACACAAAATCCCAAGCCGTAACAATGCTTGCTGCCAAGAAGAACAGGAAATTTGGAAGCTTGACTTAAACTTCTCGAGCCCCTGACCTGCTTGGCATACGCACCCCCAGAAATCCCCCAGTTCCCACCTCCCTGTCGGGTTTCCTTGCTCTGGAAGGGTCACTGCCATTGAGACATGGTGCCAGGCAGCGATATTTTCTGTTTTCCTTTTTTCCATCTTTATCTCTGTTCATGCATCCAGTCCTCACCATATACTGCTGATATTGCTGAAGGGAAAGCTTTTTCTCGGAGGCACTGATTTGAGTCGGCTGAGTACGGTCACAGCAGGCATCTGTGACTAGTTGATGGGATTAGCAGATTATGAGAAAGCATGTTTCACTGTGGGGTTCCTGAGAAAGGAAAAATGGGCAGGTGGATGCTTGGATCTCAGTTAAACTATGCATGAGGGCCTGATGGCCGCATCAGGAAAGCTGCAGGCGCAGGATCAGACGGACTGCTGCAGGTCAGGATTGGAAGATCAAGTCAGCGAGCAGGGAGGTCTCTGGGTTGTCCGGTCATTTACAGAGGAACAAGATTTAAATATTTCAGTCAGGCCAGGTCAGAGAAACCCACACATACCGCATCTGCACCATTTCCAAGACACATGTGAGTACTTGACAAAAGCAGCTTTTCTTTTGCATCAAACTGCTTTGCTGCAAAATAGCTTTGCTGCATCGATGCAGACTGAGCCCAGGTGGGATTTAGGCAGTTGTGAGTTCTCATGTTAATGAAGGGCATTCAGATGGAGGCAGGGGTTCAGAAGTCCCTCGTGATTGTGCCCTGAAGTCACCATGGGGCTCTGCAGAGAACTGGGGATGTAAAAGGGCAGTTCTGCCATACAGGAAGATGTCTGGTCACACAGGGTCAGATTTTGCCCATTAGATATTCTCATACAGTGTATCAGAGGATTCTTCTAGAGTTGCTTGCTTCTTAGGTGTCTGCAGAATGATGAAGAGAAGAAAAAAAGAAATAGAGGAAAATTATTCCAAAGAAGATGAATTAATTCTTAATAAGCAGACACTGATGCTTGTTCTGTTAGAAATGGCTGTAAGTGATCCACCGAAACAGAAGCTACTGCAGTGAGAAATGTTGCTCCACCAGAGATGAATGTGACTAATCCAGCCCAAGGGATAAAGACGGCTCCTTTGCTTGCCACTCTTCCCCCAAAAAGCTGTCAGACAAGGGTGGAGGGGAGGGAAGATTGGACTTGGTGAAAAATAAATCACTTTGGATTCTGTGAGGTAGGAATTCCCTGACCTCTTCAATCCTGTTTCTTCAACAGTTGAGTCTATTCCTCACAACTGTTCCTTGTGCAGACAAGGTGCTGACAGACTGATATTTTAAGCGCTGTGTGGCATGGGCTTGCTGTAAGCGAGGTTACACAGTAAGCAGCTGAAATGCCACCGGGTGAACGAAGCCCTACCTACACTAGCATTTTCTCTGCTGCCACCACCAAAGGGAAACGTTTTACAAAAGTGCCGAGTACAGGTACTGCCAAAGCATGTGGAATTAACTCCTGGCTGCCCAAGCTGGCTAACAGTCCAGCATAATAGTGTGCAAACACTCTTGTTTCAGGGGTTTGCTGCCCTGCTTGTCTTTACAGCTCTCCCTTTATGAGCAGCATCCCATAACACCGGCTGGCCTGGACCTCCACAGAAAAGTCAGCAGTCCCAGCTCCTACTCCTAGGGAAAATATTACATTGTACTGCAGCCAGCTGGAGGATGAGTGTCCCAGGCAGTCACAGCCCACAATGACTGAGAAGGAAGGGAATCATAGAATCAAAGAATTGTAGAATCATAGAATCAGTTTGGGTTGGAAGGGACCTTGAAAATCATCCCATTCCACATACCCCCCCGCCTCCCCATCCCCGCCATGGGCAGGGAAACCTCCCACTGGATCATGTTGCTCAAAGCCTCCTCCAACCTGGCCTTGAACACCTCCACAGATGGGGCAGCCACCGCTTCCCTGGGCAACCTGTGTCAGAGCTTCACCATCCTGATCGTGAAAAATTCCTTCTTATGTCTCGTCTAAATCTGCCCCTCTCCAGTTTATACCCATTGGCCCTAGTCCTATCACTACAAGCCTTTGCAAAAAGTCCCTCCCAAGAACCTGCAATCAAGGTGCTTGCAACAGTAGTGGAAAATGCAGTCAGATTCTCCTGTGCAGAGATTGTGCAGCCCTGCCACTCACATTTCCCTTCCTTCTGACCAGCACAAAAACTGAGGACAGTCAGTGGTGTCTGGTCTTGGTGCGAGAGCTCATTCTATCTCCTTTCTTTGCCTTCCTCTCCTTTGTTTCTCGCACCTCTGCTTCGACCTTTACCCCACCCTGGTTGAAGCTACCAGTGCCAGAGCCACTCACATGCAGACGCTGCTTTGCTCTAGCTTTGTGCTTTATTCCTGCTCTGTTTTACAGACCCACTGCCCATCACAGCAGCTATTGGGTGGCATGGGTCACACACAAGGGATTCGGCACTGCCTAGACAGATCTACAGTAGGGAGATGCATCACTGCACATCATCATGCAGATTGAGTCATTTAGAAGGGGGCAGCAGATAAAGGTGTACAGAAGAATAAATAGGACAAAGAAGAAGGATCAGGATCAACTTCTCTCCCTGTCCAGCTAGCTCAGAATGCAGCAAGAACACAAACCCAGGGACTTCGTCTTTTCCAGTGCATATGATGCACTGATGTACAAGACAGACTACATCATAGATATATTGAATCATTAGGTTGGAAAAGACCTTTGAGATCATTCACTCCAATTGTACCTGTCTGCTACTGAATTATGTCCCCAAGCACCTCATCTACTTGCCTTTTAAACATTTCCAGGTATGGGGACCCCATGACCTCCATGAGCAACCCGTGCTGGAGTCTGAGAACCCTTTCTGTGAAGAAATCTTTCCTAAGGTCCAATCTAAACTTCCCCTGACACAGCTCAAGGCCATTCCCTTTTGTCCTATGACCCATCATTTGGGAGAAGAGATTGACCCCCACCTCACTACAACCTTCCTTCAGGTAGTTGTAGAGAGCAATAAGTCTCCCCTCAGCCTCCTTTTCTCCAGGCTAAACAACCCCAGTTCCCTCAGCCACTCCTCATAAGACTTGTTCTCTAGCCCCTTCACTGGTGTCCATCCATCCTTTCCTTCAACAACCAGATACCTGGCTTTGCTACCACCAGCCACTCTAATGCCACAGCAATAAATGCAGGATGCCAGTGGCGTTGGGACCAGATCGCACAGCAGTTAGCTCTGACACAGAGGATTTTAGACCACCTTTTCCTGAAACATGGGAGTTGTGAAAATGCCTCAGGCTCTGGAAAATACTGTCCTTCATGAAACAGAGGGATGTGCCAGCTGAAGCTGGTGCCATGCTCCGTGCTGCATAGGCAACCTGGGGAACTATGCCTGATCAGTGGAAGGAAGCAGGAGACATCAGTGGAAGGAAGGTTTGACATCAGGAAAAGATTTTTCCCAGTCATTGGGCGCTGGCTGAGGCTGCCCAGGGAGGTGATTGAGTCACCTACCCTGGAGGTGTTCTAGGTACAGGTGGACAAGGTGCTGAGGGGCATGATTTAGTGTTTGATAGGAATGGTTGGACTCGATGATCCAGTGGGTCTCTTCCAACCTGGTTGTTCTATGATTCTATGAAGTGTTCCCTGGGGTGCTTGATAAAAGTGTCATCCCTGTGAAACAGCTGATGCCTGTCAAAGGCAGGGCAGAGGGGTGTATGTGCCTCTGGTCTGCTTCGTGTGGTCCCCCCAGCTGATCTACATCTGCGTATTCCAAGTAGCTGCTCCTTTCACTACCATTCATTTCCTTGTCTCTAACTCACAACTGCCAGCCCATCAAGAAGATCTGAGCCTAAAATGTACCTTTTCCTGAGCCTTAGAGCTGACAGAGGCTGTTTCAGCCCAGCCTCAGTTCAGACCACCTTGCCTTTTGCTATCATGAAAGAACTCTCTCTGTCACTTAATGCCAGTGAGAGCAAAGATGTGTCCAGGGTCTGCCCCCGATTCTCAGATTCCTCTATGCCGAGGACTTCTCAGCTGCCCAAATAATCTAGAAAAGTTAACAGCAGAGCCTGCATTTGGCCAGCTCTCCATGAACATCCATCGTGTTCAGAAGGAGCAGCAATACCTAACTGCCTTTCATCGTGCGTCATAAGGCAAAGCATCCGTGTGAAACCAGGACTGCCAGAACTGGTAGAGCTGCACAAGCAAGGGTTCCGCTGGAAGGCAGAAGTCAGGTTACACGTGCAGCCCAGCTGGTGAGTGGATGCCACGTCCCTTTTTCTCCTTTTGATGGAACTGGAAGTGGGGAAAGAGCTTCTGACTAGCTGGGGCCATCACGACTCTGTGTGTCTTCTTTCCCCATATGCTCAGTGCACAAGGGAACTCTACAAGAACAGGGCCCCAGTCCTTACCTTCCCTGGAGGATTCCTTCCCGGTGATGGGTTGTGTGTGTTGTCCTCAAGGATAGAATAGACATCAACTTGCTGCACATCCAGACTCTGCACGGGGAAGAGAGAAAAGAGCAGGGGTCAAATCAGGTTTAAGACAAATAATTGCCCGTTGGGTTGTTCCTCATCTTATGCCTGGCAATTTTAAGGTTCCTGATCTGAACTTAGGCAAGAAAAACATCCTTTTCCCCTGTAATCTTTACACTGCAGTTGCATAATCTTCCTTTGTCAGGCTCAAAGAGACAGGTTTTTACCCTCTGCAGGTCAGTGGTAAGGAATGCCATTGGCCTTGCCTCCCTTCACTCCAAATTGTCCTAGGACACAGAAGAAAGTTCCCTCTGTCTCTCACAAAGACATGAAAGGATATTGTGCACCATGAGGACCACGAATAACAGGCAGTGCTCTGGATCGCCCAGGACTGTTTAGGCACTTGACACCCACAAGCTCTTGCTCATGGTTATTCTGGGCACACAAAGGTGAGAAGAGAAGTGAGGCTGAAGGTCCTGAAGTGCAGAGAGTGTCAAAAATTGGAAGTCTTATATTAGGCATGATTTCTATCTATTGTCTGAGTTATTTTCCAAGTCAGAACTCTCTTTTCCTCTTAGAGTGAGCAATAATAATAATAATAAAAAAATCAATACACTCCCAGGCCTTCAAACATGCCCGTGGTCCCACACAGCTATGCAGAGAAACACACAAGAGCCCTACATGTATATGCACCTGCTGGTCCCCCAGGTAATTGTGTCACAGGAGATGCATGTCAGTTTGAGTGATGTTCCAGATCTGCCTGAAGGATCAAACACAACAATCAGGAGGACTTTTCCATGTGTGTTTCAAGGATGACAGCAGGTTGCCAAGGTGTCTGTTTCTCTGGCAACAGGAAGATGGGAGGAGCTCTGGCCACAAGAGGGGCAGATGGTATTAGTAGAAAGACTGCAAAGGGAGCCAGATGCCCTGCAACACAACGAGGAAGATGAGCAAAAACATGGAGGCTTGGTGCTGGGGCTGCCAATCACCTGAACCCCCATCATTTCATCTGGAGTTGCAAATGCTCAGCATCTTTTGGTACCATGGCATGGGATGGCGCATTGAACAGGACCAGATGATAGAGAAACAGCATTTGGGAGCAGAGCTTGGAAGAAACGGGCACTCAGACAGGAGGGGCCCACAGTGAACAGAGCACCACATGGCTCTCCCTTTCCCACTTCTCCTCTGGGAACAGCCAAATTATTTCACCTGTCTGCTTCCCACTCCCAACGACCCACTTGCCTCAACAGACATTCCCAACTACTCATACGTGCACATGCATACACAGAAAATCCCATTTCCCCATCCTCATTTTCAATTCTCTTTGTGATGCTTGCAGCAAGGACTTCACCCCATGAGCTGCACTCCCAACAGTCTGGCTCCATGTACCCTCCGTAGGACAAGCAGCCTTGTTTACTGTTCCAGTCTGAAGCCACTAGCAAGCAAGAAGGACCCTTTTGGTGTTAAACCTCTAAAAAAAGATTCCCTCCCTCCTTAAGCCCCCTTCCCATGGGGGCTGGTGACAAGGCTTGCCCTTTGCTGGACAGTTGGAAAGCTGGTGTCTCCAACCACCATTTGCAAATTAATTACTTTTACTCAGTCACTGACCACCTGCCACTGTCACAGTGGAGGCACCCAGGCCTCTCTCATCCCCTGTGGCAGGTGCCTTCCCATCCCTGAGCAGCCTCCTTGTCTCCTGCGCACAAGGAAAAGCTCCTGTGCTCTGGAACACGCCTGCACTGCAGGAGTTCTGGTTTTGTGCTCAAAAAAGCTTGTTTGAAATGTAAAGCAGATGAAGCGAGTCCTTTGGATTGTTACTTCCAAGCTGCTCGTTAACTAGGCAGCTAAGCTGGAAGGCAGAGGAAAATGCAGGTCTGGGCAGCACGGTACAGCAGAGCCACTCGGCAGCTGCAGGAGACACTGAGGTCCAGGAACACCTGGCAGTGTGGTTGGAACAAAGTGGTAGATGCCCAGCTGCCTCCTCCTTCTTGATACCAGGGCTTTTTACAACTTGCTGCCACCGTTGGGGACTGCAAGGTAAATTGTGGCAGCTGGAAGAGCTAGTGGGGAAGGCATTTGCTCCTAGGGATGCTCAGCAGGACAGCTTTGCAGAAGGTCTGATAGGACCCTTCCCACACCAGGGGTGAGTCTTGCGGCCGTGTAGGATAACACAGAGCATTTAATGAGCTGCGCCAGCCAGTTCCAATCCCTTACTTCGATGTTCAGTGCTGTCTCCTATTGCTCCTGCTCCCAGCTCCAGGCCTGCAAGGACACCCTGATTCCCTGACCTGTCCTTTTTCCAGTCTCTGACCTCTTGCTTTCCCCCACAGACAGCACATCTAGCACATGCTGGCTTCCTATCTTATCCCCTAATCTATGACCTCCTTCTTTATCTCATCACTTGGAGTTACTTCTCTCTTGTCCTTCCCTTTTCCTTGCCTTAGCTTGCCCCAGTGCTGACCACAGATTTCTGCCTTCCCCGCAAATTAAGCGCTGAGCATTCGACACCTGATTTAACACCAAGAGGTTTTCACAACCCACTTAATTTCAAATACAGTTTTTAGTGCCAGATTTACACCGTGCAGGGCTTCAACAATGTCAAACAACAGGGCAGCAGAGTCACCTTCCAAAGGAAATAAGGTTTGCTGACTTTCCACTTCCACCTGTCCCGAGAGCCCACCCAATGCGGGGTCTCCATCCCACGGCTCTCGCCCTCTCTCTTCCATTTGCTTCTCCATTACCCCTTTAAGCCCCATGCTCCCCCCTCCTCGCCCCGCAGCCCTGCTCTCCCCATGTGCTGTGTCTGCTCTGCAGCGGGAGTTGCTGTTTCATGCCTGAATGAGTCACCCCACGGCAGCTGCTCCACGAAAGTCCCCTCCAGCGGGCAGGCTGGTACCCTCGGCACACACGAGGTGGTCGGAGGATGCTTGCAGCTCTGCCAAAGAGCCACCTGCCCTGCACAGGGGGCTGGCCAAGAGCCCCGTGCAGCTGGTGTGTGGCGAGCAGGCTCCGGGGGAAGGACACCTTGGCCAGGTCCATGGGGCTCCTGCAAGCAGAGGGGCTCAGCCAGCTCCCTGGACTGCCTGTGCCTAGGGCTGGCTCCTCTGGCTTGCTGTATTAGCCTTAGTGGGGCCTCCTGAACAGAACAACATGATGAAACATGTAATTAAGATGGAGCTAAGGATGCATGACGAGGCCGACTGAGCGAGAAATGGATTTGATTTTTTTTTTTTGTCTCCTTGCAGAAATCATCCACTTCAGCAGGAAGCCACCCGTTTGGGTTTTTATAAGCCTGAATTAAAAAGAAATTACTTGATACAAATGAAAAGGTTTATAACCCGCAACCTCCTTCACCCAAAGCAGTGCTTTTTGCCGAGAATAAACGTATCACACACAATATATATACTGCTTTGTTTTAAACTTCAGCTTCAAAAATTAAAGAGCCACAAAACAGTACCATCCCGCCTGCGAAGCAGGAATGAGAAGGGAGCAGACCAATCCTCTTTTTTGTATCTGGACTCTACCAAGGTTCCTGCCTCTTTGGCAGAGCTTTGCTCCTATATGTTGTACATTCTCCAGAGTTTCATTTTGTTTAGTTTAAATGATTAATGCAGCAGAGCTTACAGGTTTTCCTCAGAGGCGCTTTTCCAGGCCTTACAGGCCTTGCAGTCAGAAAGGTTTCCTAATATTCAGGCAACATCCTTCTCTACTCACTTTCATTTTATTCCTCCTCATCTTTCTCAGAGATCACAGCATAGAAAAAACAAACCCTTCCTTTCTCAGTGGAGCAACCCTTCCATGGCAGTAAAAGGAGAAAAGGAATCAATTTGAAATGGATCTGGATGGGTCGTAAATAGGATTAGGGGTCATAGTTACTTGAGGTTGCTGGGGTCTGGGCCTGATGTTGCAGGAGAGCCACTCCAATCCTATTATATATGATGCTGCTGCTATTGGGCTCAGGGAGTGGAAGCTGTAGGTGTTCCCCAGTTTGAGAAATGGAAAAAGGAGATCCTGTGTGATGAAAAGAGAAAAGTTCCAAAAAAGAGATTCCTTTCACTTTCCTCCTGCCCATTTTCCCCCCCAGAGCAAGTCAGTCTGCTCAGGACCGCAGTGGTCCATGACACTGACACCAGCGAAGGTGTTACAGCAGGAGCTCTAAACAGCTGAGATTGTCGTGCACTTCTCTCTGCTCCTTTCCCAGGCCATCATTCTCCAGCTGAGGTGGATATCTCCTTGACACGTTCTACAGTACAAACTGGGACTGAGATCCTTCCTGACTTTCAGAGAACCTGCTACCTCTACCATCAGGAACCTTCTCTGGCCCCACGCTGGCAGAGGCGCGGTGCAGCAGGGCACGGTGCACGGCTTTGGCACTGGGGAGGTGATGAGCGGGACCAGGATGGAGACACACAACACGCATGGTCCAGGGACGAGTTAAGGAGGGGAGGGCAGAGCAGAGGAGCAAGGTCACCCACACCAGGCTGGTATGCAGGTATTGCTTGTGCTTCACATCACGAGACTGGTGGTGTCTATATCTTGACTGGGCAGGGAAAGGAAGGGTTGTACCATGACGCAGACAGAAGGGATGGAGGGTGATTCCGGTACTCACGTCGTAGACAGGAGGTGGTGAGGGGCTGGCTGAAGGGGGCTGCACTTCCACCTTCTTCTGCCTCAGGATATTTAGCTGGTTCCTTCTAGGGCACAACACCTGATGAGGATAAGACACCAAATGACACATTTGGAGAAAACACCATCTCCCCAGAAATGAACACAAATGTTTCATCAAAGCCAGGTGCTCACACCCCCGCCCTGAGTGCTTCCACAGCTGAGTGCTGGTGCTCTGCATGATACAGGCCAGTCCCTTCCCATACCACAGGGTAGTATGGAGGAATCTGACAGTTTACAGCAATGCAGCGGAAAGAAGCAAGGTCCATGCAAACCCCAAAATCACTTCTACCACTGAAACTTAGCTGGACAGAAAGCGTAAGCATTTAACAGCACACAGCAGAGCTGTAGGACAGGGAGTAAAGCAGGGCCTTGTTCAAAGTGTGTGGGGAATTTTCAGAGAGGCAAAACACAGTGACTTTTGTCAGGACTTTTCTGGGAAGCTTTTGTTAATAGGTAGAGTCTAGAGAAGAGCTCCAGATGACCATTAATGATGACATACAGTCAGTGGTACACTAATGTGCAAGTCCAGCATGGAGTTGAAGGAAGAAGGTCTCTTCCTCTGAAACGCTTCTTGCATTGGGTGAGTTCTTGAACGTGCCCCACTCGTGCACAGATAAGGGTTAGCCCTGCTCAGCAAGCAAGAGAGGAGACAGAAAAGGCAGAAGGCTTTGCTAAGATCTCTGTTCTANCTGACAGTTTACAGCAATGCAGCGGAAAGAAGCAAGGTCCATGCAAACCCCAAAATCACTTCTACCACTGAAACTTAGCTGGACAGAAAGCGTAAGCATTTAACAGCACACAGCAGAGCTGTAGGACAGGGAGTAAAGCAGGGCCTTGTTCAAAGTGTGTGTGGAAGTTTCAGAGAGGTAAAACACAGTGACTTTTGTCAGGACTTTTCTGGGAAGCTTTTGTTAATAGGTAGAGTCTAGAGAAGAGCTCCAGATGACCATTAATGATGACATACAGTCAGTGGTACACTAATGTGCAAGTCCAGCATGGAGTTGAAGGAAGAAGGTCTCTTCCTCTGAAACGCTTCTTGCATTGGGTGAGTTCTTGAACGTGCCCCACTCGTGCACAGATAAGGGTTAGCCCTGCTCAGCAAGCAAGAGAGGAGACAGAAAAGGCAGAAGGCTTTGCTAAGATCTCTGTTCTAATTCAGAAAGAAGTGGGATGATTATATTCACATCACATGAAAACGATGAACTGCTTTCCAGTCCATTAGTAACTAAGGAGGATGCTAAATAGCTTCTCTTAAAGATAAACATTTTTAAACCAGCAGGTCTGAGCAAGCTGTGGTGAGAAATATGGGCTGCGTTCTGCAGGAGGGCAAATGTAATGACTGCACAATCTCTTCAGGTCCCAAGGAGAGCCTGTAGGTCCGAGACTTTGTGGCCCACCTCAAAACCTGGAGGTGCCAATCAGCAAGTCGTGACAATGACTCCCTCCTCATCCCCATGGAGACACTGTCTAGGCAAGCAGAGATGGGGGCTGTCTCCAGCCTAGTCACTCTGCTGCTTACACTCCTTCCCCCTCCATCAGACTGCCTGCGAGGCAAGTCTCACGAGATTAGCAGGTCTGCCAACTGCTGCCATTCTGTTCTCAGCCTCATGATCTCTGACTGCGTGTGCTGAAGCCTGATGCTTCTTGAGCAGCACAGCTTCCACCCAGCAACGCGTGCAGAGAGTCTGCGGTCACGGTGGCAGAGAGCAGGTTGAAAAAGTAAATAAAGGGGATGTTCTACCTAGCAAAGAACAATCCCTGAATTACATTCTAAAAAGACAACAGGTTTTTTTTAAGCTAGCTGTGAGAGCTATGCAAGAATGCAGAGGATGCTGTTTTGAATGCCTGAGGGTGGCAGTAATAGGAGCAGCAGGTTTTTCCCAAACAACAGGGATTCCAGTACCACAACTCTGGATTTTATTCTGCAGAATCCATCTTTCAGCTCTGCTCTTGGCTTTTCTTCTCCTGCTCTCTACATCCTTTCTTTCCCACCCCTGGTTTCCCCTTTGCCCTCAGCTGCTGCCTCCCAGCCTCCATTTCCTTACCCAGCTGGTCCCAACCTGCGCCACTGGTCTGCTCACCCAAGGGGCCCTCTCAGTCCAATCTCAACATCCTCTGCCAAGCTCCAGTACTTTCTCCCTCCAGATTCCAGACAACTGGGCTGCCAAATTGACAAGAGCCACGACTGAGTATGCACAAACTGCAGTTTCCCAGAGACCCATCACTAGGCTACATCCCCTTGAATATTCTCAGGGCCAGCACGCTGCTAGTGTGACTGCTTGCCCTGTGTCAGATGCTCACTTTACAGCAGAGCACACTGAAGTCAAAATGATTATCAGATTTTTTTTTAAAATGGGCAAATCAATCATTTGTTTTGTCTTTCCTGCAATCTTTTTTTCTCAGAAAGACTGAACTTAAAAAAAGAAACAGACACCCACCATGGAAAATTTCAACATGGGGACTTCCAATCCAGCCAAGTCAGAAGAAAGTGAAACAGATTCTTAGAATGGGTCGTGTCAAGTATTGCATTTTATTTGCTTATAACTCGCCTTTCTTTTCCACAGAAGCAGAGCTGTTGCAGTCATACTCAATGCAGCAAGAACAACAGTAAAGGTAATGAGGATTTCCCATCCATGAGAGGTCTCTACATACCCTGTACCTGTAAAAAAAGAAGGCAGAAGATTCACGGTGTGAGTGGAAGTTACAATCCTGCTTCTTTTTAACCCTGGAAAGAGCCTTGAGAGAGCTACAATACAGAAGCAGTGCAGAATACAGCAGCATAGATGCACACACCCTTCAAAACCTTGTCTGACTGAACAGAGAGCCAGGTGCAGCTGAAGAATCATGCAAAAGGGACAGGGTATAAGCAGCTGCACTTCATGTAGATTAGAGCAAGATGACATAACTGTGAGAGCCAAGGAGGGTGGTAGGTAGAGGCTGGCAAATATCTTCAGTGGTGGGGACAGAATGACTGGTGGAAAGCACGCAGACCACACAAGCCAGCAGGGTGTGTAATACAAGCACCCTCTGACCAGTGGAGCAAAGCACTTTCACCCTGACTCTTTGCATTTACACTTTCTAAGAAGTTTTTCATATCCAGTAACGTAAGCCAGGCAGCAACGTGCAGCTCCTTATCACTTTTCTTTAACACTCCTCTTATTATGATCTGAAGCCCTCCTTTGTTTTTCAGTCTGTGCATTAATGGGACCCCCAACCCACACGGAAAAGAGAGAGCAAAGACCATCTTTTCATAACCAGATCCAGCAGATTTTCAACTCCCTGCCCTTCCTTTCTGGTTGTTCACTTACCTCTAGCAAGGATAAACACTCCCTTTCCCATTTTCTGGATGCTGTTCCATTTGACTGTGCAGTAGTACGTGCCAGTAGAAGAGGTGCCATGAAGTGTTGTGACTCTGTAGTCGTAAGATATGGTGGCAGTGTGATTCTCTTTTCCAGAAGGGATGTCTACATTTTCCAACTTACTATAGATGGATGTATTCTGGCCCCGTGAATTAATCCAGTAATAGAAGATTGAAAATGTGGTGTATTTTGGCATGTAAGGGAAGATTACTTGACATGGGATGGATATTCCTTCTGTGAGCAGCGCAACCTGGATCGGAGGTTTCTGCTGTACGTCGACACTTCCCCCTGTAAGGGTAACAAGCATTAGTAGCCACCTAACATTACTTTAAGCCAGGAGATAACTGCCCCAGAGACAGGATCGCATGGTGATCCGTACATCAGGAAGCGCGCCCGCAGCATGGAGCGCTGGCCCTTGTCAGAAACAGAGTGATTCAGAACACGTGCCCTGTGTGATCTGCCACATCTCTGAGGTAATTGCTGTGTGATTTGCGATAGCCTGTTGCATTCAGAAGCTTCCCCTTTTCCCTTGTGAGCTCCTCTGAACAACGCCAGCACGCAGAAAGACAGGAAATGAAGCGGGCAGTGAACAGATTTTGCAGCGGTGTGAGACCTTTTACAGAGGATGAATAGAAAGCAATTTTCCAAGACAAACACTAGCTGGACAGCTTCTGTAACTCCCAAATTACAAACCTCTGCTTGGGCATCTACATGCGGCCACATGTTGACTCTGCACCAGCGACGGTGCTGGGTGTGAGCAGGTGTTGGCGGTGGGGCTGCGTTTCTGAAGAATGGGAGGGGAAGGAAATTGCATGTTCTACAGTGGGGTGGCACTGGGGCCATGAGAAATAAGACACAGCTTAATCACTCCAAACTTTTGCTGCTGTTCATGGGCAGCACTCGATGCTAGATAGGGGAACTAGCTGCAGAAAACTGCAGATCTTACGTATCTAGCTGTGATAGTATCTCAGGCAGGGAGATGTGAGATTTTGCTCTTCATTGTTCTTCCTCCTTACTTAGACAGGGCTGCTGAATGTCATCTATCACTGCAATTCAGTAGACAACGATGATGGGAATTACAAGAGAGGACGAATAAGCACAGATGGGGAACTGCAGCATAGTCGGCTCTCTGTTTTGTTTAATCAAAAATTTAAAAAGTAAAGAGTGAGCCACAGGCTGGTAAGGAGCCTGGGGTATAGGACCTCTTTGGTTTGCCCGCCACATCTAGGTTCAACATCAGACAGTCTCTGTATCTGCTTCGTTTGGCAGCTGACATAACACCACATATAAAGGAACTTAAGAGGAGGCCCCTGCAAACCATTGTTGTCTTTAAAAAAACGGAACTGGAAACTTATACCTAAGTCTTCTTTAAAAATGAAGGCTTCTTTCAGAGGCATGAAAATAGAAGGGGGAAAAAAAAAGCAGAGAAAGCAGGGGATGGGAAGGCTTTTCCATTCATGCTTTTGATGGGATTCCCTGGGGTTCTGCATCTATGAACAGGCTCATAACAAGGCATTAAAGCTGTCCCAGAGCACAGCCAGGCTTGCTTTCCTGTCATCATGCACTAACGCTGCATCGCAACAGCAGCATCACCTCTGCACAGCAGGACTCGGCATCAGAAAAGGCAACTCAGACTTAGGGCTGCTGAATGCTGAGCACTGAGGAAGCACTGGGGAGGGGGGGGCAATAGGGAAGGGGGGGAGGAGGCACGGCTGCTGTCCAGAAAATACTGCTGGGAAGTAACATCTGTTAAGGAAAATCCTGCGCAGATGACAAAGCCAGCAACAATAGCCTGAGAGTAAGGAAAAGCTTAGATTACATGACTAGAAAAAAAGATTTCTAGCTGTAAAAGCAGCTGAGATATAGCACAGTCCTAAGGGATGTGCTCATTCATTGTGAGGGGATGGTCCTGGGTATGCTAGATACAAATATTATGGAAAGAAGGCAACAGAAAATCCTGCAGACACTGCGGGAGTGATAACCCAGGCGGTCTCTTCTGGGCCTTATTTTCTAAAATCATTCATCATTCATCATCCTTCTCCTCATCTCTACCCAGCAGAACACACATGAATATAGTTTTCTATACATGACATGGCTAAGCACTGCTGTAACAAAACAGGAAAGATCCATCTCCTTACAGTATCCCAGGAGCCATTAGCTCGAGAAGAACATGCCAGGGAAAAAGCCAAACCGATTTATTTAGGTTATCCAGCCCTTTTCCCATGTTCCTCCTTTTTTGAGGATTCTCTCTCTCAGCTTTGAAATGCTTAAAATATAGAAATTGCAGCAGCGTGCAAATTCCTAGAGGGGATCTCTGGAAATTAGCAAAAGATAGCAGCTGGAAATGCTCTAATATGAACAAAAGTGAGAGTAAACAAAAGGAATAGAAAAAAAAATGGTTTTTTTACCTCCACACTGAAGCAACCAAAGAAACAGGAAGATGACTTTCAGATTAGAGGCCTTCATGGGGGTCAAGGGCTGTTGGAAAGCAACCAGACACGAAGATCCAAAAGACAAAAGGGACGGGGCTTTGTCAGGTATTTCCATGCCCAGGCAGCTGTTTGATCCCCTCCTGTTTGCAAAGAGATGGGCAGGATGGACACACACTGCTTTTGGCAAGCTGTTCCTGGCAGATGCAGGCTCTTCTGCTTTTCAGTCAGACTCCTCCCCGCATGGGGGTTCCTGTCTCTGTACTGTTATGATGGTGTTACACCTACCAGCGGGTGTCCAAAGGTCAGACCATAAGGTCTTTAATGCATGGAGCCTGGTCTCCCAATGACTGTGAAATATCACATGCACTGCAGCACCTTTGCTATAAGGACAGGCTGAGAGGGTTAAGGTTGTTCAGCCTGGAGAAGAGAAGGCTCTAAGGAAACCTTATAGTGACCTTCCAGTGCCTGAAGGGGCTACAAGAAAGCTGAGGAGGGACTTTTTGCAAGGGCATGGAATGATAGTACGAGGAAGAATGGCTTTAAATCAGAAGGAGGAAGATTTAGTTCAGACATTAGGAAGAAATTCTTCATGATGAGGGTGATGAGACACCAGCACAGGTAGCCCAGGGAAGCTGTGGCTGCCCCATCCCTGGAGGCGTTCAAGGTCAGGTTGGATGGGGCCTTGGGCAACCTGGTCTGGTGGGAGGCATCCCTGTCCATGGCAGAGGGGTTGGAACTGGATGGGCTTTAAGGTCCCTTCCAACCTAAACCATTCTATGATTTAAGGCAAACTTTCTCACCCTCCACAGTGACTGAAGCTGCATGTTGAAACATGGGGGAAAAAAGTTTTTTGATTGATGCAGATAAAGGCCACTTGAGGTTAATGTGGCCAAATTCAGGAAAGATTCAACCAGCTCTGGAGCAACGGACAGGTTTAAAAGTGGCACAGTGGGATTTTTTACCATATTTTTGCAAGGATTTGTTTATACCACTGTTTTGGAACAGCCATTCCTGATTATCACACTGCACAGACCATCCAGGTTTTGGAATAAGGGCACCTTACTTCAAATCATCTTAATCAAGTGATTTGTTCCCATGGGGAAGCTGCTGAGCAGTGCCTGAGGGAGCAGGTTCAGGGTAGAGCAGCACTGTCAAACTCCTTTATATGAATCCTCAAGTGTAGGATCACCTAATTTGCCTTCAACATGGAAAACGAGTACCCACATGGCTCCACTGTACCCTTGACTGCACAAAACTTCCCTCCA
Source organism: Piaya cayana (assembly GCA_013389865.1). Lineage (NCBI taxonomy): Eukaryota > Metazoa > Chordata > Aves > Cuculiformes > Coccyzidae > Piaya > Piaya cayana. Next base: position 179,741 of record WAAB01025918.1, read on the forward strand.
CAGCCAACTCCCCCACTAGGTCACTTTGGAGGAAGGCACTCCTATTCCAGGAGTGAGAAAACCAGACAGCAAACTCATCCCTAGCAGCTGGGATGTTTTGGATCCATGCAATGCTGGCTTTGAATCAGCTTTGTAATGCAGGCAAGCATTAAGAAATCTATTGCAGGGAAATCTAAGGAGAGCCCTTTGAAGAAGAAAACCCTCTTTTTGTGGGCGGATCCTGCCGCCTATACTCACGAAGAGTCTTTGATTTAGACGAAAGCTTGTTTTTAGCTAAGACATCTGCAATGCAACAGCTGAGCAGCATCTGACTCAACCTCTCCCCCCACCCCCACCCCCCCCCGGTGTCTGAGAGGTCTTCGTTTCTCTCTAGGCAGCTTCCTCCTTTCGTGCTTCTTGTGAGACATTTGCACTGTCCACAAGAAAGTGTTTCGCTGCAGTTTCAAGGATTTCTGCTCACAAAGCGTGTTGGGCTGTGGAGGCAGATTGGGGATGGCTGCGTAGGGAAAGATCTAAGAAGGTAGATCAGCCTGTAAACTGTATGTCATCAAAATCACTGCCAGTCATTTTGTTCCTCCAGAGTTTGTAGGAGCAAGTTTGCGCCAAAGCAACCTTTGGTTTACAGCATTTTCCCTCCTGTTCGGCTTGGGACAGATCCTGAGGAGGAACAGATCTCAGCCCAGGGAAGCAGCGTGCAGCTGCGGCTGCTGCACCCTCCAGAGCCCAGAGCCAGTTCTTATACCTTGCTGAGAGCCCTGACAGATGGGAAGAAGAGCAAGTGGCTTTCTGAGGCTCTGCAAGACTGGTGCAGCAGCTGCACTCCTCCAGGGAAGGTTTAGCTCAGATTAGCCAAAACCAACTCCTCTCCCCAAGACACAACAACATGAGCTGCACGGGGCTGGTCTCAGCTGGAAATCGCTCTTCGCAGGTCTTAATGCTGAGCAGCAAGGACAATCAAGAGTGGTAACAAGACACTTGGGGCCTGCTTGGTGTTTCAGATACGTAGGCATGGATCAGGTAGCTGCGGCTCTGAGGGGCTGTAGGGTTAGAACAGTGCTCAGCAGCATTTCTCAGGCCCGAATGGCATCTCTAGGTAGCAGGAGCAGGGAGGAAGAAGGGGCCAGGGGCTTACTAACCTCCTGCGTAAGAGCTCTGCTGAACAGTGAGGGCTTCCTCGGCTCTTATATCATTCTCATCCCCATGGTAGCATGCAGCTTTGCAGTTTCCAGCATTGATGTATTTCCAGAGGACAGAACATGCTGCTCCTGTCAGTGATGTGTTTTAACTGTTATCAGCACTTATCTGCTTCAGGAATTCAGAGCGATAAGTGGATTAAGTGCGGTAGGTTTGTAGGGCTGCTAGGTCAACATCCTCCTTCCATCCTTTCCCTTCTCTTCCTACAAACAGCCCTGCTGCCACTCTAAATGCCAAGTCCTAGAAATATTGCTGCCTGGAATTTAAAAAAAGAGAGAAAAAGAGAGAGAGAGAGAGAGAGATATCTACCATTTCAAAAGAGATCACACATAAGACTCAGCTGTGGGATTAGAGGTACGGCCAGGCCAGAAATACATTCACTGCTGGAATTTGCTATGGTAGAGCTCGGTAAAAAGAGAGGGCTTTGAAACGACTACCCAGCAGCTATTAAGTGCGAGACAGGATGACATTCTGTTCCTTAGAGCCTAAAGGGAGCCTGAATCTTTGAATGTTAAATTCTAATTCAATTTGGTCTGGAGATTCTGGACTGGGTTTTAACCCTGGAGACATAAATGGGAGGAAGATGAGGAAAAGCTGGGGAGGTTTGTGTTTAGACTTCCAACCCATAGCTAGCGGCACTGAACTGATCCCCCTGAAACTTAGGTGGAACTAACCTGGGTACCTGCACCAAAGGAAATAAATTACAAAGCTCCAAAGGCATAGGCCATGTAACGCGTGAGTAAAGGTCGTAACACAGTAAACTGCTCCGAGGAACTTGAGAAGGAGGAGGGAGCTGCTTGTCCAGCTGCAGCCCTGCCAAAGCACAAGGTGGCCGGGGCGCGTATGTCTTGGTCCTTCCTCTGATGCAGCAAACGCTGATCGCTTCCCAAGACTAAATACAGGATGGGGCCAGGTGCTAGCAACAGTTTCTACTTGTGTAGCTGGCAAGTGGCCATTAATTCACTCAAGCACCGTTAAAAGCCGGCAAGAGTGGCCAACATCCCCATCCACAAGGAAAAGCACATTGTTCTGGCTCACGAACAACAAGTTTGGGCAAGCGCTGAACCTACCAGGATTGCCTCTTCCCAGCTGCATCCAATGGATGCCCACAGGTAAAGGAACACGTGGGCGCACACACGCACACATGCCCCCCCAGCCAACTCGAGGGAAAGCCTTTATTCAAACAAAAAAGCTGCCGCTAGCCAAGGCAAAAGCAACGCTGCGGAGACCACAACAAAGCCTCTTTATTACCGAAGCGTTTAACACCACAACCATCCAAAAGAGAAACACCACTTGGCGCGGAGAAAAGCTGCAGCAACCCAATGAGCGTGATGGCAGAGCACGCTCCGGAGCGTCCCCCAGCACGGCAGCTCTGGATTTGCTGCCTTGTCGGGGACCGGCTCAATCCCCCATCGCTGAAAGCCAGCCAGCACGGGCACCGCTGAGGATTCACAATCTCTTTGACTCCTCTAACCCCAGCCTCGGCGGCGTTCGGCGTCTGGCAGCGGGAGCGATCGGAGCGCCAGCCAGCGTTTTCACCACTGTCGCGTGTCGAGTGCCTCTCAGCGGGGCTGGATGATGCCGAGGTAAAGCTGCCAATGCCCTCGCTACATGGGTTTTTTCCACCACCCGTCGAAGGGAAGAGAACAACCAGCGACTCGAGGGGAAACCAGACAAAGAAAGGTGCCCACGCTACGGTGTGGAAGGGAGGGGGCTCTTCCATAATTCCCTTTCACCAGCCTGATGCAGAAATCACCCTGCTCCTGTTCTTTTTATGTTCATCTACTGGAAGGATTCCCAGGGAATAAATTACCACCAGCTGCCTGTGGGCCCTCGGGGCTGAGCCTCAAGTTCACGCGTTCCCTGAGGAGGCTCTTCCAGGCGAAATCCCGCTCGCCGCCTGGGCGGCGAGCGGGAATTCGCCTGGAAGAGCCTCCTCAGGATGATGCCTTGCAAGAGAATGAGCACCCAGCCAAGCTCGGGGCTGCTGTGGGGCTAGGGATGCTGTGAGGCGTCTAGGAGAGCAGGCAGCTCACCCCAATGGGGAGGGAGGCAGAGCCACCCCGCCTGCTGCCGACCCGCCCTCACCCGCTAGGGGGAGCCACCGCCCCGGCTGCCATCATGCCCTCCCTTCCCTTTCCCTGCCTTCCCATCCCTTCCCCTGCCCTCCCTTCCCTTCCCCTGCCCCGCTTCCCCTTCCCTCCCCTTCCCTTCCCCTTTGCCTTCCCTTCCCCTTTGCCTTCCCTTCCCCTTTGCC
>WAAB01025918.1:183244-269174 GCA_013389865.1 Piaya cayana
TCCCTCGCCTCCATCCCCTTCCCCTTTCCCTCGCCTCCATCCCCTTCCCCTTTCCCTCGCCTCCATCCCCTTCCTTTTGCCTGGTTTGGGGTACAATATGTGGCACTGAACAGTGTCGCTGCCTTTCAGAGCAGGTGGACACCGCACAGGCGCAGGTGGTGCCAGCGCAGCTGAGGGTGGTGCCACTAGCACTTCAGCTCAGGGGAAAAGCAGAGGGAACCATAAAATCTTTTGGTTGGAAAAGACCTTTGACATCATCCAGTCCAGCCATACCTGCCCTCTGCTAAACCGCATCCCTGAGCACCTCACCTACCTGGCTTTTAAACACTTCCAGGGATGGGGACTCAATCACCTCCCTGGGCAGCCTGAGCCAGTGACCAAGAACCCTTTCTGTGAAGAAATTTTTCATGTTATCCAATATGAACCTTCCCTGGCACAACTTGAGGCCTCTCATGCTATCACCCATCACCTGGGAGAAAAGACCAGCACCCACCTGACTAAAATGTCCTTTCAAGTAGTTGTAGAGAGCAATGAGGTCTCTCCTCAGCCTCCTCTTCTCCAGACTAAACAACCCCAGCTCTCTCAGCAGCTTCTCATAAGGCCTCTTCTCCAGCCCCTTCACCAGCTTCATTGCTCTTCTCTGGACTCACTCCAGAGCCTCAACATCCTTCTTGTGGTGAGGGGCCCAGAAATGAGCACAGGATTCAAGGTGCGATCTCACCAGCAGCAAGAACAGGGGCAGAATCACTTCCCTGTTGCTGCTGGCCATGCCATTTCTGATCCAAGCCAAGATGCCACTGGCCTTCTTGGCCACCTGGGCACACTGCTGGCTCATGTTCAGCCGCTGTCAACCAACACCCCCAGGTCTTTCTCTGCTGGGCAGCTTTCCAGCCACACTTCTGCAAGCCTATAGCCGTGCACAGGGTTGTTGTGTCCCAAGTGCAGGACTCAGCATTTGGCCTTATCAAACCTCATGCTGTTGGCCTCAGTCCATTGATCCAGCCAGTACAGGTCCCTCTGCAGAACCTCCCTACCCTCCAGGAGATCCACACTTCCTCACAGATGTGTCATTCATGAGCTTACTCAGGGCACATTCAATCCTTCATCCAGCACCGAGCCCTGGAGAACACCATCTGTGACCAGTCTCCAGCTGGATTTAACTCCATTTACCATCACTCTTTGGGCCTGACCACCCAGCTGGATATGGGTCCAGGCTCAGATGGTTTTCTTAGAAAATGAAGTGTGTGAAAAGCTGGTGCTGTGCCAAGCCCAGTCTTTTGTCCCTCCTGTCACAGTCTTAGGTCACCCAGGGAGCCGTTGTGTTTTACCCCCGTTAGTGCTCAGCACCTCCTCTGCTCAGCAGCACCACAGCTGTAACCCCAGAGAAAACAAGCACAACTAGGAGCCATTTAAGGCAAAATTAATGCTAATTAACTGTAATCACCAACCTGAAAAACAACTTTTATTCAGCAAGCTGCAGATACTGCAGCAGTGGTTCACCCATTAGGCAGGAGCGAGCAGGCAGACAGCACGTGGGAAAGGGAAATAAACCTTACCTTTGACTCCAAAAGATGCACAGCCCTGCTGAAATGGGTGTCAGCCATCCCTGCCTCCAGTTGCCTGCCTGCCTCCTGCCTTCTCCTGCCTGCTGCCCTCCTCATCTGGCCCTGCTACCAGAGGCCACTGTCCCCACAGCAGTTCAGACCTGTCACCCCTTAGAATAAGGGCATGGTTTGAGCTGGAAGGGACCTTAAAGACCACCCAGTTCCAAGTCCCATGGCAGGGACACCTCCCACTAGAGCAGACTGCTCAAAACCCTATCTAACCTGGCCTTGAACACTTCCAGGAATGGGGCATCCACAGCTTTCCAGGGCAACCTGTGCCCGAACCTCCCCATCCTCACAGTTAAAAATTCCTTCCTGACATCTAACCTTAATCTCCCCTCTTTCAGCTGAAAACCATTACCCCTTGTCCTACCACTGCACTCCCTGACACATAACCCCTCCCCATCGTTCCTGTAGCCCCCTTTAAGTACTGGAAGACTGCTATAAGGTCTTTCTTCAGCCTTTTTCAAGCTCAACTCTCTCAGTCTGCTCTCATATGGAAGGTGCTTCAGCCCTCAGATCATCTTTGTAGCCTTCTCTGGTCTTGCTCTAACAGATTTGTGTCCTTCCTTCTTGTGCTGAGGACTCTAGAACTGAACACAGGACTCCAGGTGGGGTCTTGCAAGAGCAGAGGAGAAGAACAGAATCACCTTCCTCAACCTGCTGATCACACTTCTTTTGATGCAGCCCAGGGCACAGTTGGCTTTCAGGACTGCAAGTGCATTTTGCCAGCTCATGTTGAGCTTCTCATCCACCAGCACCCCCAAGTCTTTCTCTTCAGGGCTGCTCTCAATCCATTCTCTGTCCAGCCTGCACGTGCGCTCAGGACTGCCCTGACCCACGCGCAGGACCTTGCACTTGGCCTTGTGGACTTCATGAGGTTTGCACAGGGCAACCTCTCAAGCCTGTCAGGGTCCCTCTGGATGGCATATCTTCCCTCTAGCGTGTCAACCACATCAACACAGCTTGGTGTCATTGGCAAACTTGCTGAGGGTGCCCTTAATCCCACCATCCATGTCTCTGACAAAGATGTTACATAGCACTGGTCTCAGTACCCCCCTGACACCTCTCACTTCACCACTAGCAGCTCAGCTCACAGCCACCTCCAGCGACAGCAGCCGAGCGGTGGTGGCTGAGTCACTTCTGAGTCCTTTCAGTGGTAGCAGCCACCCAGCTGGGGATGAAAGCTGGGGAGCCACGGGCAGCCTTGCCTCCAACGCCTGGCACCGTCTGCCCCAGCCACTTGCAAGCCATCCCTCCTACACCAAGGGCGCTCTGGAAACTCCTGCAGCACTGGTGAAGAGCGTAGTTTTATTATGAATGATGCTTCTCAGCATGCAGAGGCCTCCTGGGACTGCATGTGGGCCCCTGGCTGGGCTCTCGCTGTGGCAGATGAGAAAGCAGAGATGATCTATACACTATTTTTTTCCTGGGAAAGCTTTTTACGTACTTTCCACCACCAGCAGAGGCCAGGCACCTATTTTGTGCCACTGACTTGGTGATTCTGCAGAAGTCAAGGCTCTGGCTGACAGTGTTTAGCTTGCTGTGGTTGCCTTGACAAGGGCAGGCTCAAATCAGTGCCTCCACAAAGAGCAGCACGCTCCCTGCTGCGCCCCAAAGGGTGTGTGGCTGCTGAGTGCCCAGCAGCAACCTTGCTTGTGAAAGCAGGAGTCACAGGCACACAGCACTCCCATGGGGTATGTCACCAGCCCCAAGGTGCCACAGCTGGGCCAGCCTAAGCTTTCAAAGAATCATAGAATCACCAGGTTGGAAAAGACCCACTGGATCATCGAATCCAACCATTCCTATCAATCACTAAACCATGGCCCTCAGCACCTCGTCCACCCGTGCCTTAAACACCTCCAGGGAAGGTGACTCAATCAACTCAACTCCCTGGGCAGCCTGTTCCAGTGCCCAATGACCCTTTCCGTGAAAATTTTTTTCCTAATGTCCAGCCTAAACCTCCCCTGGTGGAGCTTGAGGCCACTCCCTCTTGTCCTGTCCCCTGGCACTTGGGAGAAGAGCCCAGCTCCCTCCTCTCTACAACCTCCTTTCAGGTAGTTGTAGAGAGCCATAAGGTCTCCCCTCAGCTTCATCTTCTACAGGCTAAACACCCCCAGCTCTCTCAGCTGTTCCTCCTCATTCTCCAGCCCCTTCACCAGCTTTGTTTTTCTTCTCTGGACTCACTCCAGAGCCTCAACATCCTTCTTGTGGTGAGGGGCCCAGAACTGAAGACAGGATTCAAGGAGCGGTCTCACCAGTGCCAAGTACAGAGGGAGAATAACCTCCCTGGAGCTGTTGGCCATGCCATTTCTGATCCAAGCCAAGATACCATTGGCCTTCTTGGCTTTCTCACATTAGGGCAAAAATGCTGGGGTCAGGATGCTGACTAGGAGCAGGGCATGCTGCCAGCAGCTCCCAGCCAGGCTGTCTTTAAAAACAGAGTCCCTGACCCCTCTCCTCACCAGCTGCATGCCTTGAGGTGTGTGCACATTGTACACTGAAATCCCCCTGAGTGATGGATTGGCAGGGGTTGGGTCCAGCATGGGGCAGGCACACAGAGGATCATGTTGGACAAGGTGGCAGTGGAGCTGCAAAGACCAGTCCCTGCCAGGGACAGCCTCACCAGATGGTCCTTCTGGCCTCGTCTGCACAGGAAAGCTACTCTGGCTCCAGCAAGTCCTGTTCTGAGCCAGCCCCAGCTCTCCACACCCTGGCAGAGAGTAGCTTCAGAACACCTCTTGCCAGTACCCAGGCCTGCCCCATGGCTGCCTCTAAACCCAAGCTCCTTCCCCTTGAGCTCATTCTTCTCCCAAGTGATAGGACAAGAGAGAATGGCCCTAAGCTACATCAGGGGAAGTTTAGATTGCACATTATGAAAAATTTCATCACAAAAAGGGTTCTCAAGCACTGGCACGGGTTGCCCAGGGAAGTGGTGGAGTCCCCATCCCTGGAGGTGTTTAAAAGGCGAGTAGATGCTTGGGGACATGATTTAGTAGTGGACGGGCATGGTTGGAGGTGATGATTTCAAAGGTCTTCTCCAACCTAATGATTCTATGGTTCTAAGGAGACCCTGCACTCTCCAGCACCCCCATCACCTCATTCCCTCCTCTGTTCCCCCTTCGCTTTTTTTCTGGGTTGTTTATTTTGGTGATTGCTTTTTTTTCCCAGTGTCTTCCCCACTCTTTTCTTTTTCTGGGCCCCTTTCTTTAGCCTGCAGCCACTTTCCAGCCTAGGGTGTTGGGGACACAGCCCTCATCACAGCAACCTCAGGCATGGTCCCTCTGCAGAAGACACACGCATGCAGTTGCACCCTGGCTTTAGACCAGCACAGCTTTTGTCATACACACCAGGCCTCTGCCTGCTCCTGAGAGGAAGGCTGGGAAGGGATTAAGTAGCTAAGCATCTTGCTGGCAAATGAATGTGGCTTTATTTTTTTCTATTAATTCCTCAACTTTGCTTTTATCGTGAACTGTGGAGAATACACAGGCTGCTACAGCTGTTCTAGCACACCCTCCTAGGGTGGAAAAACATCTTTTCACCACCAGAGCCTATTCTGGCTATCCAAACTAAATAAAGCATCCTGGCAAAAGCGTTTGCTGGAAGAACCGCCTCTCTGCTAGGATTTTTGCCAACACAGAAATGTGTTTGATTCTGTCTTCCCTCCGCACCCCCCGTTTCCCACCTGCTGTCTACATCCCCGGCTGACAGAATTACAAGACAAGGATCTGTAGTTTTGGCCTCATGCAAGAAGACCATCATCAGGGTTTATTTTTCAAACCCTTGCAGAGCAGCATTTCAAACCCTTTCCTGCATGATTCTCTCCTGCCTGGAAAAGCTTGCAATGGCAGGTGTGGGTCCAAGAGGGATGGGAAATATGAATACCAGAGGAATAGTGTCCTGCCTGCACAGAGACATAACCTCAGTGGGAACAAGTGCATGGAGGTGAGGCTATGGGGACACCATAGCAGGATTCAGACTCCTTCCCTCTTAACTAAATAGATCTTCACTTGCTTTTTATATATATGTATGTATACACATGTACACACACTTTTTTTATACCTGGCTACAAATACTTGTTGAGGAAAGCCTAAGGCAGCCTCATGGGTCCCCCTGTAGTCCAAGTAGCCATGTAGAGATCCTCTACCATGGAAGACAAGTCCACAACTTCTCCTGCAGAGCTCCTCTGCTCTCGTTCTGCATGCACTGGGGAGATCCTTCCCCACCCCACTACTGCTTCCTTTATTATCTCTGCTCAGCTGTGGTTTATAAGTTGTTTAAATCTTTTCTAGGAACAGATAGAGATCGCAGCTACCCAGAATCCAAAACACAGACAGCTTGAAATGTGGTTAGACTCTGCCCTACTTTCATTGAGCTGAGCGCAAGGCTCTGCCGTGGTGCTCAGGGGAGAGGGGAAGAGGGGAGAAGGAGAAAAGTGAAAGACCCATCTCAGCAAACCACCCCTTCCTCCCACACCGAGAAACAAACCTAACCTGTTCCCCCAGAGCTCGTCACCTCTGTTGAACCACACTGCCTCCCGTCCTGGCTTGCCCAGCACCTGCAAGTGAGCAGGGCAGGGGCACATGCAGCCTGGAAGTGATGCTCCCACAACACTTGACACAGGCTTAGGCATCTCCCCAAGCCAAGAGCACCATGAGGGTTTCACTGAATCAGGGTCAAAAGAAAGGCCGTGCAGAGAGTAGATTAAGAATGAGACGCGTCGGTAGAGTTTTTACCATCTGTACACTCACCGAAAGCTTTTCCTCATACTAAGTTGCTCCGAGGCCGGGGAAGCCACAGAAGTGGAAGAGCTGACTGGGACTTCCCTCCTGTGAGAAATCCCCTCCCTGGGAAGCCCACGCCGGCTTGCAGAGCTGCTGTGGGGCTGTGCCGTGCCTCCGTGGCAAGCACAGCTTCCTTGCACCGTCAGGCTCCTCTGATGGCAATAAGTCTAGGAATCTGCAGTGATCCAAAAAGGAATACTGCTGGAAAAATGGGGGGGGGAAATTTTTCTTCTCTCTGTGGTGCCAGCCCACAAGACCAACCTGCACACAAACATGTGCACTTCCTATCCCATCCCTATCCCATTAAGGCACGAGTAGACGAGGTCCTGAGGGACATGGTTTAGTGTTTGGTGGGAATGGTTGGACTCAATGATCTGATGGGCCTCTTCCAACCCAGTGATTCTGTGATTTTGCCCAGGGTCTGATTCCGTTACCCCTGAGGTTTCCTCACAAGCTCTGATGGTGTCCAGAGGAGACAGGGCTCAGGTGGGGCAGAACATCTTCTCATGCCTGTACCTGCAGCTCTGTGACTCTGTCTAAAGTAGAAAATACTCACTAAGTCCCAACTACACTACTCTGGCTACGGGACAGTACATATGCAAGCCACTCACAGACACTAATATTTTAAAGGTATTGCTCGCACGTATCAAAATAATGATCAGAGCAGCAGTGGGGTACTTTGCTCTCACTAGCAGTAACGACAGTGAGGCTTTTTAGGAGAAGGGTTTGCTGTAGTCAAGGCCATAGCAAGACGCTAAAGAAGGTGTCGTCTGAAAGATAATACAGTCCAAGATCATTACAGTATTTATTAACACCATTTGTGGGGAATGACTTGAACAGCCTTGGAAGGAAAAATGAAAAAATGCCAGCAAACACATTACGTTCTCCTGCAAGAAGTTTTTTTTTATCCTATCAAAAAGCTTTGTTAGAAAGAACGATGAGAATGGTAATAATAAGGCACTATAATTATACCTGATCCTTCTATAATCTCTCTCTCCGCAGAGTTCGGGAGCACTTTACTGCTATTATTGGATTTGAACAGTCCCATCTGGATAACATACGACTGATTTGTTTGCATGGCTTATTTTAGGTATTTCAGCACGTACATTAGAGCTGCCTTCGTATCTGGCCAATTCCCTGCACAGACTATAAGAGCAGGAAAAGATCTTCACCTCCTGTTCTCTACTGCCCTGTTCTCCCATCTCAGTTCCTTGGAGAGCTCTTCACAGAATCCCAAGGATAAAAGTCCTTTCCCACCCAACCCACTACCACAAAACAAGCTTTACAACCTAGTGGTTGACTGCTACCTAGAACATCTGGAATTGCACCTGCATTATTTTAGGCTTGAGACTCAATGAATCCCCAAACAGCTCTAGGTGCACCTAAAAGTCTCATAACGAGGACCTGACACCTACATACCTTGTGCTAATGTACCCAGTCTGCACTCTGAATAGCTGCTACCTTTCAGGCTGAAGCTTTCAAACTAAGAGGGCTCTCGAGTGAGTGTGTCCCCAGCACATACAGGATTAGGGAAGGCATGGTGGATCTTTCTGGACTCAGCATTACTTGGAATGTCATCTCGGTTACGGTGATGCTGGCAAGCTCCTGCCACAGCTCCCGCTCACCATGGTGTCTAAATGAGTGAGCAGCTCCATCAGCATCAATAACTTTGTTGACCCCTTGCAGGAGCTCTTGAGTGTGAAGATGGGCACTTGCTCCTTCACTCTTTCAGGACCAGAAGAAAACAGACACAATTTAAAATACTCCAACCCACGTTTTAAAATGTTATTACAAAAAGTGAAATTTAATTAAAAAATATATGACACAAAAAGTATGGTTCCCATACATTGACTTGTCTTCAGTCTGAAATTCACAGCAATTTGTCACTAGCTTCCAGTGCAGGGATGTCCCTTTCAGACTGAATCCCCATGAAACTTAACAGACACAAGCTGCCGAATTCTTTTGTTGCTATCGCTGCTTTTTTAAGGGATTGCCTTTTCCCTGCAAATTGGAATGGGGTCTTCTGCATCCCTTCCACATCCCACCTGGCCTCATCAGCACAGACAGGTGGGGCTGACAGTCCCTGGCTCACCCCCAAGGCCCTGGGCACATTTTCTTCAGAAGTTTAAAAGGACCCATTAGACCTCCCTTAATCATTCTGCCAACTTCATTTTTGAAGTATTACATCCAGTCTTCTCACTTTCATCCTCTTAGATTCTTCAGAGCAGTCTTTGTCAATTTGTTTACTTCTGGTTTATTTTTAAAAGACAAACCCCCAATGGACATAAGCTCTCAAGTCCCTTTTGAAAACGCTGTCTTGTCTATAAGTGCGTTGTTTGTGATCCTCTCCAATCCTTTAGGCTATTGTTTACGAGCTGGAAGGCATCTGCACTTGGGCTAATCACGCCGAATGCCAGCAATTCCCCCAGCATGATTTGTTGCAGAAGCCAGTGGGAGCAGGGTTTGTTTTGATTATGTTTAGCATGGAAAAGCCACATTTGCTCACATTGGCTTAACAAAATGGGAAGGGTCTAATCCAAAATCTTCCGAAGGGAACAACATAGTCATTGATTCCAATGGCATTGGGGACTAGCTTGAAGGCTGACAGCTCTGCTGGCACCAGCAGTGTCTTGGGAAAGCAGGTAGCCCAGGAGCCAAAAACTCCTCCTTTGAAAGTGTATGCACGTTGTTTGCTCTGGGTTGGATGAATCAAACACCAATCTAAAGGACTGCTGGTGCTTTTGGCATTTTGCACGCCTTTTTCAAAGCTCTGCAGCTCGTCTCGGACAGGAGGGTGGTTGGGTTGGAACCCCTAGCCCTGCCCCAACCGGCACAGCCAGGCAGAGCCATCCCAGCCATCACCTCGCACTAATGCCAAGCTCCCCCGATACCCTCAGCTGACGAGTTGGAGTCTTCCACTCATTCTGGACAACGGCAATATTTTTCTCCCCAGCCTCTGCCAGTGCTTGCCTCCAGGCATCAGATGGGTGTCCCCATTTTTATGCTCCTGAAATCTGGAAGAGCCCCAGGGCTGCTCTCATTGGGGCTGCCATCAAACAGCCTCTAGGGCAAGCAGCTGCACACCATCCAGGTGGGTGTATGGGTCTGCCGTGTAGAGACCCCCATGCACCTCGGAAGGCCCCAGCAGCAGCATCAGGAGCTCTGTGCGCACCCGGAGCTCAGCACGGGAGCTCCATGCACTCCCATAGCTCAGCACAGCTTTTCCTCACTACTCAGCTGGCTTACGCTGCACCCGCTGCCGTTGAGCCCAAGACTGAGCTCAGGTTGGTTTGCTCCCACACTCCCGTCACAGCAGATTTGTGCACAATGAGGGACAGAGCTCAAAGCTGCACTGGGATCACACCTCTCCTCTATTCCTTGGCTCAGCATGTGCTGCTCTAGAGGTGCTTCATTAATCACCATTAATCCCTTTTTGTACCCACGAAGAGTTAGCATCTCACGGGTGACCAGTGGCAGGGACTTTCATAGCTTAAGCTAGATGTCACATGAATAAATGTCTCCTTTTGCTTCTTTTAAGTCTTGCACTTGAATATTTTACCAGATTCTACAACTACCTGAAAGGAGGTTATGGAGAGGAGGGATCTCGCCTGTTCTCCTGTGACAGGGGACAGGACAAGAGGGAATGGCCTCAAGCTGCGCTAGGGGAGGTTCAGGTTTGACATCAGGAAAAGATTTTTCACAGGAAGAATCATTGGGCACTGGCTGAGGCTGCCCAGGGAGGTGGTTGAGTCACCTTCCCTGGAGGTGTTTAAGGGATGGGTGGACAGGGCGCCGAGGGACAGTTTAGTGATTGATGGGAATGGTTGGACTCTATGATCCAGTGGGTCTTTTCCAACCTGGTGATTCTGAGATGCCTCCTCGTTTTGTTAAGAAAACACACTTACTGGCCCACCTGCTCTGCAGTATCTAGGCTCCACAGGTCTCTGCCACAGACATCAAGCACCTCCTTTTCCCAGCTGAAGGGTCCTAGTCGATCGAGCCAGCCCTGGCATAGGAAGCAGTTGGAAGTAGTGCGCTTTGCCTGAATCAAAACTGCAGTTCCACCAGCCCCAGCTGAGATCACACAGCAGCAGGAGCACGCGGAGACCCAGGCAGCTCTGCAGGGAGGCAGCAGGAGTCAGAGAGCAGCTCTGCCACATCTCCCTTTGACACGGGTTGTCCCTTTGAAGGTTGCTCTCAGCCTTTGCACCAGGCAATAGTGCAGGGCTGACAGAAAAAGCTTGAGTGCATGCGGTTATTGTAACTCTGCAGATGCCAGACATCTAAGGGATCGGTGCAAAACCAACTCGATCGGACAAAGCCACCACATCCCCCTAACCAAGGTATTCTAAGGTTTTCAGCTCAGTAATTTTCAAAAATAAGGTTTTCAAGACCAATAATGCAAACAGACATTTTGGGAGGGACATTAGGGTAAAGGTCCAAAACTGAGACCCAGCTGTTCGTACGGAGAAGGTTTTATTTTAAATCTTGCCTACCTAGGAGGAGCTCATCTCCAAACCCTGAGGATGCTCAAGTATTAATATATACTTTTTTTTTTAAATATGTTTGCACAAACTTGTGGGTTTTGGTGAATCCTAATCCATCACAGAGGATCCCTCATGGCACACAGACCCTTGTGTCAGAGGTAATCAAGTATTATTACAAGAGCTGCTGGCTGCGGGGCCCCTCCTCTGCACACACACCGTACATATGGAAGTTATTAACAATTTTCAGCAGAGGATTTTGGGAAATTAACCCCCGGGGCCCCAGAGCATGGCTAACACACAGCTAGTCAGGAGCAGATGAAGAGCATTTTCCTGCTGGATGCCTGCCGCATGTTGGGACTGGAATCCAGGCCCTTTGCAGCCCAGTAGGAGAAGCTCCTCTCATGAAGACTAAACTTTTCAACTTCTCCTGTTAGGAAGACCAGCTGAAAAAAAACATCTGTGAGGCTGTATAAGTTTCCTCAACAAACTGAAATGAGTCAGCTGGAGAAATGTATAACATAACATATAAAAATGCAAACAATTTTCTTCTGTTCCCCAAATGGCGCTCAGGAGGTTGGGAGGAAGTTTGCAATTTCTTTATAAGTCCCTTTAGGAGCCACCAAAAGAAACATTTGAATAGGGGCCACCAGGAGCGGCTCCTACATGGCAGAAGGACCAGTTCACAGGCAGGGTAATTAAAGTGGACATCTCCACTCATTAATGAAAGCATCAGGACGTCATTTGCAGCCACCCCATAGAAGTAAACTCCTACAGTTTTACTTTGCACATCTTTTTCTCAAGAGTTTAAGGAAAAAGATTTCTCTTCCATTGTCCAAACAGAAAGTGAAGGAGGACATTGTAACACCTGCCACAGCCTTTTCACATTTCTGTTCTTCCCAAATTGGTTTTTATTCTTGCACCAATCCTGATCTGCAAAGTGACCGCTCCTTGGGAATAAAGAGGATATTTGCCCATAATGTGCTTTAAACTCCCATAATACAACAATGCTTGGCAGTCGTTCACTGCTTTTCATCCACAGATCTCAAATCAATTTGCTACAGCCCTGCATGGAATTGACTTACTCATAAGACAGAGACAAGCACTTGCTGTGCAATTAAAAAAATATATATATATAAACGAGCAAAATACAATAGACTTTATTAAAATCCAAACTATTTCCTCCTCCCTCAGTGTGATTTTCGTAAGGCACAATCCTGGCTGCAAACGGGGCTCCTCTGCAGCCCCCAGCCATTCAACCCAAGATGCTCGTTTTGAGCCAAATGAGAACAGTTCACAGCCAGGTCAGAGCAATCCGGTTAGAAAGCTCTTCCCTCAGCGAGCTATAACCATGGCCATAAAACAGAAGCATTCCTCTGCTCGGTTATAAACGTGGAAGAAATTAGCCCTCTCCTTCCCTCCACCCCGGTTTCTGAAGGGAAGGTGGGAAGGCAGCCAAGCTGCCTTGGCGATGACATCTCCAAGGAAGACAAGGATTGAGGGAATGGGAAAGGGGCATCGCAAAGAGTATTGAGAGTGAGCAATGGGATGGTGCCCAAGATGAGGCCAAATCCACAGCAGGCAGCGGCACCCAGAGCACATGCGTAGTCTGGGAATGTTCCATGTAGCGTGGAGAAAGCAGGAGGGATGTGGTTTCCCATTGACAAACATGCCACAGCACTTATCTGGTGCTGCCGCCACCCTGGTCCCCACACAGGGAAGCACCAGCACCCCTCTGTTCCACCAGCCTCCATAACCAGTCGCACCTCCCTGACCTATAAAACATGGGACCACAGA
Source organism: Piaya cayana (assembly GCA_013389865.1). Taxonomy (NCBI): domain Eukaryota; kingdom Metazoa; phylum Chordata; class Aves; order Cuculiformes; family Coccyzidae; genus Piaya; species Piaya cayana. The sequence continues at coordinate 195,914 of WAAB01025918.1, forward strand.
GTTGTTCAGGGGAAAGGACAGAAGATTCCCTCTAGTCCAGCCTGGGAGCCTCCAACTAGGTCCAGCTCCAAGGTCACACCAGGTTGCTCCAGGCTTGACCCAGGTCTTGAAAACTTCCAGGCATGGAGACCATGCAACCTCTCCAGGCAACCCATCTCCCATCCGAGCTTCCCTCATGGGAAGGGTCTCCTCATAGCCAGCCTGGACTTATTTTCCCCAAACCTGTTGCCCCTGCAGTGAGCCTGGCTCCTAGCTAACCTCCTTCAAGATACAGACAGGCTGCTGTTAGGCCCCTCCAAAGCTGAGTATCTCCCCTCCAAGATGAACGATCCCAGCTCCCTTAGCCTCTCTCCACAGGGCAAGTGCTCCATCTCCCTGAGCTTCCTGGAGTCACCCACCAGTCCCAATCTCACTCCAATTTATTGCATTTTTGTTGCATCAGGGAGGCCAAAACTGTATGCAATATTCTAACTGGGATCTAAGTGAGTACAGGGAGGACATCGATCCCCTCTCCTGCTGGCTGTGCTCCTGTTAGCCCAGCCCAGGATGCTGCTGGCCTTGCAGCCAGGCTCCCTGCAGAAGGACTCAGCTTCTCTCCTGTCAAGACCCCCCAGTCATTGCACAGGCTACAGTGCCTGGACAGACCAGCTTCAGGAGCTGGAGATATCAGTAACCCTCAGCGAGGTGCGTGGGAGCTGGGGATGCACAGGGCTGTTCTCCCAGGGTGGGTTGAACCCCAGACTCCCTCGTGACGCTGCCTGAGGTAACACAAGACACCCCAACCCTCCCCAAGAGCATCACAGCCTAACTCGGTCATCTGAGGGCTCGAATTCATCACCTCTAATGGACCCAGTGACAACAATGGATGCAATTACCTGCTTAGCTTTTTGCCCTAGCCCTGCACAAGATCACAGCTCCAGCAGCAAGCAGCACCGCACCCACCTGTCAGCCACCACAGTGACAGCAGATGATCCCAGCTTGCACTTTTGCACTGGGCTGAGAGCTGCAGGGCCACCCAGCTGCCCCCTATCTCCCTGAGACCAAGAACAGGTGACAGGCAGAAGGTGGCCTCTTCCCTGGCACTTAAATTACACTACATCAGTTCATAAGCCAGTGGCCCAAGAGAGCAGGCCAGGCACCTCACCATCAGCAGAGCGACAGAGCCCTCCAGAGAATAATTCAGAGAGTCTGAGTTACGCTCCTGCGATGAATCACATCCTGCATCTCTCTCTCCACAGTAACTGCATACTTTGGTTCCTCAGATAAGATACCTGAAGCCAAAAGAGCATATTCAGAGGAATCTCTCTCCACACTTGGCTTTTTTCTCCCCCATACAGGTCTGAAGGGAAAAGCCAGCAGGAGCTCAGGAGGCTGCCTGCACAGCTGGGGATGCTCGGCAGCACTCCAAGGGTAGCACCAATGGCGCTTCTCCCTTCTGCAATCAAAACAGTTTGCATCTGATTCACACATCAAATTTTACAGCATCTGAACACACTGAATTTCTCCTTTCACACAGCTGTTTTCAGTCACTTCTTTCAAGGACATCACACCTGTCTGCACCCCTGAAATGAACCACAAACCTACTGAAGTCAACTTTGTTCCTTTCACTTGTACTCAGCCTCACCAGTCGCTGATGCTCTGCCCCGTTCTAGGACCCTGAATTACTCATGTTTCTTTCAAACATTCAGTACAAATTTTAAGGTACTAAAAATACTTCTGAAAATCTCAGCCCTACATTTTCAGAAAGCATCTTCTGTTTAGAAAATGCTTTACTTGATTACATTACAAGATGAAATAAGTGTCTTGTTTCTAGACAGAACCATTTGTTCAAGGCCTGCTTTTGCCTTTATAAGAAAATCACTTGTTAAGTTTCAGTGCGATTACATGTCTTGGCACTAAACTAATCAGGTTTCCAACACTTCAAGGGAACAAAAATATTGCCATGTATTCACTGACTTTAAAAAATAAGTATAAAAACACGTTTATTAAAATTTTTTAAAACCCAATATAAAAAATCTTTTGCCTTTTCTGAGGCAAAACCCACAAAACCATCTTTTAAGAATCTGTAGATGGCAGCAGCATACTATCAGATGAACATAAAGGGGCTGGATCCTGTCTGTTTACACCCTCCCAGGGCACACCAGACTCTCCAGACCAGGGTTACCTCTGCAGGAAAACCATGCCCTTAGTACAATGTAATTCATCTGTACTCCCAAAAATCTGTTTGAATAAAGCATTGCAAAAGCTGCACATGGCTGCAATAGTTTTCCCTCTAGTGCAGACACCGGCCTATGAAGTGGCAGGTATTGGATTCACGTCGCAAAGAATGAAATGTGCTCTTGCTCCGCTGTGGCTACACAGGTATCCAGTCAGCTCAGGGGTCGTGCCCACTGATGCCCCAAGCTGGGCTGCTGTGGGATTGGACTCAGTCACATCACTTCACGAGGACTGATTTGTAGCACAAACAAGGTTAGGCACTTTGGGGTAGAGGAAAACACGGGGCTGACCTGGGTGGACAGGCAACTCAGCTTATAAATTATAAATGGAGCAAAGAGCGGGACTTAGCTGGAGAGAGAAACCTCTGCTCTTCAGGTTGGCTTTACCCAGCCATCTCTGAGGAAGCTGACACAGCTGTCAGTCAGTGGTTTCAAGCCCTGCTCCCCCTGTCCTTCCCTTCCTCTCCCAGCAGCAAGAACAGCCCCACCGGCACGTGTCCCATCGGCACAGCCACATAACAGATATCTCTGTTCGTCTCCCACACAGACGGCATCATCTCCTAGCCCGGGATGGAGAGGGGATGGCAACCATGTTCCCTTCCGAGCCTCTCCTTCCACCCGGAGGCAAGACCATCTCCTCCCTCGAGCGCATCCCCAAGGAGCCCTGGAGTCCTGCTCCATCCCCGGTCGTGGTGCTGGCAGGGAGGCTCCGGCAGCACAGTTCTCTCAGTGTGGGCACTGCCCGGCGGCTCCGGCACAGGGGCTCAGAGAAAACCAGGGGGGTGCCCCCCATCTCATCAAAGTGCAAGGGGTTGTTCCGGGTCCCCGCCACCACCAGCTCCAGCAGCCGGACCACACAGTCTGAAAACCAGTTCTTCAGGCGGAAATAGCCCTCCTGGAAAGAGATTCGAAGGCTGACAGGCCCCGTCGGCATCCGCACGCTCAGGCTGAACAAGCAGTTCCCCTGCGAGCTGTCCCGCACCAAGTAGGTACCGACAGGCTCCCGCTGGAGCTTGGCATGAGCTTCCCCCACGGACAAAGGGCCCCAGTAGAAGTCACTGGCCTGGAGGATATTGAGGGATCGCTCCAGGACCTCCCACTCGCAGCTGCGAAACATCCGGAAACGATCGGGCAAGGTGGGGGGCACGGGGCTGGGGAGAACGCTCCGATGCTGCCTTTGCGGACGAGAAACAGTGGTGTGAGTGTTGTGCAGGTCATCTGGCCTCCCTCTGATCATCTCTCAAAGAGCCCATGGATCCTGGAAAGATGCTGTCTTTACCATGCTTCCTCCTTTGCATCCAGCCTGTAGGACAGAAGGACAGTGAGGCAAACTCAATACCTCCTTCTAACTGGGCAAGTGGAGATAATTCACACGGAGAAGATGGCAGCAAGAGTACAGAAGGGGACGATGAGGAGTTACTGTATGTCCCTATCCCGCAGCTGTAGGGATAACCAAAGAAATACATGCAGGAAGGGCTCCAGCTGGGTCCCCACCAGCACAAGGCAGCATCTTACAGAGCTCTGCATCCACTGGATTTCTGTGATTCACACCCTTCAGCAGGCTGGTTTGAACCTAGCAGATCACCGACTTTTGAGATTTCCCTTTGTCAGACACTTAAGTGCCTTTCAGAGCAGCCTTGAGTCTGGCAAAGGGAAAGGACACCCCAAATCAGAAGGGAAAAGCTTCCCAAAGCAGGGAGGAATTATTTACTTTGTGGCTCAGTTAAAGGTAGAAATATTTCCTCACACCTCTCCCACCCTTTCTCTAATAAAAGGGCAGACAACAGGACTTAGAAGAAACAGAAGATAGGAATGGGCCTTTTCCACCAAACCCCATGAATCACTCCCTCATCCCAGAACACGCCTGCTTCACTTCATCAGGATGAAGAAAAGGTCTTTCATCAAGACCTTCCAGAAATCTTGCACCATCAGCTTCAAGGCTGGGACTGCCATGAATGAGACCACTGACACTGCTGACAGCCCAGGAATGGTTCTGCTCAGGCCCCTCCAGCCCTTTAATTTGTACTTCTGCCAGAGGGACATCTCTCCTTGCTAGAAGACAATCCCTCCCCATCACCATCTTTTGCTTATGTGTTGCCTTCAAAATGCCCCCTCTTACTACCACAACCCTGCTCCTCATGGTATCACCAGCCTGTCTGTTTTCAGAAACACAGATGCCTGAACCTAGCGTTGCCATCAGCCATTCCAAGTCATTTTGATTATATTACAAAAAAAAAGGAACGTTCTGCATGTGTGTTGGGGGGTGTGTGTGTATATATATGTATAAGCATAAAACCACAGCCCCAAGCCAGAGGCTCATTCTGTGTGAGAAGCTGAGCTGTTACATACTACTTCCCCAGGCCTGACAAGTCAGTAGCTCACCGCCAAACCCTGCCCTTGGTCCCTTGACACACTCCATTAACCCAATCACACTCGCTGACAGCAGAGCCATGCTCTGAGCAGAACAGACTGCTGACACACAGCCTGTAGTGGAGGAAGAGACGCGCTCCTCCACTCCAGCAGTCCTCCTCCACTGCAGACTCCCAGGAGCATCACTCAGAGAACCAGCAGCCCACCAGGGAACATGCAGGGACCAGCGGAAGGCTTTGCTCCGGAGGGAAGCTTTAGGTTAGGCTCCTAAACTTCCTTGAGAGGTTTGCCTTATCTCACATCCTTTGCTGACTACTCAAAAGCCTCACACTCCATTCAGTACTCGTGCCAGCTGGACAGCCATGCAGAACATACTCCATGCCCAGGGAGAGGACATGATGCAGCGGGGACAAACATCGTTCCCTTGCATGGGCACAGTAGTTTTGGACAGGAGGCATTTGCCTAGCAATGTCTTGCCTAAAGTCATCTTTTCTGTCCTAACATCTCAATACTTAACAGTAATACCAGTAATGTAGTTGGCAGGCAGGTCTCCATACACGCAGCCACGAACACCCTTTCCAAGAACAGCTCGGGAAGCTTCTCCAGTTTTTAGTCCTCTGCTCTGAAGTCCACAAGCCGCTAACATCCCTGGTACCGCTCTGAATGCTGCTTGCTGATCCTGCCCTTTAGCTACGTGTCACTGTGGGAGGGGAATTCCACACTCAGAGAAAGGTGGGAGGAGTAGGAAGGAGTTAATCAAGCTGAGTTTTTTTCTTTTCCATTTAGAAAAAAAAAAAAGCAGCAGTTGAAAGCTGCTCGGATGGTTCAGCAAGTCAGAATAAATCTTAGGGGAAGCTGATTTAGTGAGCAGAACGTTAAGTAAAAGCAGTTGCCATGCACAGCGACTAGGGTCATCTATCACCACCAAAAAATCAGCACTGTATGTGCCACAAGAAGCTGTGGGATCTCTGTCCTTTTCCTTCTCCCCTCTGTTGGGTCAGAAAGGTATAGAGCCCTCTGACATTAACTGCTATAGGAAAAGGAGGCCATATTCCCACCAGCTGCCTTCTGGGCTGCAGTTGTAGCCTTGGTGGGAGTGAGATGCAGCCTTGCTCCCACCAGCAGCCACTCCTCCCAAACAGTAACTTTGCTTGAGCCCAAAAGGACATTCTGGCAATCTCCTGGGCCTAGGTTGCAAGATGAATTCAACTAGGAACACAGAAGCAGGCAGCTGTATTTCATTTCCAAGCTAGTTTTAAAAATAACAAACAAATAATTTGTTTAAGACTGTAGATGCTCTTTGACAGAAAAAAAAATAAACTTGCTTGTCCCAGTTTTCAACCTTGAGTCATTCTCCCAAGTCCTTTAAGAAAAATCCACTGCTACTGGAAGTCTGACTGACTAAGAACTGAGACTGTGTCATGGTTTCGAATTCAAAGTAAATGCAAAAATAGCACCCTCACAATTCGTTCATTTGGTTTGAAATCTACATATGGGTCAGAGCTTCAGACGGTGTGGATTTGTTTAGCTTCAGTGACCCATTTCCAACAGATGACTGCCTGGCCTGCAGCTCAGTGTTAGTTATATTAACATTACCTCTAGAAGTGCTTCCTGATATTTACCTTTCTGTTCACTTTTAATGGGTCAACAGGTCCTATGTGTACGTGGCCTCCCATGTCAAGGAAGATGAGTAGATTCTCAGGATTAGGAATAAGTCAGCCCCAGGAATGCAACGGAATACATATGCATAATTACTACTTCTGATTTACCACAGCAAAATTTGCTTTCCCCTGGCCCTGCTGCAAAAAAAACTAAAAAAACCCCAATGCCTAAACACATAACTGCCTCTCTACTGCAACACAGAACAGCGCTTGCAGCCAAAGAAATATACCCTAAAAAGCTGGCGTCACGCTAATTAAAAGGCTGGATAAGTTTCCCCAGACCTTCAGATTTACTGCAAGTTCAAGAGCTTTTCAAAATAAGTGCTCTTGACACAGGACATTCTGCTTTCCTCGTCACTCACAACGCTGGCAAAGCGGCGTTTTTCATATAAGGAGACAATTCTAGCAAACCAGGGGACTGTACGCAGCATCTGTCGTCAGCCAAGCCAGCCCTGCGCCTTGGGGCTTGACAAGTCTGGCACGTTCAGCAGCAGTTTCAAGTACTCAGCTACGACTTGTTCTTGCACTGTTTCCCAGGACACTTGAAAGAGCTTACCTTTTTAAATTTACCACCCATAAGGATGAGTTTCTGGATGTCAGGCCTGGAAACGGTCACAACTCAAGAGTTCTGATGCAGCACTTGCCAGTTTTTGCAAAGTATTACGTAGGGGCAGATCCATCCTTTGAAAAGAAAGAGACGGCCATCAACCAGGTGACTAAAACCATTAGTTTGCCATAACGTGAACCTAAAATACAAGAAATGTGGGGACAGGTCATCTGTCTCAATCTCTTCAACCTGTATTATTGTAGAAGCATGTATACAGCACTTCAGATAATGGCAACAATAATCTGTTATCTTCTGTGCTGTTACTATTGCTGCTTCCAAAGCCATGATCTGATTAGGTCCAGACAGCTCACAGATGACCTAAGGACAAACGCAGACTTTCAAGTTGCCATCACCTTCTGGAGGCAGGAACCATAAAACCCAAAAGTTAAGAGATGATGGCAACAGGACTAAGCTTAAGGATTATTAAGGTTAAGGACCTTGACAGCACTGGCGTATGAAAAACTGAACACGAGCCATCGATGTGCACTTGCAGCTCAGAAAACCAGCCGTATCCTGGGCCTCATCAAAAGAAGTGGCTAGTAGGCCAAGGGAGGTGATTCTGCCCCTTGCAGAACTGCATCCAGCTCTGGAGATGCCAGAACAGGAAAGACACGGACCTATTGGATTGGGTACAGAGGAGGGCCACAAAAACAATCAGATGGATGGAGCACCTCTCTCATGAGGACAGGTTGAGAGAGCTAGGGTTGTTCAGTCTGGAAAAGAGAATGTTCTGGGGAGACCTTACGGCAGGCTTTTAGTATCTAAAGGGGGCTTGTAAGAAAACCAGATACAGAGTTTTTGCCAGGGCCTGTTGTGACAGGGCAAGGAGTAATGATTTTAAAATAAGCAGGGGTATATTCAGACTTATATAAGGAAGAAATTCTTCACTGTGAAGGCGGTAAAACACTGGAACAGGTTTTCCAGAGAGATGGTAGATGCTCCATTCCTGGAAACAATGACAGTCGGGTTGGATGGAGCTCTAAGCAACTTGATGTAGTTGAAGATGTCCCTGCTCCTGCAGGGGGGTTGGACTGGATGGACTTTAAAGGTCCTTTCCAATCCAAACTGTTCTGCGATTCAAACAGAAAACCCAGACTTATGCTCAGTGCAACACACAACATTTAGCCGTTACCTGCAGAGATATCTGAACAGCAAACCAGTCCGTTCTGGCCTGCACTATTCTTCTGCCCTGCCTTTCTCACCTCATGGAGGGAAAACTAAACCTGCTGACCTGGTGGAGCAGCAGCCTACTGCTCGTGCAATCATGTATCTCTCAGTGGATCCATCAGCATGCTGAAAAAATGAAATCAGCCTTTCTGCAGCCCTTCCATAGGCAGCCCCTGCAGGGCTTCACTTACACTTAGGCTCCATTACTTAACATCACTTCCCTGCATCCCCCCTAGCTGAGTATACACCCCACAAGCCACGTTGACTCACAGATAGCAAAACTGCAAGTTACTAAGCTATGGACTCCATTCAGCTTTGACATCTTCATTATCGATTCTGCAGTTCCCAGAGCAGTTGGATGAAGCTGGGATATTTTGGAGAAGTTCTCCCTTCGAGCTGTTGCAGCAGCATCCCCATTACAGGCAGCAGAGCCTGAGCAGACACCTCTTGCTTGCACGTCTGCATCCCACAAAAATGTGCTGCCTACTGATTTGTGGCTGGAAAGGATGTTTCAAAGGAAACCTCGAGCCAATGTCTGGAAGAGAAATCTCCCTGGTAAGAGCCAAGCACGCAGCGCTGTGTTTTAATGGTAGGTCAGCCTGGTTCCCACAGCTGCCACTGTCTGCCACATGCTGGCACCAGTTTAAACCATCCTGTCACCACAGCCACACCAGTGTCCCTTGTCATGAACACCCTACCACAGCCAAGGCGACTGGGGCTGATTCAGAAAGGGCTCATGGAGGGGGAAGGGAAAGGCAGGAGACACACAGACAGATGCATGCCAAAGAGCACAGAGGCAGCTGTGGTTAGGCAAGGAATGTGGTGCAGCTCAGCTAAAAGGACCCATGTCAATCACAGCCAATTTCTCCAGCACAACGAAGGTCTAGGAGACCTTGCAGTTCCCTCTTGTCTTCTGTGCCACAGCTATAAATAGGGTTTGGTGTGAGGCTGCCATTATGACCGACATGTGAGAGTATATGTGGAGAAAAAGAAAAAAAAAACCAAACCACACAACACACACTCACCTCAGACCAAAACTGTTTTTCCCTGTAAAACTAGCATACAACAATCATGCAATATTTTATGTGTGTATATATTTACACACACACACAAATTATAGATAAAATAAGTTGAGGCAGCACGCACACTGTGATAGTTCCGGCTTCCATGCAGCTGAGACACAAAGCAGCAGGATCCTGCACGCAGGCTCTGGGAACCTGCTGCTGGAGACCCTGCAAGAGGATTGCTCTTATCAAACCCTTTCCAAAATTTTGGGGTTGGAGAACACATTTCAAAATCCACAAAAAACCTCCCATGGATCTGATATTTAGGTTTTGTACTTCTTATCACATTTTTCTACGACATGTACTTTCTGTGTTAATGTGACGCTTTGCTGATACAGCCTGAAAGGTTCTTCACCCCAAGAAAACCCACAAGACAGTGATGTTCACCAAATATTCTTCAAGGAAAGGATGTCTGCAACCATGTTTGGCTTCTGCATAACGTGACTTAAAAAAAAGGGGGGGGGAGGTGGCAGTTTACAGGGAAACCAAATCGCTTTTGCTGGATTAACCAAAGAGCTGGGAGAAAGATCTCATTTTCAAGGTCCCCTCCTCACACCCTGGAAATACTATGCACATTCAGAACGACTTCCAAATGAAACAACCCATTTCTCATAGAAACAGCCCAGTCTGAAACTGCAATCCTGCCATTTCAGTATAAAAGAGAAGCCAAATTGCTTCTCTGAACTTGAAGGCTGCTTTGCAGTAGCCACAAGCAACTAGAGCTTGTTCCACAGCAAGTAAAATTACCAAAACTACCAACTGGCTTCTGGCAAAGGCAGCTTCAACTGGACACTGAAATATTATTTTCCACCTCTGTAACTCAGGAAACGATAATTTAAAAAAAAAAAGTTAGGAAAGGAAAATCAGTGGGGGTTACTGAAAAGTTTCAAAGCTGCAGCTGAGGGTACCCCGCCATGGCTTAAAGAAAGGAAGTCGTCGTTACTTACATCTGGCCAACCCAACAGCATTTTTGGTGAGTGAGGGAAGGTTGGTCACAGTGCTCCTGACCCTTGCAGTTCTATGGCAAGCAGACAACCCTGTGAATGTCAGTACAACCGAGCAACACGAAGCCTCAGCCCTGTGCTGAGCCAGGGAACACAGCCTCCGCATGGCTGCCCTGCCTTCCATCCCGCCCCACCATCCATCCGAGAAAACAGCCCTTTGGGAAGACGGCCAGGGCTCTCACAGATTTGGGTGAGGAGATGGGAAGAGGAGATGAAGAGGAAGAATAAAGAGACCAAGACCATACCAGTCCCTCACAGCTCCCTGTAGGAAATGCTCCATCCCACCTCTCTGCTGAGACAACGATCAGAGGGAAGTGGGGAGCAACGCCCAGGGCTGCATCCTCACCCTCCGCTGGGGAAGATCTCTGCATCCACCAGTCATGGCTCCACAGCTTCGCAAGCTCCTTGCATCACCAGACCAGCAGCACAGGTGTGGTTCCTCTGTTCCAGCCTCTCTCAACTGAACTGACTTTTTTTCAGTTCTTCCTGTTTGAGGAAGCGAGTGAATCCCAAGAAGTGAAGGCTGCCAGCGATCCCCGCAATGGCCATGGCCTCTTATCAAAAGCATCACATTTAGCAGGAAAGGAATTCAGAGAAACAGCTAACTCTAAGAAATGAGCAACATCTGCAGCTAAAACTAGTTCAGTATCATAATCAGAAATAGGATTTTAGTGAAGACTCCCAGGCGCTTAACCAACATGAGCCAGAGCACAGAATCACAGGGGAGAGACCCTCCCTTGGTTCTAAAGAAGGGCTGGCTTCAGAAGTACCAGCTGCTGTGCCTTCAGAGAAAGGGGCAAGGGTCACAAAGCACCACGAAGTTTTATAATGGGGAATTTCCAGCATACAAAATAAAGAAACTAGTCCTGAGAGTCAAAAGTGAAAAGAAAGAAAAAATCAAGTCATGAGAGGTTATTTAGGAAATCTTAAAGCGACAGAGCATGCACACCTCCCACAAACAATGGAGCCGAGACACTGCCTGGCTAAGAGGGACAACACAGGTCACATCTCTGGTATTATTAGCTGTAGCTGCGACAGCTTGCCAGGGCCTCTGCCATGGATCAGAGGCACCAAACACACACACTACAAAACCACAGTCCCTGCCCAAATCTCTCTACAACCTCAATCATCCTTCAGAAGATGAAAAGCTACCCCTGGCAGAGCTGATATAAAGGAATATAAATTACTGACGGTAGGGAGCAAATTTAAATGAGGACGGCTGTCATGAAACTGAGACAGCAGGTAGGCAAGATAAACAAAGCAAAACACGAAAAACAAATGGCATTTTCACTTTGTCAGAAATCCTCCGGGGGAATCATTTAGTTCACTGGGATACCAGCAAGTGGGGACGAGGACACTGCAGAACAGCTGCATAAATGAGCAGACATTCTGGTTTTTCTTGCACAGGACTCTGTGGAGATTCCCCAGTATTGAACGCTATTTAACCTGAGGAGGGGAGAGAAAGGGGATGCTCAATCAGAGGAAACAGGGGAAAAGTGACATTAAAGAGCAGAAAGTCAGTGGACACAGTGGTCTATACCCAGAGATTTTGAAGGAATTTCTAAACGGCTGGTTAAGGTGCAAAAAGAGGTGCTCTCTCAATCAAATTAGCTGGTTCTACCAATTGCCAGAGGGCTGCAAGTGTTGTAAGGAACATTTGTTTGACAGTCACTGCAAAGACAGGAATAGCACACGGCTACCTGAGTGTGAGAGAACCCTGGAAAAGGTTTTCCATCAGAAAGACGGTACCTGAAACAGCAAGAGCTGCCAGGACATGCCTAGCACTTCTCTAAACCCTCCATTCCACAAGCACATCAAAAAGCGAGATGCAGTAAAATGCCAGCAGCACCCCAGGACCTGTAAAGCAGATGGATAGAAGACAAGGAGCGGTCCCACCCCGGGGGGCAAAGGGAGGTGGAAAAGGGATGTCCTGAGGAAACCAATGCATTTCAGCCCCTGCACGTCTGATCGCATCTCTGCCACCCTCCCAACCGCTGCATCTTTTTCCTGAATCAACTCAGCCCATTTGGCAAAGTATCTCCTCCCTGCTGTTCAACAGGCTACTGGTTACAAGTACTCCAAAACCTCCCCCAGCTCATGTGCAAGGTGCTCCCTTCCCTCTGCCCATGCAAACATAGATCTTGACTCAGTTGCCTTTCAAGACATCTTCTCCCATGGTCTTCAAGCTGCTTTTGCCCAGGATATCTCAGAAATGAGAGGTTTGACTCTGCCCCTCCAGCAGGCACCTTCAAGCCTCAAGGTACTTAAATCCAGGCAGCCAGATGGAAAAGTGATGAACCTCCCTCCAACCCCTTCCCGGAGCAAACAGTGACAAAACCTCCTCACTCTCTGCAGGCCACAGAAGGCAGAGAGGTCACTCAAAATTCAGCAGACTGGCAAGCACCAGGAGGCTAGGTGAGACTCTGCCCTCACAAATGCAAGTGGATGAAGACTTGTAGGAAAACAAACTGGGTGTATGTTTCGAAGAGCAATTAATTAAGTGGCACAGCCAATGAATGAGCCAAGTAACCGTGCTGAGAGTTCATTAAGGAAAGCTCCAGCTCTGAATGCAAAAGCAGTCATTGAAAAACAAGAAGCAAACAGGAGCATGAGGTTGCAAAACGTCACCACCTGAGAAAATATGTTCAGTTCCAGTCACCTTAAAGACAGAGCTGAAACAAAGGGGTTGGGCCTAAAGACCAGTGATAAGAAGTCACATGCAAGTGCTCAGACAGAAGGGACTGGAGAAACTTCCCTCTCAGCTTACAGAGCAGACAGATACAAGAGAAAGATACAGCACAATTGGGCCCTTCTTCTTATGCTCTTTCATAAAACTAGAAGAGAGGAAGTTCAAAGGTGACCAAGACTGAAAATAACTGATTTTAAGACTCATAAAAGGAAAAACTCCAGTCACAAAGACATCAAAATGCTGGTGGTGGGGAAAGTGAGAGAGGTGATCTGAGGAGTCTCATTTCTCAACTTTCTCAAATGTCTCTGCTATCCACCATCCCTCCCATACTTTACCAGACCTTAGACAGAGGCATCCGGAAGCAAAGGGCTGAGGTTTTTTATTATCATCTTTTAAAGCCACCTCTTAAACATTCAAACTTTACAAAAGACTAGGGGGAGCCTGGCACAAGGCATAAACTTCCTTTAGTTTTGCAAAATTGAAGAAGCAAACAAGGATGTATAAAGCCACTACAAGTAATCAACTGTGGACCTGCTGCAGAGTATTTAAAGCAGCTCAGCCTGTTTTTTTCCTCACTTTTAAATGTCTATAAAGAACACCATCTCTTGCTTTTACAGGCTGACTGGAATACTGGTGAGAAACCTACAAAAATGAGCTGTTTCATTGATTACTGCTTAAATAGCCCTCAATCCAAAATGGCTGCAGTAATGAGGTTGGAAAGAAACATTCCCACTGTCTCAGCATCCCCTTAAGTGGGGCTCTTGGTCCACTGTGTCACCCAGCCAGGCCTCAGAGGATGAACATAACTTATAGCAGAGGGGACAGGACGATGTTTCTCCATTTGTGCCTTCCCTCCTCCCACATCCCAAAAATCTCACACCAGAAAACAAAGAACTCAAATGTGCATGAAGAAGAACATTGATTCAGAATAACATTGCCGATCTGTCAAAAAGCATCATCAAAATGCAAGATCATCAAAAGATCCTGTGGGCATCTATGGACATCAAGAGTAGCAAGCTGACCCAGGTAAAGTAACAAGTGATAGAACAAGAGAAGATGGCCTCAAGTTGTGCCAGGGGAGGTTCAGATTAGATATTAGGAAAAATTTCTTCACCTAAAGGGTTACCAGGCACTGGAACGGGTTGAGTCCCCATCCCTGGAGGATGTGTCTTGGATGTCTTGGAAGCTTGACTGACTACCCTACTTTCTCCTACAAATACTGTGAATCCTGTGTTNAAAATCATAGAAAGGGTCGTTGGGCACTGTCAGAGGCTGCCCAGGGAGGTGGTGGAGTCACCTTCCCTGGAGGGTTTTAAGGGACAGGTGGATGAGGTCCTGAGGGACACGGTTTAGTGATTGATGGGAATGGTTGGACTCGATGATCCGGTGGGTCTCTTCCAACCTGGTTATTCTATGATTCTATGATTTACAAGACAGATAGATGAGGTGCTAAGGGATATAGTTTAGTAGCGGACAGGTAGATTGGACTCGATGATCTCAAAGGTCTTTCCCAACCAAACAATTCTATGAAGCCTATGCCGACCCCTGCCCACCCCCCCCCCAGCTCTAGCAAGGCACTTCCAGTGACACAGATTGCATAACAGGAATAGAGATCTTTGACATTTTCCAACTGCTACTAGTCACACTTATTTTCTTCCCTGACTGCCTTAGCCTAAGTTTCCAAATAAACTTTCCTACCAAGGAAGTACGAAAGTAGATCCAGACTGTTTCTGACTGCAGAATCTCTCTCTCTCTCTCTCACACACACACACACACACAAAAACCCCCTTGTTGCACAAGTCACAATCTGAAGTCAAATTTTTTCTTCAGCATTTACAGGGAGTGTGGGGGAGGACAAAACCTCTCTGCAACAAAGGCAACTGAATGCTGCCAGCTTAACCCAATTTTGCCAGCCACAGTTCACGCGTAAAGCTAAAAGCAGCCAATTTGCAAACCCAATATCGGCGCCATTCGATTCTTTCCCTCGTACTTCAGATGTGTTTGCAAACAAGCAGAAGCACAGAGAGCGCATGGGGAGCAGGAAGGGAGAAGGCAGAGAGAATGTGCATTATCAAAATACCTTGAGAGCAGTTCTTGGAAATGTGCAGCCTGCAAGCCTGTATCAGACACTCATTTCCTGTGAAGCACACACAGGCCTTTTCATTTCTCCTCTGAAGAGGACAAAAATAAGGGGGCAGCTCTAAAGTCTCCAAAGACACCACAAACCCAGCATTTAGTGATTTTACTAAAATCAAATTAACATTTTTTAAATACTATTAATTACCTCTCAAACAGAAGCAGAGATTCCCAGTTTAGAAAAGTAGGGCTATCAACATCTCTCACTTCTAAATCTTAACGTGAAATCTTGCACTTGGCAGTGGGGGAAATGAATTTTACTCAAGTCATTTTGACTGCTCACTAACACAAACCCACTAAATCCTGTTACAAACACCACTGCACTTTTGGGTTGGTTTGGTTTTTTTTTAAGTTCTGGGGCTGTTTTCAGCAAAATGGTGAGCTAATAAATACCTTACTCGGGCAGAAGGCTGCAGGATATGCACAAATGCAAACCAGAAGAGCAGGCAGTAGTGAAGTAAACCGACAGCACATAAGATGGTATATTGATATCACATCTGCCTTCTGCCTCTACTTACATGTAATCAAGGATCTAACTAATGTAGCACTAATTTGCATTATTTAAAATAAATATATGATGCTTCCTAATGACCCACGCGCTTAATACCCTTACGCTGTAGAAAGATATCATTCCTGCATGGCACACTCAGCTCTTGTTCCATCCACGTTTTCACTTGCAGAAAGAGATGCAGGTGGCCATCTCTCCTGGCTTTTGGCAAGCACTTCTAAGCTGATGTCTGCAGTGGCCTGGAATAAGCAGCTCAGGAACATCCTACCACCCCACAGCTTTTACTAATGTAACTACAGCATCAATCCAACCCAAACAATGTCATATTTAAGTACTGGTACTGTTTGCTGCTGACCAAACTAAGGTATGAGAAACCAAGAGAGAGAAGCCCGTGGGTAGTAAGGGGAGATGTGGGTGGCAAGGAGCTGCAGGGAAAGACATGGAGGAAAGAGTGAAACCCCAGCAGGGACGGAGAGAAAGAGAAGCAAAGGAAGAAATGCAGCTCCAAAGGCAAATTTTCTCCTTTGTTTCGCAGCAATGCAACCACAGTATTAGTGAGAACAACCAGGAATTTACAACACCCAACTCCAGCTCTACCCTTGCGCAAACTGACCACCAGCTTCACAAAAATCCCAGCTGGATTGAGAGCAAGAGGCACTGGCTGTATGTTTGACACCGTCATCTGCAAACTGAATTTGGCCCTCTCTGCACAGGCACAGCACAGACACACAACTGGGGGGATTTGCAGAAGCTCAGCATTTCTCTAGTGCACCACTATGCCTGGTTTTTGGAATTCCAGCACAGTTTACCTGTGCCTTCCAATGCAATCTTAAACAAAAGCCCCATGCTGCCTCTAAATCCCACTGCATTTAATTAAGTGATAAGCAAGCCAAGTTATTGAAGGACACTCCACATACTGAACAAGGAACACAGACATAACAAAGGCCCAGATCCCAGTCTAGCTCAGGAAAAGATGGGAACCTGTGTGGGAGGTTGGCATCCCAGTAATCCCATGGGTTTGTGCCCAAGAGCCTCCCACTCCGGAATTCGCACTTCAACAACTAAGTTTTAAATCGCATACCCAGCAGAATCGCTCACGAACACAGAAACAAAGCTTGGCTTCATCCACAGCCACTGGCCACATCTCGTCGTAACTTGAGTCAACCAAGACCAACATTATGTGATAATGGAGCCTCAGTTCCACAAACTTCTGTGCGCGTGCATAATTTTTAAGCACATGACCATAGCCCCGCTGTGACTGAATGGGCCATTTGCTGTTCCCGCAGCATCTGAACTGCAGTCCCAATTGTTTGGAGAGAGGAGATATGTCTGCAAACCCCTCAAGGGCACAGTCAAAGGAGAATGAAACATCAGGAAACCGGAATTATTTCTGATTCCACCCCATTTCACGGAGTTGAGCATGGTCAGCATGTGACTGGGGTTTTCATTTAAGTTCTCTGAGAGCTGCAAGGACTAGAACTAGCAAACGGCACTGTCTGGACCACATAGCCCTAAATAGCAGCTTGCTAACAATACTCTGTACCCTCAGCTTTCCAGAACAATGCTCAAGCCACATCCCCCTCCTTCACCCAGGCAGGAGAAGAAAAAAGCCAGGGATATTAACTTAACATTCTTGAGTTTCTCTCAGTTACCCCAGTTTTCATTCAGATCCTGTTCCTAAGTTTCTACTGAGCAGGAAGACATATACAAACTAATTTTTTTTTTTTAAAATTGATCCAAAGAGTAGCACAAGCTGAGGTTTTAGGTGGTAACTATTCCAAAATTCTCAGTAAGAGCATGTGTGTTTGTGGGAAAAAATGAGTAGCGGATCCTACATGGCTGCAAGCACCATGACTCAGATTGCATACAGAAGGAGGTTTTAGTGATAACCTTTGCTTTTCAGAGGCGCACAGCACCAATCTTCTGAGAAAAGGCAGGTGTGAGGCTGTGTTCTGACTGTACCGAGTCTGGAGGATGGTAAGCTCTTCTGCCTTTCAAGGGCAACTCCAAAGGGCACCTACACTCCTGGTTCATGATTGCTTGGTTTCCCCGTAAAGCATTCTATTCTGACACGCAGCTTGCTCTTCCAGCAAGCACTATTCATAATGCCCTGCACACGGCTTCTCCAGCGGTTTATGCGAGGGGAAAGAAATGTCGTGAAGACCAAGTTACCAGCTCCCTGGAGTGAGGCAGATGCTTCCCTACAGACCCAGCCGAGTCTTTACATAACGTGCAGGTTTCACTTTAAAACAAGCATCTCCCTGCCCTGATGCTGTGGGCAACACTTTGATGGCAGGACAAGTCCCATGGAGCCCTCCCAGGCTGCTCCCCACCCCGCAAGTTGCATCCCAACCACCATCCCCCAGACTGCTCCCCTTCAAGGCTGCTCCCCACCACCTCCACGCCAGGTTGCTCCCCCCCCCCCCCACACTCCTCAAGGCTGCTCCTCGCCTCCACCCCAGGTTGCTCCCCACCAACCCCCAAGGCTGTTCCTCACCTTGACCCCAGGCTGCTCCCCATCCCCCAGGCTGCTCCCCACACTCCAGGCTGCTCCCCCTTCTCCGTGCCGGCAGGAGGCTGCGGGCACCCCCCTTCCCCAGCCGCATCAGCCCCCGCCTCCCCGCGGGACCGGCCCGAGCGGAGCCCGCACCTCTCGCCCTCGTGAGGAGCCAAAGCGGGACCTCAGGAGGCGAGACAGGCGGACAACTCACGCTTCCATCCCTCCCCCCCCTCAAAAAAAAGCCCCAACAAACCCAGTTTTGGGTTCACTTACTCTCGGCACCCGCGGTGCGAGCGAGCGCTCAGTGCCGGGGCGAGCCCGGCCCTGCCCCGAAGCGAAACCGGAGCGAGTCCGGCTCCCCGCCCCGCAGCCCTCGCTCCGGGGAGCGGAGAGAAAAGGAGGGGAGGGGAGAGCAGAGGGGGAGGAAACCCCCCAAGTGCTTCTTTTCCGAGGAAGGAGCCACGGGGGAGGGGAAGGGGAGGGGTTTCTCCCTCCTCCCCCACCACCCCGTCTTTCCACGGCGTGGCTTTTGCAAAGGGGGGGGGAAAATAAGAAAAGAAAAGAAAAGAAAAGAAAAGAAAAGAAAAGAAAAGAAAAGAAAAGAAAAGAAAAGAAAAGAAAAGAAAAGAAAAGAAAAGAAAAGAAAAGTTATCTTGGAGAAAAAAAAAGTTAGATGGATCGGAGGAAAGAGAGAACAAAAAGAGGCAGCGGCAGCCCCTCGGGGAGCCCCATCGGGAAGCAGCGCAGCATCCAGAAGACAATTTTTGCATCGGGAGAACTGTTAAACTTTGGAACGATCTCCTCAGGGAAGCGGTGGATTCGTCTGCACTGGTTGCTCTTAGGGCTCAGGTGGACAGGGTGCTGGGCAGTCTCATTTAAACTAGAGAGCATCTCCAAGAGATCTCTTGGAGATACTCTCTAGTCACATGGAAAAGACAAGGGGGAATGGGTATAAGTTGCTTCTTGGGATGTTCCAGTTGGACGCAGAAAACAGTTTTTCACCATGAGAACAGTTAAACATTGGAACAGTCTCCCCAGGGAGATTGGATTCCTCTTCCCTGGATGCCTTTAAGGCTCAGCTGACCCATCTCATCTAAACGAGAGAGCACCTAAAAGGTTGGACCAGGTGATCCTTGAGGTCCCTTCCAACCTGGCATTCTATGATAAATAGTGCACTACGTGTCGCATACCATAAGTACATTACTGCTCAAAGAGAGCAGACATAATAGGAGAAAAGATAAACTTTGGAATTCAGTACAAACCCCGTAATCGCTAAAGGCCTAGCCTGCAATTAGGCTGTTACTTGGTTGCACCATCGGAGCTCTCATTCACTCATATACTTTCTCCGGATCCTGGCGAGACTGCTGCGCACGTTCCCCGGTGCACGCATGCCAGGTGAATTGCCCTGTCGAAAAAGCTGAACGCAAACAGCGAACACAGACGTGCTCTGGCTGCTCTGCACCAGCCCAGTGATGCAAAGCAGCTGTAGCTCCGGGTTGAGCAGCTGACGAGAAGAGCTTTACAGCTGCTTTGCATTGCCAGGCAGCACAAAGCAGTCAGAAACACTCCACTGAATCTGTGCTGCAGCCTTGCCAGAAGTTCCACTGAGTATTGAGGGATCGGTTCTTGTTTTTTCTTTCAACCAAGCATGAAGATGCTGCTGACCACAGAAGAATGTCTGAACTTCTCTAAGAGTCTGGGCAAAGCACTTCTTTTTTTTTTTTTTTTTTCAGGGAGGCTTCAGTGGGAGGACCTGCCGCTGGAGCCTTAAATCACAGCAGAGATGCAGTGCTCATCTGTTCCATTTTTGGTTTTTTGAGTAAGCTTGTCACACTTTTCTTTGTATTTCTGGATGGCAGCTTCCAAAATACCCTGTGGTTTGCTTTACAGTCTCTTAGCAGGGAGTCCGTTTCCCTCTGTGCGTATTTATAGTATTTATTGGGTGACTTCATAGACTCTACGAGCCACCTTGCCTTAAGATTAAACCGACTAGTCTAATTATGCCTTTTATTCTTCCTCTTCATCTTTGCCTGCAAGAAGTAACAACAAATCTCACTGCTCGGAGATCGTTCGTGGGTCTTGCTCTTCTCTCTCTCATCCACTTGAAACTGTGGCCTTGCAGCAGTTACAGCTGAAGTGTATTGCAGCAATCCTCTTCGGGAATAAAAGCCGGTGAGACATGTCATGATGGCACCATCGGCCACAAATTTCCAAAGCTCAGACTCAACTCAGAGGGACCAAAATGTGTTGAGGGTCAAAGTGCCTCTGAGACGGCTTCATTATATGAGGAAAACACAAGGATGATGGAGTAACTTTGCATCCTGTGATGTAGAGGAGACAGCAAGCAAATCAGCTTTGTTAGTGCTGCATTTCTTCCCTGCTAGCCTGAAACCAAGCTTGGATGCATTCAAGGTGAAAAACAAGCCCTGCCTTTAGTGAGTTTTCTTAAGAAAAAAAAGAACCCAGAGAGTGCCCGCTCCCTCACCACTGGATTGCTGCTTTTTCCCCCAACTGCTTTTTGCACATGGATAGCCATGTGAAAGGCTCTGTCTGGTAATAGCTGGGACCCAGGCAGGCTAATCACAGAATCACCAGGTTGGAAAAGACCCACCAGATCATAGAGTCCAACCATTCCTATCAATCACTAAACTATGCCCCTCAGCACCTCATCCACCTACCCCTTATACACCTCCAGGGAAGGTGACTCAACCACCTCCCTGGGCAGCCTGTTACAGTGCCCAATGACCCTTTCCGTGAAAATTTTTTTCCTGATGTCCAGCCTGAACCTCCCCTGGCAGCTTGAGGCCATTCCCTCTTGTCCTGTCCCCTGTCACTTGGGAGAAGAGGCCAGCTCCCTCCTCTACACAACCTCCTTTCAAGTGGTTGTGTAGAGCAATAAGGCCTCCCCTCATCCTCCTCTTCTCCAGGCTAAACAACCCCAGCTCTCTCAGCCACTCCTTGTTCTCCAGACCCTTCACCAGCTTTGTTGCTCTTCTCTGGACTCCCTCCAGAGCCTCAACATCCTTCTTGTGGTGAGGGGCCCAGAACTGAACACAGGATTCAAGAAATGGTCTCACCAGTGCTGAGTACAGAGGAAGAATGGTCCTACCATGTGCAACCAGCTTTTAACACTGCCCGCTGGTGCATCTCTGGATCCACCCTAAAGACAGGGTTTCTGAGGTAGCCAGAATGCTGATGGCAGCATGGAGAGGAATAGCTCCCTAGAAGAGCCCAAAATTTGTTCTTATGATTTACAAGCTTTATCCTACTCCTCCTGTAGTCCTACTGACTACAGACCAGTCAGTCTCACCTCTGTACCCGGCAGTTGCTCCTGGAACCTCTATTGAGGCACATGGGAAATAAAGAGGTGGTTGGTGACAGCCAGCATGGCTTCACTAAGGCATTTTACGCTATTCTTGTCTGTAAATTGGAGAGATGCAGATTTGATTAATGGACCACTCAGTGGAAAAGGAATTGGCTGGATGGTTGCACTCAAAGATCTGTGTTCAGGAGCTCAGTGTCCAAGTGAGACTAGTGGCATTCCTCAAGTGTCAGTACTGGGACCAGTGCTGTTTAACATCTTTGATGGGGACATGGATGGTGGGATTGAGGGCACCCTCAGCAAATTTGTCAGTGACACCAAGCTGTATGGCACAGTTGACACATTGGAGGGAAGGGATGCCATCCAGAGGGACCTTCACAGGCTTGAGAGACAGAGTTCAACAATACTAAGTGCAAGGTCCTGCACGTGGGTCCAGGCAATTGCAAGCACAATTACAGGCTGGGTGGGGAATGGACTGAGAGTAGCCCTGAAGAGAAGGACTAGGGTGCTGGTGAATGAGAAGCCCAATATGAGCTGACAATGCATGCCTGCAACCCAGAAAACCAACTGCATCCCAGGCTGCATCAGAAGAAATGTGACCAGCAGGTTGTGGGAGGGGATTCTTCCCTCTTCTGTGCTCTCATAAGACCTCAGCTGGAGTACTGCGTTCAGTTCTGGAGTCCTCAGCACAGGAAGGACACAGATCTGTTAAAGCAAGTCCAGAGGAGGTCCCCAATGATGATGAAGAGGCTGGAGCACCTCACATGAGGACAGGCCGAGACAGTTGGGCGTGTTGAGCATGGAGAAGAGAAGAGAAGAGAAGAGAAGAGAAGAGAAGAGAAGAGAAGAGAAGAGAAGAGAAGAGAAGAGAAGAGAAGAGAAGAGAAGAGAAGAGAAGAGAAGAGAAGGCTCCAGGGAAACTTATAGCGACCTTCCAGTACTTAGTGGCGCCTCTACAGGAAAGCTGGGGAAGGGCTCTGTATCAGGGAGAGCAGTGATAGGATGAGAGGTTTTCAGCTGAAAGAGGGTAAACTTAGGTTAGATGCTAGGAAGAAATATTTTACTGTGAGGGTGGTGAGGCACTGGCACAGGTTGCCCAGAGAACTCATAGATGCCCCATCCCTGGAGGTGTTCAAGGCCAGGTTGGATGAGGCTTTGAGCAGCCTGATGGAGGTGTCTCTGCCCATGGCAAGGGGCTTGGAACTGGATAGTCCTTAAGGTCCCTTTCCACACAAACCATTCTATTACTTTTTCCTCTACCCTAAGGATAAGTATACCCTAACTATCCCTGATACATAAACTTAAAAAAATATTAAACATCAAAACATTAATTGACATAGCTTCTGAGGGACCAAACCATTTCTAATGGGTTTGATTCACAGTCCAGCTGGTGAGAGCAGTAGATCTGAGTTAATTCTACCCTTGGATCATATTTCTACTTTGTGGAATTTATCTGCTTGTTCTTCAGCAACATCCAAACCTTTGGTCAAGTTCAAAGATGTTGACATCCAACAGTCCAAGAGCCAGCAATACCCTAACAGCTTTGCTCTTTCTCAGCATGTGGGTTCTGTCTGGTCTGCACAAGGTGAAAAAGAGCTACAAGTTGCCTATTTGCCTCTGCCAGTTTGGAAGGTGTGGGAAGAAGAAAGGTATTTTGGGGCAGGTCACTGCAAACTGCTGGATAAAGATGGTTTTCTGAGAAAGACATAGGCATGTATTGCCCTGGAGGATGGGAGAAAGTAAAGTGGCTTAGAACAGAAAAGAATGGAGGTGGAGAGAAAGAAGCACTGAAAGTCTGGAGGAGAATGGGAATGGTGCAGAAAAGTGAAATGAGAAGACCATGGAGAGCATGGGGGTGTTCTGAGGGTTGGAAGATGAGTGAACACATTAGATGTGTCAGTAATGCTTTGCCCTTCAGCCAGCAAACCTGTCAGTGTAAACTCAGCTGGGACTGGGGCATCATCTCCAGATGATGGGTGACTGATTATTTAGGGGCTCAATGCCTTATTGGGTCCTCAGCCAGACTCAAATGTGGTTTTGCCCAGTAGTGTGTAGGCTGGCTTTGTGGATGGGGCATGAGTGGGAGGTGAAATTCACTGCATTTAGTCTGCCCTGGTGATGGAGCGATCTGAGTGGTACAGACATAACCTGGGGACTTCCTGCTAAGTGGTCAAATGGGAAGGAAAAGAAGAGAAGAAAGTACAGGGCAGGCTAGGGTACTTTGGCATGAGAAATGACATGGGCAGTACATGAGATTTTGTACAGAAAGAAGGATGTTTTGGGGGTGGGTAGGACTGCCAACACCTCCTGATGTGCTGTGAGTGCAGCCTGCACACAGCAGTAAACATACAGCTTTTGACTGCATATAGTGGTGGTTTTCCCTTTTGACCCTTCCTCCACTTTCTAGGTGGTTCTTCTCAAAACTTTCTAAAAACCTCCTTTTAGGAGATGCTTACAGCAAGGCATTAAGAAGAAGAATAAGAATTAAAAGACACTACAAAAGGAGAAATCCAGGAAGACAAAACCAAGACACAAAATTTCCCCAGCCTCTCCTTCCCCTCAGGAAAAAAAACCAAAACCAAAATCACCTTTCTGTGGTTTAGAGTGAGCAGAGACTGAATTAGTTTGACTCCTATGAGAAAAATTAGCATGAGCAGTGGCCCCTTTGCATGAAGCGGTGGCCAGGCTCCTCCTCCCCCTCCGAAAGCAGGGCTCTTCTCAGTAATGAAGAGAAACTGCTTTCCAGGAAAGCCAAGGTACAGGGGCTGCCCAGAGCGCAGTGACCTAGTGCAGCTGCGGGGAGCTGAGCGCCACAGCTTGCGGGCTGCCAACCACCAGCACTGAGCTGCTGGGCTCCCATGCTGAGCGATGCTGCATCTTGCAGAGAGCTTGAGCGTGGAGACCCGCAGCCAGCAGTGCAATTGGGCACCCTACACACTGATGATGGTTCACATTCATTCCAGTCTGCAACACCCTCCTGCTGTTCTGGCTTTTCCCCACAGCCGTGGCAGACTCCACGCTCACATGCTGCCAGCTTATGCTGCCAGCCCAGCCAGGGGTCCTGCATGCTCCTTGGTTGGGCCTGAGGCTCGCGGAGCAGCAGGGAACATGGGCCTGTTCTCCTGGCACCAGCAGGCAACGTGCAAACCCATGTGCCTGCAGGCAGCAAGGCTGGGAGGCGAAGCTGGAAAGCCAAGCAAGCCAGCATGCTGCTGAGCCCTGGTGCAGTGGTTGCCATCGGGAAGCTGGGCTTCACGGGGCAGCTGCTGGGTGTTCAGTGGCCCCAAGCTGAGCTGCAGTGAGCGGCAGCGACAGTGCCAGGCAGAGACAGCCCAGTGGGACAGTGGGACGCTTTGCTGGTGGCTATTCAGGCTGCTTTTTCAAGAAAGGGGCTTCCCTTTGGTGGGCACAACCAGCTCCTTTCCCAACAATCACGTAGGCTCAAAAAGCTGAGATTGAAGGGTACCCAGTCTTCTGCTTCAGGTTTTTATGATGTGTGGAGTTATTTCTGCGAGGATGCAACAGAGGAGTGGGGGAAAGGGAGGGCAGTTCTTACTGGCTGCTTGTTCAGTTATGGTTCCGTACATGCTGCTGGCTCATTTGAGGGAGGAAGACCCAGCAGTCACTGACCTTCTAGGTTTTCAAAGAAAGCACCGGGCTGCATAGCCTGGAAGGTATTTAGGTCAGATTTAAGCAGCTGCAGAGAAAACAAATAGCCTTTCATAACTGTATAGCAAACTGCTCCCTCACCTCTGAATCTAGCCTAGATGTCCAACACCCTAGAGAAGTAACAGAGGACGACCTCCACAGAATCACAGAATCACAGAATCACTAGGTTGGAAAAGACCTCCAGGATCACCAAGTATAACTATTCCTTACTAAACCATGTTCCCGATCACCTCATCCACCCATCTTTTAAACACCTCCAGGGAAAGTGACTCAACCACCTCCCTATTTGGCCTGTTCCAGTGACAATGACCCTTTCCATGAAAAATTTGTTACTGATGTCAAGCCTAAACCTTCCCTGCTGGAGCTTGAGGCCATTCCCTCTTGTCCTGTCCCCTGTCACTTGTGAGAAGAGGCCAGCTCCCTCCTCTACACAACCTCCTTTCAGGTAGTTGAAGAGAGCCATAAGGTCTCCCCTCAGCCTCCTCTTCTCCAGGCTAGACAACCTCAGCTCTCTCAGCCANCTCTTCCCCTAGTCTGTAGCTCTGCATAGGGTTGTTGTGCCCCAAGTGCAGGACCCGGCATTTGGCCTTGTTAAACCTCATGCCATTGGTCTCAGCCCAGTGGTCCAGCCTGTTCAGATCCCTTTGCAGAGCCTCCCTACCCTCCAGCAGATCCACACTTCCACCCAGCTTAGTGTCATCTGCAAACTTACTTAGGGTGAATTCGACTTCCTCATCCAGGTTATTGATAAAGAAATTGAACAGGCCTGGTCCCAGCACTGAGCCCTGGGGACACCACTTGTAACTGGCCTCCAGCTGGAGTTAACTCAGTTTACTACCACTCTCTGGGCCTGGCCATCCAACCAGTTTTCCATCCGGGAGAGTGTGTGCCTGTCCAGGCCAGAGGCTGACAGTTTCCGTAGCAGAATGCTGTGAGAAACTGTGTCAAAGGCTTTACTGAAGCCCAAGAAGACCACATCCACAGCCTTTCCCTCATCCAATAAGCAGGTTGCTTTGTTTTAGAAGGTGATCAGGTTAGTTTGGCAAGACCTGCCTTTCATGAACCTGTGTTGACTGGGCCTGATCACCTGGTTTTCTTGCATGTGCTGTGTGATAGCACTCAAGATCACCTGTTCCATGACTTTCCCCAGCAATGAGGTCAGACTGATAGGCCTGTAGTTCCCTGGATCCTCCCTCCAACCCCTTTTGTAGATGGGTATAACATCCCAGCCTCCAATGGGGAAACAATGTACCAGCCTGTGGCACAGAGGGACTCGGGTGTGAGCTTCCTGGGGCTCTGTGCCCCCGTAAATCCATGAGCACCTCAGCTAGCACATCATAACATTGCTGCCCGCTGGAGATGGTTGGAGAAGCTCAATTAAGGATTCAATTGTGTCTCTGAGGCCTATTGCTTCTCCCTATTATCCCACATTTTCAGGGCATATTCCTGGAGTGCTGTTCAAAGGTGCTGGACCTTGCCTGGAGCCCTCTGCTCAGAATTCTTTGCTTGGAACAGGTAGCCTCAGCTTTCCCAGATTTGTTCCTCCATGTTGAGATGGGAGAGGATGCTGAACCCCACTCACAGGAGATAAGTACCAAGTTCTGACCTATGCCTACCTGCTTCAGAGGTTTCCCCTAGGCAAACAAAACCAGCCATGAAAGGCCACCCTCAGGGAGCACAGGGAGTGACCCAAGATACAGACCCTGTAGCAGCAAGGTGCTATGTCATTGCTGGACTTAGATGCACAGACTTCCTCAGCTGAGGAATCTAAGCCTCTAAACGAAGAAAAACAACAAAGAAAGCAATAAGGAGCATAGCTATGGACTATAGATTTGGTAGCAGCTGCAGTAGAAGCATTGCAGGCTGGTACTGTCTAACAGCAGTGTCTGTTGTGCTAGACTAATTTCCAGCCAGGTCTGCTTTCCTGCTGATCATAGGACAAAGGACTCTGTCACATCAATCATTGTTGTTTTGTTAAACATCCCATCTTAATTCAAACAGTGCCTTGGGAAGCTGCCACCACCCTAAGTAAGTTGCTTTAGTATTTAACTACTTTCTCCACTATAAAATGTGCACCTCATCACATGTACTTCATCTCTAGACTTTTTTTTTTCTTGTACAGGGCAGCAATTAAAGGAGCAAAAATTGAATTCTACATAGGTATACTTAGGCTTTGATCATATCGGTCCTAGGCACTTCTTCCAATCCTTTAACAGGCCCTAGAGCTCTTGCAAGAAGCCTCTCCAACTTGTTAACTTCCTCCTTGAATTGTAGATGTCAAAACTGGGAATTCTTTCACACCAGTAATCACATCCATGGAATTAGCAGACTCAATATGATCTCCTACAATATAATCTCATTATACCTGCTCAGCATTCCCTGCTTATACATCTGAGGATGGAATTAGCCTTTCTGACTGCAGTGTTGTGCTGGGACCTCACATGCAGCTGCTCCTCTGCCGCGAGTCAAGCCTTTGCCAGCACCACTTCTTCCACTAACAGAGCTGCCAGACCAGAAGTGTGGGCCAGGTTGACTAATTTACCATTGTGCTGTTTCAGAAACACGGCATGTGAATTTTAAAATTTTAACTCTTGCTAGCTAGTCAATTTTCAATCCAATTACTACAAAATTTGTTCATTTCGTACCATTCCAGTTTTTAAAAAAGCAGAACTCAGTGTAATAAATCGAATTCCTTGCTGGAGCCCTATTACATCAACAGCTTTCACATTTATTAGCCAAATCCATAACCAAACCTATAGAATCATAGAATCATAGAATCACCAGGTTGGAAGAGACCCATCGGATCATCAAGTCCAACCATTTCTATCAAACACTAAACCATGTCCCTCAGGACCTCGTCTAACCGTGCCTTAAACACCTCCAGGGAAGGTGAATCAACCACCTCCCTGGGCAGCCTATTCCAATGCCCAATGACCCTTTCAGTGAAAAACTTCCTTCTCTCTCTAGCCTAAATCTCCCCTGGCGGAGCTTGAGGCCATCTCACATCTCCAAAAGTTACCAAGCAGTTTTATGGATTCTTTTCCAGAATCACATGAGACTTGGCATTAACTAAGACTCTTGCCTTGTTTTTAAATGATACTTGAATCTGCTCTTTCCTTATTCTGTCTGAGGTCAATAAGGAGCTGATAGGCCTGTAATTAGAAGTGTCAGATTACTTCTGGTTTTCACTATTATTTTGTCTCAGCCTATGGGGAATCCATCAGATTTTCCAAGGGAAGGAAGGTTAAGTCTAGACAAGAGCTGGAGAGAAACTCCTCTCCTTCCCCTGCTGATTCATACATTACTATAGGTGCTAACTCTAAAGGTGTGTTTTGGTTTTGTATAGACCTGGAGAGCAGTTCACCTCATCGCTTAACCAAAACAGGCCCACGGGATGGGAACCAGCAAAGATTCTTGAACCCATCCCAAATATAGAAGTCTTTTTGATTAAGTAGAAATGCAAAGCTGAGACAGGGAAGAGTTTATTTGTATGGTGGGTGCTCATATATAATTTACATGCAATAAGTGTTTCTAGCTGTTTCATTAGTTGCAAATAAAGTGATATGAATGTGCACCACTTGCAGCTGATGTGTGGTGCATGCCTGGGGCTGCTTCCAGCTGAATGGTGGTGGTTCATGTGGGGATGATTTAACACTCCAACAGCTCCACTATCCAAATTCTGCTGCAGGTTAATCCCCAGAGCAGACACACGCCACTTTTTCAACCACTCATAGCTTGGCTAATTAACTCAAAGAAAGATTCCAATTTAAATGATCACATTGTCCCCAGATTGTGGTGGGTAAAGAGCCAGCATCTAGTTGTCTCTCCCACCTTCTGCAGGGCTGGAGAGCTCTGGGGCAAAGAGCACAACAAGCATGTGCCTGGAGCAAGGGGAGAGAAACCAACCTAAGCAATTTTTTTAACTTAATACGTCAGTAGCTATTTCAGTCATCAGAAACTCACTCACATCAGTGAAATTCAACATAAAATAAAGGAAACCAAAGGAAAAGTACACCACACAAGGTTCCTGGATAGGTCTGCTGTTAAGCTGAACCCAGGGGTGGCAGAACCACTTTGGCTGCAGGACGTTCATATCCTTCCCAAGTGGGCAGCTCGTTTAAAAACTGGCACCATCTCCAAGGCAAGCAAGGTTAGAGAATGGGGCTCAAGGGAGGGAGATGTCCACTGGGAAATGTCCATAGCATGGTCCAGTCCCTTGCTGAGGCCTCTCCTTTTTGTAAGTCTTAGTCTCCTTCCAGAACAAGTCAAATTAGGGGATGAGGTCCTCACCCCACAAACTTGTGCAGGGGGCAGGGATGGAAAAACAGCTTTCCTCATTCAGAGGGACATCAAGTAGTGTGCACGACAAAGGGCAGAAGGGATCCATGCACTGGAGAGGTGAGGGCTGTCCTGTGGTCATTAAATGCCTCTCTTGTCCCCTCAGCCCCACTGTGGGCTGCCCAAGCTATGCCCACACCCAACACCAACTGCTCTGCACTCACCAGATTTCCCTCATCTCCTCACAGGAATCCTTCCCCTTCCTGGGTTGTTGGAGCAGGGAAGGAGCTGGTCCCTGTTCCAGAGCAGGAACTGCTCTGCAGGCCCCGACAGCACCCCAGACCTGCCTGCTGCCCACAAACCCAAAGGCTGGGAGCCAGAATGTTTGGGCTGGTTATGGGACACATTTCACCCTGTGATCAATCTCATTTTCCTGTCCACTGTAGATTGTATCATATACTCACAATGTGGGGCTTTACATCTATGTATCTTCTGAAATAAATCAGTTAAGCTAGCGATAGCGTGCTTTTTTACTTTTATAACAGCACAAGAGAGATTGGGGTACAGGGCTATTAGTAATAGAACACCATAAATAGATCAATATGTCAGTACTTCAGTGCTTGAATCCAACCGGCTATGGGGAATTTGTCCCTTGGTAGCGATCAATCTGCTGTGCTTAAAGTTTCCTCACCAGATCTGCAGCCAGCACAAACTGATCAATGCTGTTCCGAGTCACTGGAGCGTAACAGCTTTGCATGGCCCAGTGTTCACCCTTACAAGTCTCCTCCTCCTTTGCAAGGACACAGAGGTTAAATTATCCTTTGCTAAATACATGGGATATTTGAGACCATAATAACTTCCAGTTCTTAAACTAAACCAACCTTTCTTACCGTCAGCCCAGCCAAAACCCCAGCACTTCGCCAGGTGAAGTCTAATTTGGTCCTTGGCAGGCAGCAGCTGCCTGGTAGTAGCCTGCAGCACTTCATAGAAGTAGATACAGCAAAATGAATTCTGTGAGCCATCCACATTTTTCCATGCATCCTAAATAGGGCCCTCCTGCTGGGGGAGAGGTATGCAGTCTCGTCAGATGCTGCTGCTCTTTCAGGAGTAAGTAGCATTGCTAGAGAAGGCATGAAGGACCTGGAGAAGAACTCGAAAATCTGGCTTTGGTTTACAAGGATGTTAGTCCCGCTGCTGAGGTAGGGATTGGGGCTGCATCCCAGTGCAACCTTCTCCACTTGGAGCACTGTCCCTTCACCTGTTGCTGATGATTGCCGTGAAGAATTTTCCTTTCCTGTGAAGTCCCTGCTGGTGGAGCCTCCTACCGGAAATTACTTGGGATACAAGTCAAAGGAGTCAGAATTCACAAGAGAATGCAACCTTCCCACCCAAACCACAGAGGTCGTCTGTGTGAACCAGAGCAAAGGGAGCCCAGATCCTACTGGCTGCTTGAGTGTGGGGGTGGTGGGGGAGAGGGCTCAAGACCTGTGAGTGGTGATGCACAAACCACCACTTACATCAGGATCCTAGGATTATCCCAAACAAGGCTTGAGCTCTCTGCTGTTAACAAGGCCCCTGGGACCAGCTCTTGGCATGTAGTGCTCAGAGGACGTTGCCTGCAGGTGCAGATTCTCAGAGGTGAAGTTCCCCATGCCTTGGGGACACATGGCAGCCAAGGCCTGGGGACCCTGAAGGGATGGCTGGCTGGACAGTGACACCACCTTTGATGGGTTCATTCCACTGCTCCCTAAAGGTGGGTCTGGCTCATAAGGATGGACTCTCCATCATGTCTCAGGTCTACATGCCTGATGCTCCTTCCTTTTCAGACTGTAGGTAATTTGCAGTGGTTTTTTCTGGCCACTGTCTTTTGTCCTACCAGCCAGAGGTTTGTGTAAGGGGTCTGAATCACTCCTGCTGCTAACACATGGCCCCCTTCCTTAAATCCAACTTTGGACAGACTAAACACAAACTGAGCAGCTGCTGGCTAACAATGTAAATGCTTGTCGTGAGAAAATCCCAGCAATTCATAGGAGGGCCCTGCCCTCTGTACCAGCAGCAGCAGCGATTGAATACTGGGTGCATCTTACAAATCTGGTCTGCCAAGATGTCTCCTGCTTTTCACCTTTTGTATTCAGGACATCCACTTCTGACAGTTGCAGGAAAGAAGATATAGATAGTACTGCGTCCTCTCTCCCTCCACGTGGCTCTCCAGCACCACTTGTGGTCTGCTTTCCTGCTCCTCCTCCACAGAGGCCTAAGAAAAAGCAATGCACCGGACTTTCCAAACTTGTCAGAATTCATGTTCTGATTTCCTTTCTAATGGCTCACCAGGAGTGGAGGCTGAGAGCTGCGTAATTCTCATTTCTTCTCTGTGATGAGTCCCTAAGGTTACCTTTCAACTGCTGCGGAGCAGAGCCTGTTTTGCCAGGATGAGTTCAAGCTATGCAGAAGAAACAGGGCTGTAAGCTTCTGTGCTGGTTTCTTTCAAGCTTTGCAGGCTGTTCTGAAAATGTATTGTGTAATTTAGGAGACTGATGTGCTGAGCCGAGCAGAGAGTTTTCAATTACCGATATAAAAATGACTCCCTAAGAACAGACATTCATTCTGCTCTCTCCAACTGTTCCAGCAAGGCATCCCACAGCTCACAGTGCAGTTTGACTTTGCTTCATTTGACTGCAGAGTCCTTGCCTGAAGGGAAATGGTTGTGGCCTGCATTAGGCTTGGTGAACTCAGACTGCTGGAGGGAATGGAGGCACCAGCAAGCAGTATTCCCAACCATATCAGGTACTGACTTTCTCGAAGCCTGGTCTATGCAGTCAACCTCTTTCTGAGCAATTAATGAGGAAAACTGTGCAGTAAGCTTTCTAGCTGCAAGGGGTCTGTTTTTGCAGGAGTGGAACAGTGCTGTCTGCTGTTTATCTGCTGCAGCTTGACCCCACAGCACAGTCAGTTCACTGTGATGGGTCACAGTACGGGAGAGTAACTCTCATCCCTGGAGCAACATGATTCCAGCGGGCGTAGAGAGTTCAGAAGAGTTTCTCCATCAGAGAGTGACAGAAGTTCAGCACTGGTGCCAAGCACTGAGCCTGTTTGATGTCGCTGTGATGCTCCTGGGTCACAGTTAAAACATCTCACGCTGCGAGGCTGCAGTGCAGGCGGTTTCCATTATCAGAACGTGTCTTTTGGAGGTAGTCAAGAGCGCAGCCATCCCTCTGTCACTCCAGCTTCTTACATGTCCCCATCATTCCCAGCAGATGGATGGTAGATTCAGACCTCATGTACATTGTTAACTCCTTGTTGCTCTTACAGAGCCCTGTCCTAACCTTGTTACTCTCACAGAGTCCCATCTCAACACAGCCTCTGTGCAAGGCACTGGCTACCTTCCCACAGCTCCTCCCTACCCAGGGGAGAGCCTGCAGGAGCTGGGGCAGAGAAGGGGCTCCAGGACTAGATGAAGGAGGTGGAGGCTGCCATGGTTTTGCCTGTTTGTACAGGCAACAAGTTTCAGGGTCTGAAGAAGTGGGTAGGCTAGGTTGCTGTGACTGGAGGAAGAGCTGGACCATGAGAAAAGCAAGAAGGCCATCAGCACCAGGGAAAAGATTGTGCCCCTGTAGTCGGCACTGTTGAGGCTGCACCTTGAATCCTGTCTTCAGGTTTGGGACCTACAAGAAACACCTTGAGGCCCTAGAGAACGTCCAGAGGAGGGGAACGAAGCTGATGAAGGGGCTGGAGAGCAAGGCTTAGGAGCGGCTGAGGGAACTGGGGGTGTTTAGCCTGGAGGAGGCTGAGGGGAGACCTCATTGCTCTCTACAACTACCTGAAAGGAGGTTGTGGAGAGGAGGGAGCTGGCCTCTTCTCCCAAGTGACAGGGGACAGGACAAGAGGGAATGGCCTCAAGCTCCACTAGGGGAGGTTTAGGTTGGACATTAGGAAAAATATTTTCAGAGAAAGGGTCATTGGGCACTGGCAGAGGCTGCCAAAGGAGGTCGTTGGGTCACCATCCCTGGAGATGTTTAAAGGACAGGTGGATGAGGTGCTGAGGGGCATGGTTTAGTGACTGATAGGAATGGTTGGACTCGATGATCCAGTGGGTCCTTTCCACCTTAGTGATTCTATGATTCTAACTTGTGCCAGGGAAGGTTAATACTGGATAACAGGAAAAATTTCTTCACAGCAAGGGTTATTGACCACAGGCTACCCCGGGAGGCGGCTGAGCAGCCACCCCCGGAGGCGTTTAGGGCAGGCGAGGCCCCGGGCTCTCCCCTCCTCCCGGGGCGGGGCAGGGGCCGGTCCCGCCCGCCGCCCGGCGCCGCCATCGCGGTAGGAGAGGACGGAGGGGGGGAGATGGGGAAGCTCCGGGGGGTCTCTGCGGTCCTCGCGGCTTCCCAGGGACCTGGCGTGGAGAGAGGCGGTAGCTCGGGGGGCCTGAAAGGAACACAGACCTGGTGCGGGTCGCCGCAGTGAGAGCTGGAGGAGCCCTCCTCGCTGCGAGGACATTGAGGCACTGGAGCGCGTCCAGGGGAAGGCGGCGAAGCTGGAGAACGAGTCCTGCGAAATGGGGGCGTTCAGGCTGGAATCATAGAATAGAATCATAGACTTACCAGGTTGGAAAAAACCTCTGAGGTCATCGAGTCTAGCCGTACCTGTCTGCTACTAACCCATATCCTTTAGTACCTCATCTACCTGTCTTTTAAATACCTCTGAGGGGCGGTGACTCCACCACCTCCCTGTTCCAGGGCCTGATGACCTTTTCAGTGAAAAATTTTTCCTAATGTCCCATCTGAGCCTCCGCTGGTGCAGCTTGGCCTCTTGTCCTGTCACCGGTCACTTGGGAGAAGAGACCAACCCCCACCTCTCCACAACTTTCTCTCAGGCAGTTGTAGAGAGCAATGAGATCTCCCCTCAGCCTCCTCTTCTCCAGGCTAAACAACCCCAGCTCCCTCAGCCACTCGTAAGACTTGTTCTCCAGCCCCTTCATTAGCTTTGTTGCTCTTCCCTGGAGAAGAGGCTGAGGGGAGACCTTATCACTCTACAGCTGTGTGAAAGGGAGTTGTGGCAAGGGTCGGTGTTGGTCCCTTCTCCCAAGTAACAAGTGATAGGGTGAGAGGAAATGTCCTTGAGTTGAACAAGGGGGGTTCAGACTGGATATCAGAGAATTTCTTCACTGAAATGGTTCTCAGGCACTGGCACGGGCTGCCCAGGGAAGTAGTAGTTTTATCAGAAAATTGAGAGATGAGGTGCTCAGGGATATGGTTTAGTAGTGGACAGGTACAGCTGAACTCGGTGATCTCAAAGGTTTTTTCCAACTAAACAGGTCTATGATTCTACAAGTCAGGGTGCCTGTGAGGGGCCTCAGGGGCTGAGTAAAGGTGCCATGTAGCTCAGTGATTGCCAGGTAGTGCAGCAGGGATGAGACACGTCTGAGGCCAAGCGGGTGCTTGGCTAATTGTTAACCTGTATCCCGTGCACTCGAGGTTGGCAGCAGGTGCTTGCCGTGTGGCAGAGCTGCTCAAAAATGTGGACTGGTGGTGTGAAAGAGGAGAAACTTCAAGGTAAAAGAGAAGGTGATAACAGTCTGGTACTGGAAGCAGCATCCTTATTCGTGAAATTGTCTTTTTGGTCCAGGACAGGTGCCTAGCTAACTACAGCTAGCTGGGGGAATTCAGCACAGTTCCCTCTTGCCAGATCTCCAGTGCCTTCTGGTCAGGTTGCAGCTGCCATGGAGATGCAGAGAGGAGGCTTTCTCCTCCTGCTTAGGGAGAGGTTGTTTCTTCCTACAAGCATCACTAGTACGTGCTGGGAGGAGGATTCCCCAAACAGCCAGGCAGGGATGGCAGCTTGGGATGTTGAATGGGGAGCTATAAATCAGCAAGCTGCTAATTAGGACCACAGGAGTCTGGAGAGTTACTAAAGACCTGTATTACTCTTTTCAGAGCTCTGGGCCATTAACAAGATCCCTGGGACATACTCTGAGCACGCAGCTTTCCAGAGAAGTCATTTGGGAGCACTCTAGTTTGGGCATGTTCTCGGAGTTGAAGTTCCCTGTGCCTTGGGGCCATGTGGCAGCCAAGGCCTGGGGACCCTCGGAGGGACGCCCTGTGCTGTGCTTGCATGGCTGGCTGGACAATGCAAACACCTTTGACAAGCTCATTCCGCTGCTCCCCAAAGGTAGGTCTGGCTCATCAGGATGGTTCTTGCTGTGTTGCCAGGCTACATATCTGATATTCTCTCCCTTTCAGATTGCTATTATGTGGCAATGGATTTTTCTGGGCATGGCTTGTCATCCCACCGACCTGCAGGCTCTGCCTACCACTTTCTGGATTATGTGTGTGATGTGTGCTGGGTGACAGCAGGTGGGTAGCCGAAAGGACCCCTGGAGGGATATTTGTGTAGAGGGTGGTACATTGCTCGTGCTTCTTGGAACAAGCAGGCCAGAAAAGGGGTCAGTTCCTTCTGCTTCTCCCCAGCCCGATGTTAGCCGGTGCTTTGTGACCACAGGCTGAAAAAGCATCCCACTTTCTTACTATTTTGTGAGAGAAAGAAGCACTAAGCCCTGGAAAGCAAGTGTTTCTACGCTAAAAAGCAGTAGTGGTGAAGTGTTGGGTGTAAGTAAATAGTTTTGCTGGACTGACTGTAAACAGCCAGTGATCTTAAACCAGTGTCAGGTGTGAGTTGCAGACTCTTTGGGTTCTTCCTGATGGCAGTTTGCTGCTTGCTTTAGTGTCACACAAAGAAATCAGAAAGCCAGCGTGCCCTGGGCTCCTAATAACTCCGGATCTAATTGCCCATCTCAATGCTGATCTTGGAAAAGGCTGTGGCATGTGCAGTTTTGCATTCTTCGTTCAGCATACAAAGAGCCTCTGGAAGTTCTTTGATGTGCTAGCGGGTAGAACACGTCTTTCAGTGAGGTGTATTTCAGATGGGCAGCACCGACAAAGCGATATGTTCCTCTAAGTCTCTCTGAGTGCCCTAAAAATGGACTGAAGAGCCTGATGTGCTAAATGGTGCAGAGAGCTTTCACTTGGAATAATCTTATTTTCCTCGAGGCAGTGGACCTGGCTCTGAGTCCTCATGGCTCTTGTGGAATGCCCTGCAGCAAGCAGGGCGCTCTGTCAAGGTCCCTGTCTTCCAGCAGATGCTGCCCAGTCAGGCTCCGTTCCTACTTGCCAGTCTCGTGTCTGGCAATAAATGGGAATTTGCTGTAGTTTGTTTGCCACAGGGAGAGAACACGAGAGCTGTGTGACACCTACCAAGGAAATGAGGTGGTGGATGCTCTTTTTCTGTGAAACTGGCCTACTTAGCCGTGTCATTTCTGGATTAGGAAACAAATTAAGCGGTGCAAAAACCCTCCCAGGAGAAGGGGCTTGTGCTGTTGGAGAAGCACCAAAACGCCACTGCTCTGGTTTCTAATGCAGCACTGTCTGTTTTTGTCTGTTGCCGCTTAGCCTTGCAGTGGAGACGGTTCACCCTGATGGGTCACAGTATGGGTAAGTGGCTCTTGTCCTTGTGAGCGGTGAGATTTATGGAAACAGGAGTATATAATTAACTTACAAGACATGCTGCTATGCGCTGCGTTGGAATATTTATTATATTATGTCAAGTACCAGCTTCCTGCTTGAGTGATTCAAAAATCGTTGCCCTTGTTTGAAATGCCTCTGCTTTCAAGACCCTGGGGTACCAACAGTGGTAACTCTTGGCGTGGGCCTTTCCTCCACTCACAGGAAGGAACAGTGATGGGCAAAGAGGTGTGGTCTGTGGCAGAAGAATTTGCAGGAGGCCTTCCTGCCTGGTTCCCGCAAGGCGACAAAACCTAGGGACAGCAGGGCCTTCTTGGTGGGTCATGGAGCTTGCTGAGAGGAACTAGACTCTAGGCTCTATCCCTTTGTGCTTGAGATATGATGAAGTTCTGCCACAATGTGAGTTTTGCCCCTCAGGGCTGCTCTGGCCTCAGCTCACAGCACCTGCACACCGTACTGCTTTAACTCCTAACTCCTCCCTGGCCTTTGCTGCCTAGAAGGGAGATGGGATGGCAGAGGATGGGAAGTCCAGCTGGCCAATAGCCCTTCTCTCTGCCTGTGTCCTGCCTGCTGCAGTCCACAGCTGGGGCTTTGTCCTTTGGTACAACATGCATTTCTGCTTCTAAGGCAGCTCCTGCTGTAGGGAAGAGGAGTTCCTGCTCCCTGGCGGTGTCCTGTGCATAACTAAACACCCTTTTTTTCCCTTGCAGGTGGGGCTGTGGCAGGAATGGTGAGTAAAGCATCCTTTCTTCATGGGATTTGTGATTTCTGCAGCTGGAACAACAAATGGGAGAGGAATGAAGGGACTTGAATCTCAGGGGAAGAGAGGCCCTCCCTGACCTCCTCTCCAGTGTAGCAGGATGAAGACATCACTCAACACTGAGCTCTTCCTCTCATATTGTTTCATCTCTCCTCAGTTCTCTTTCCTTTATCCTGAGATGGTGGACAAGCTGATCCTGCTGGAAAATCTTGGCTTTCTCCTGGCTCCAGAGGTTAGACTTCAAGTGTGCCTCCTCTCCCTTTTTTAAAATAAAAAAATAGCTGGTTTTCTTTTTTCCCTCATTTGTTCAGAGAAACCACTGATGTGACCAGTTCCTGACAGGCCACACAAGTTTCGGGGCTTGGCATGGATCTGCTCCTTGTGGAGTGGGCTGAGGTCCTTGCTCAAGATGGCCCTTGCGGGATGCTTGGTAGCTCTGCACATCCTGCAGTCCCTCAGCACTGCAATTCACTTGCCTGTGCCGTGCTTTTCTACAAAGGGAACTGGAGCCTCTGTCCAAGCAGCTGCCATCTGAGGTTGTCTTTTTGCCTACGGCTTGATGGGTGACCTGGGCGCTAGATGGGTGGATTTCTTTTTCTGTTCCTGGCTGATCACAGAGATAGATTCCCAACCTGCCGTTATTGCTACCAGATGCTGGGGCTTTGGCTGGCAGAAGTGGGACAGGAACCCAGGGTCAGAGAGATGAAAGATACTGGATTTCTCTAGTTCTTTTGGACAATTGTCCTCCACTCAAAAGTGAGGTAGGAAGGGGTAGAAAAGATTGCAGGAGTAAAAAGTTAGTAAGTTCTTTACAACACTGCTGAATTTTCTGTTTCTACCTTGCCTTTTAAGTATTGCTTTTCCTTTTTCCCCAGAAATGGGCATTTTTAAGTCCATAACTGGTACCAGTTCTGAGGGATGCTGAACAGCAAAATGTCCTCTTCTACCCTCAGATAAGGGGCAAAACGATTCAGAAGAGAGGGGTTACTCCTGTTCTCTACATCTTTGTTTCAGGATGCTGAGGCATGGCTGAAATCAAAACGGATGGTGATTGACAGATTACTGAGTCTAGAGGCAAAGCAGCAAACTCCCAAAGCACGTAGCCCCGAAGCAGCATTGCAGAGGTGGGTTCCTGTCTGTCCTCTTCACCTGCTGCCTTCCCTCACCTTGGGCAGTTACAGCTGCTTGAACCAGAAAGAGAAACTGTCTCTCTGCTTCCCCTTTCAAGTCCTCTGGAATTTCAGTGAGACCTTTTGCTTCTGTTGCCAGAAGCTGCTGGTTTTTCCTGCTCTTTTCTGAAGCAGCCGGAGAGCTGGCTGTCACCTTGTCATGCTATTTCCGCTTCGCTTCCTCCCTTTTCCAGCAGTCCAATCTCTCTGCCATGTCTCCCCCAGGCTCTTAGAAGCAAACAGACATCTGACAGCAGAGAGTGGGGCGATCCTGCTGCAGCGAGGAGCAACTGAGACACCCGCTGGTAAGGGGCTCCTGGGAGACAGGGCTCATCGCAGTGCTGGGCCAGCGCTGGCTGTGGGAAGGGAGCGATGCCAACAGCCATTGTCTTTCACAGGGCACAGGGTGCCTTAGCTGGGAATTTACACAGCTTGAATGGGATTAATTAAGTCTGGAGGCAGAGCTCTCCATTCACAGAAACTGGAGCTGGAGCTCAAGTCCTAGAACGACTAAAGAAAAGAAATAAAGAAATAAGGGGGGGAAAAAAAAGGGAAAAAATGAATTAATCCTATTCCTCTTGTCTCAGAAAGTCTTGTGCACACCCCAAAGGTGAGGAGAAAGAGAGCAACACCTGCTCCTGTAAGATACGAACACCTTCTCTTGTTTTTCCATTCCAGGGCTGGTGTATAACAGAGACATGAGAGTTCATACGGTGAGCATTGCTCTTCTGATGTGCACCCTGATGCTTCTGAGCCCCGAGCTTACAGAAAACTCAGAGACAGAGGAGGCCGGCTCACTGAGCCCAGGCCCGGCCTCCACCCAACTGTTTACTTTCTATTTCCCTAATTCCCACATCTCTTTTAAAGGCTGCTGTTAAAAAAGCCTGTGCTCCATCATTGACTGACTCAGCTTACAGAGTCACTGGAAAATGTTACAGATTTTTTTTTTCAGCAGTTCCTCTGCCCCAGGGCCTCCTGGCTATATTTTCCTGCTATTATAACTTCAGGAAGCAGATGGATGGATGCTTGAGGCTGGCTTCTTTGTCAGGTCATCTGTATAAGGAGATGGGGGAGAGAGAGTGGAGCAAAGTCTTTCCATATGACATTTTGAGACCTTTGTGTCACTTTTGAGCGAGTTGGGCCTCTTCCACCTGTGCAACTGCCAGGCTATGAAAGCTGGAGTAGTGTACTCTCTCTGTTCCAGTAAAAAGAAGTTTTAAAGCTTTTCTCTGCAATGAGATCATTCTCATATGTGCTGCATCCCAGCAGGCAGTGTTGTTGGCAGCCCTGAAACACAGCTGGACAGAAGGAACCTTTACAGAGTGAGCTAGTCTGATGCTCATCCTCGCTGCCTGTGGTGTCCCAGCACAGCAGCTGCTCTGGGGCTGCAGCCACTTCTGCCTTCAGAGCCGCAGATGCGGCAGGGGTCAGGGACACCCGCTGCCTCCAGCTGCTGTCCTTGACCTTTGCTGCTCTCTCTGTCTTTGCATCTGCAGCAGAATCGAGAGTACTTAACAGCGGAACAGTGTGTGAAGCTCCTGCAGAAGATTCAGGACCGCGTTCTCATTATTGTGTGAGTGAGGCAAAAGCCAAATCAACCCTTGCTTGCCTCCATGCAGCCCTGGGTGGAGGGGGGAAGGTTAGAAAGGAGTCCTCTGCTACCCGCTCCTCTGCAGCAGCCACCCAGACCTTGGGGCCAGTTGGCAGAGCAGTACAGACTCACATGGGAGAAGTATTTCCCAGTTCCCCACCACTGCCCTGGGCTGAGCAGCCTCCTGGAGCAGGCAGAGAGCGGCTGGTATGAACTCTTCCCAGACAGATGCTGAATTTTCAGGCTTGGCTTTTGTGGCATGAGACTGACCTAGGAAATGCCTGACCTGCCCTGTCCTCCCCATGCTCTTGCCTTCATTTTGCTATCTTGGCAAACGTGACCCTCCACAGCACCACTCCTACTTGCTTTTCCCCCAGTTGCAGCAACCCAGGCTGCCGCCTTCTCCAGACCCTGAAACCCCTTGCCTGGGCAAGCAAATAAAACCTTGGCAGTTTCCACCTCCTCCAGACGGTCCTGGCGCCTCTGGCCCAACCCAGCTTCTGCAAGCTCTCCCCTGCAGTTCCTGGAGCAGGGAGAAGCTGGGGGGAGGCAGGAGGGGGCTTGTGGTGAGCCCCACGAGCTGTTAAGCTGCCTGGATGGATAGATGGTTCTGTGAGTCCTTGCCTACATTTTTCCCATCTCCTTGGAGAGCAAGATGTGCAGGGCTCCGGATAAATTGGCCCCTGTGGTGATGTTGTTAAAAGCCTCTCTTGGGAATTGGGGGAAGTGCTAGAAGTTGAGAAATTAGGTGCAGTTTTGGCTTCCCTGCTTGTACCGAAATGCAACATCATGGTCAGAAGTCCTCTAGGCCATACAGAGTACACACCTTTGAGCCTGGGATGTCACCATGGCCCATCACTTGCTGCGTGGTGGGAGACAGCATGATCTTAGCTGTGCAGGAGGCCTGCCCTGGTATTTCCCTCCCCAAGCAGGGCACAGCCTATTTAAAACAGCAGCACCGAGTCAGGAAGAGGACAGAAGGGAGATGTAGCAACTGGATGGAAGGAAAAAGAGCAGAAGAAAGGGTAGGGACAGGGAATGGCGTACTCAGACCAGTTAAGGAGCCACTCTGATGCAACTGGGCAGTCACACAAGGTTTTAAACAGAGTACAGCAGAAAATAGCTGCTTAGCCAGGCTGTGCAGTGGTCTCTGACTGCAGTGGCTATTTGTGACTCAGCCCGGGACTGTGGGAATGACAAATGGAAGCACACTGTGCTGTACTGAGCCTTGCTGTTGCTTTTCAGAGCACAAGATGGACTCTTGATACCGCACAAGCTAGACAGCAGAAATCACTTTGTGAAAGCACTACGGGAGGCATTCGATTTTACCCTCAAAGAGGTGAGAGCAAACTCCATCCTTGCATCTCCAACCTGGGAGCAGGAGTGAGGAAGCAGCTCACCTTGGCGGCATCCCCACTGCATGATTTGCCCTTTATAGCAAGTCCTCACATGCGGGAAGCCAACTTTGCCCCTGCTGCCCAAGTCATTACTTCACTCTGGACTCAGCATTTCCCCAATCCTCCTATCCCCTGTGTCCCCGCTGTGAGCACCACACACCAAGCACAGCGTGTCTGAGGGAATTCTTCCCCAGACCACATCTCGTGTCTTCTTCCTCCAGCACATCCAGATAGCTGAGGTGCCTGGGAGTCATTTTGTGCACCTGAACGAACCCAAGGTGGTGTCTGGGATCATCAGCAACTTCCTGATGGTGCAGAATGCCAGAGCCAGGCTCTAGAAAAATGGTCACTGCTGCAGCACTCTAGAACAGGAAGCTAAAAGGCAGGCTCTGAAGGAATTGTCACCATTCCTGCCTCACCATCCAACATCAGTTTCATGATACTATTCTATAAGCCCAGCTCACTGCAGGGTGGAAGCACATCTGCCAGAGCTTCCCTGGAGGACAGCTGAACCTAACATCTCAGTTGTCAAAGGGAAAAGGAATCAGTCTTACAGCTCTGTTAAGCCCAGAGCAGCCTTCCCCTTCCTTACTCCTCACTTGCACCCTGAAATGGAGCAGGAATAAGAGGCATCCTCTGTGGGAGCAGCAACACCGAGACACGGAGCCCCTGCAAGAGGCAGGTGGCTCATCTCTCCTCCTCCCCAGGATGGTGATGCCAGTCTCCCCTCTACTGGAAAAAATCAGCAGTGTTCTGCTGTTCTGCTTGCTTCCTGAGCTCAGAGGGCCTCGGTGTCTCTGTTCCACTGTGACAGCTGCTGCTTGTCTAAAAGTCAGCTTTTAACAAAGAGCTCACCTGGGCTCAGAAGGCCATTCTAATGAACTCCTAGGGAATGAGGCACTAATCCTATAGCTGAAGCAACTGCAACTGCTAATAATGGAGAAGTTGGCAGAGCTGATTTCTGTCTTTCTAAATAAAGATTAATCTCCCACTGTTAGTTCTGTCGTCTTGACTGTAAGAGAGCAACACTCCTTTCTTTTGGGATGGCTGCTCACCCAAGCAGCTAAAACACCAGTCCTGGGAGGCAGTGATTTTCACATGCATTCTGCTTTAGGTAACGGCATATTAAGG
The DNA here is from genome assembly GCA_013389865.1 of Piaya cayana. NCBI lineage: Eukaryota > Metazoa > Chordata > Aves > Cuculiformes > Coccyzidae > Piaya > Piaya cayana. Next base: position 238,670 of record WAAB01025918.1, read on the forward strand.
ATCCATCTGCCTCCAAGTTAAACTGATGCAAAAAGCCAAGTAAACCAAGCAGGCCTGGCAGCCTCCGTGTGCAATGGAAACTGTGTTTGCAGTCAGTTTTCTAGGGGAGGGTAAATCCATTTTAAGCCAGCTCTGTGGAATTCACCAGCATTTCCACCTTACCTTCACAGTGGTGCCTGTATCAAGGCTGGAGGCAGCAAAATAAACATGCAGAATTATAGGGGTGGGTGGGTTGCGTCCTCTTTCTGATCAGAGTGCACTTGGAGTCACTAAGTCTGAGGCTGTTCTGTGGATGGTACAAAAGCAGTGGCAGATGTACCCACAGCCATCCTTTGCCTGCCTCCTTTGGGCTGGTGAGAGGTTAGGTAAAGTGGAAGGAGGCCTTGGAGCAACTGGTTTCTTCCTCCAAAGCCAGGCTGCCATCTCAGCTTGTTCTGGTGATGATGCTGAACATCAGAAATTCCCATGGCCCAAGCTGGACATGGCTGTGGAGGCCATTCCCATGGGAACACTTGCCGTAAAGGCCTGCACCGCTGGAATACTGGGCACCTTGACACCTGGCTGAGCGGAAGCAGACACTGAGGGAAGGTGTAAAGCTCTGTACCAAACCACCAATCTTTACCTACAACAACAGGTCTGCAAACTTCCCGGCTGGGCTTTTCCTAAGGTCACTTCCCTCGTCTTCTTACTCTGAGATGATGTGTGCAAGGAGCACAGGTATGCAAGCCATGACTTTAATCACCACTCCAGTACACGAGGAACTGTAGAGCACAGCACAGAGGCCTTCCCATGTTGTAAGAACATACCAACTGTTTATTTACAGTTCTTCAGCCACTCCTTGCCCCTGAGGAGGCTGCGCTAGGCTAATCCCAGCTCTCAACAAGCTTTAGGAGGGCCTTGGGTGGCAGGGAGATACAGATGGTCACAGGAAGTGCTTCATCCTGAGCACTTTGGAAAGTGGTGCCACAGGGCTGGATGACCAGGAGGCCAGGAGAAGGACACCAGTGTGAGTGAAGAAAGCTCCCCCTCCAGTAGCAGTTGCTAGGATTTCCCACTTTGGATCCAAGGGCAAGGAAAACCTGAAGCTGCCTCAGTTCCTTGAAATCCTTTGGCAAATGGGAGTCCATAGACATCTTTCCCACCCTCTGATGCACTGACATCTGAAGAAACAGAATGGCAAGGCCGTACTAATATGGCCGAAACTTGCGCTGGGCTCGCATTAGTGCAATTCTCTGCTTGTCCTCCTCAAACTTCTTCCTCAACTGTGCAATATCTGAAAGAGGCAGAAGGAGGGTAAGTCACACAGGAGCAGCAAATACCTCCCTCTCCTGAGAAGCTTCACTTCCACACATCAGGAGGTGCTCAGTTCTGACACCTGCAAACACACATTTCCCAGAGCAGGTCCTTTTGAGCCTGGGCCGAGTTCCAGGCTGGGGCTCTGGCTGCTCATTTCCATCAGTGCTGCAGCTCCCTCTTCGGGAGGAAACAGGCTAGTTTTCCCTTTCAATTCCTGCCTTTCAGCAGACTAAAGGAACATCTATCAGAAAGCCAAAACCTGTGCACTCTCCTGGAAAATACGCCAGCAACCCTTGCTAGGACAGGTGGTGGCAAGGGGCCCCCAAGAGCTGGCAAGACCATTCGCACAACCACACAGCCAAGCATCCACCTGCAGCCAGACACAGCCTCGGCTAATGGAAAAAGGGCGCTCTTTGTGTCACAGCGTAAGAGACAAAAGACACGGGCAGGGTAGGAGGCGATTCAGACACTCACGCTCCCTCTTGGTCTCACGATGCTGCCAGGCATAGAAGTTGAGCAGCTCTTTGCGGGCCCGTTTCTGTTTCTCCTTCTCCAGCACTCGTAGGTTGGCAGCTTCTGTCCGGGGCAGGCCAGGCTTACGGCCCCTCCGTGTTACCTTCACCCAGCCCTCCTCATCTGGAACACCCTCCTCCTTGGCTGCTTTGGCTTCTTCCTGTCAAGACAGAAGGGTGAGGCAGCTCAGTGCAGATGGGCTGCCAGCACATCTGATACATGGCTCCCCTACGGTCCTCCTTTCAGACATGGAAAGCTCCTGCTTCTGTACCAGATTTGAAAGAAGGCATGGGACCAAGGGAACTCTCAGTCACAATGCTGCCAGCCAGCCAGGGCCCAATTTATTTTTGAACACCTGTTGTATGCCCTGGGTTCAAGTGTCAGGTGTTGGACCTGTCTGCCCACCAGTAGCGGGGAGCACAACAACCTTGACAGCCAGAGTGTTTCCCTCTGCCCTTTCCACTGAGGCCTGGGCACCGAGAGGTCCTTTGTCTTCTTCTCCCCTCCCCAGATAAAATGCTTAGGTGTGTTCCCTCCCCAGCCTGGCCTCACCTCTGCTATCTTTTTGTCATAGTCTTGCATGTAGGCGTCCACCTCAGCCCTCAGCTCCTCCGGATCCACAACAGAGGCTGCGTAGTTGTCAATCCACTCTGAGACAGAAAGGGCAGAAGTCAGCAGAGGCCTCTGCTAGAACCAAGCGCTAGCATGACGCCTTTGGGCAGCTCTAGAAGGAACCACTGTGTGGATGGGCACTGTCTGTTCCCATTCCTGTCCAGCCTCCCCAGTGCAACAGCTCAGCCGCCTCACGGCCCAGGCCACAGCCAGTAAGTGATGGGAAGAACCTGAGACTTTCTCAGTCAGGAACAGGTCAGCCCTAACAACAAGAGATGCAACGTTCAGCGCTGCATTCCTGACAAGGGGTCACATCCAAAGGGCTGCCATCTTGACAGAGACCTGATGCCTGCTATTGAATCCAACTTCCATTCTGAAGGCAAGATGCAGCCAGTTTCTCTGCATCTACATGATACTGAGGAGACGCCAGAAAAAACTGACAACCTCCATGGTACCAAATGATCCCACTCTCCCATAGGGTCACCACAGCCTAACATCTAGTACCACAACACTGCTACCTTGTGAATCATCAAAGCAGGACAATGAAACACTGGACATGTCCCAGCTCAGTATAAAGTGGTGAGAATTAGTCTAGGACATACAGAATAGGATTCAGTGAGGAAGATTTTTTTTCCCTGGCACCAGCTAGCAGAAAGATAGGTAGGGCTAACTTACTGCTAATGCCAGTTTTCACAGGGTGACTCTCTGTTGATATCAGCAAGGGACCCTCCTGTGACAGGGCTTTGGCTGCCTGGACACCAGCTGGTTTCCGGAACACCACATATGCTACTTGAAATCCCTAAAAGAGATACCTAGGCCAGTCAGATTTATCAGCGACACCAGCAGCACAGCAAGTAGCTGCAGTACAAACAAAATAAAAACTAATAAAAATCAAACCTCAGTGGGATAACAAAAAAAGATAAAGTGAACTTAAATAAGTAATCACATCGCCCAATGCCCTCAGATGGTTTCCCGTATCATAGAATCACTGAATGGTTTGGGTTGGAAGGGACCTTAAAGATCACTCAGATCCAATGCCCTGCCATGGGCAGGGACACCTCACCACCCCCACAGCAAAAGATTTCTTCCCAATATCTAATCTAAATCTCCTCTTTTGACTTAAAACTGTTTCCCCTTGTCCTGTTACTGCACTCCCTGATAAAGAGTCCCCCCCCCAGCTTTCCTGTAGCCCCTTTTTAGTACTGGAAGGCTGCTATAAGGTCTCCCTGTCTCATGTTCCAATTACAGCTACAGAGTGTTTGCGATTTTTTTTCCCCATTCTGACCACCAAATCAATATTCCCACCCCACAGAGCAGCTTTACCTTTGCACTTTTCTGATTAAATAATTTGGATGTGTGCTTTTCTTTCTTCTCTCCTGGTGTCGGCTTCTCACACATTTCCACAGACTGGACACGCCCACAGCGGGAAAACAGCCTAGACAGGGAGTCCTTCATGCAGAAAACAAGGAAGAACAGACAGTCCAGGAAAGCAAGATTAATTCCACCCCCTATCCTCTCTTGTCCAGACTTCAGAGCATGGTGGGAGGCTCCCCCTGCACAGGGACCCCAGCCCGGAGTGTACCGGGAGGCTCCCATTCCAGTGAGACCCCAGCCTAGAGCACATCGGGAAGCTCCCATTCTGGTGGGACTGCAGCTCAGAGCACAGCAGGAGGCTCCCGTTCTGGTGGGACCCCAGCCCAGAGCGCACTGGGAGGCTCTCCCTGATACAAAAAGTAGTTAGTATTACAAAAAGTGGAATATTTTGATTTAAGCTAAAGTAAAGTTCATCCAAGTAACTCTACTTTTTGAAAGTTAGACAGAACATCCCACTTATAGCATGGGTTTTTACAGCATGTTTTGTCAAACAGTGTTTTTCTAGACAGTTACATCTTGTGTGCAGTCTGATCTATGCTGAACAGGTGTCTCTTCTTCTGTGATCACCTCTGTTTGCGCTCTCTCTCCAGCTCAAATACAAGGTCAGGCAGAGCTGGAGCCAGCTCCAAATTAGCAAAAGATCTGACTGTTGTGAAGTTCATAATAACATTAAAATTAGACATTGTGTCCAGTTCTGGAACCCCCAACCTAAGAAGCACCTGGAGCTGCTGGAATAGGTCCAGAGGCCACAAGAATGGTTAGAGGGTTGGAGCACCTCTGCTATGAGGACAGGCTGAGGGAGCTGGGGGTTGTTCAGTCTAGAGAAGAGACGGCTGCGCAGAGACTTTACAGTGACCTTCCAGTACCTGAAGGGGCTACAGGAAAGACGCGGAGGGACTTTTTATAAGGGCACGGAGTGATAGGACAAGGGGAAATGGCTACAAATTGTAGAGAGGAAGATTTAGATTAGACATTAGGAAGAAATTCTTCACAATGAGAGTGGTGAGGCACTGGCACAGGTTGCCCAAGGAAGCTGTGGCTGCCCCATCCCTGGAGGTGTTCAAGGCCAGGTTGTATGGGGCCTTAGGCAGCCTGGTCTGGTGTGAGGTGTCCCTGGATTACCTTTAAGGTCACTTCCAACCCCAACCCCAATGATACTATGCATTTCCCACTTACAGGCACGTGTGCAAATGCTCCTAAAAATATTATGCACATTTTACTACTTTCCAAGGCCTAATTTTGACGTTATTATGAACTTCACAACAATCAAAACTCTTGCTGATTCAGACCTGGCTCCATCTGTGCCTGACCTTGCCTTCATGGGGAAAGGCTGCAAACTGAGAGGATTGCAGAAGCAGAAACCTCTGCCCAGCACAGATCACGCGGCACACGAGGCGTTATCATCTCCGAAGAACGAACGCTGCCTGCGAAACGCTGTCAGAGGGATATTCTGTCTAACTTTCGAAGAACACCATTACTTATATGCAGCTTAACTCTAGGTGGAATCAGTAGCCACCCCCCCCCCCGCCCCACTTACGGCGCCGCAGTAGGGGGGGACGTTAAGGACGAAGAGCGTTCGGCGCGGCGGGTGCGCGGTGCCGGCTCCTTCGCGCACCTGGTGCTCCTTCACCAAGAGCCAGTGAGGCGAGCGCTGCCGCTCCCCGAACTTCACCGCCAGCGCTGCGGGAAGGGACGAAGAACCCGTTAGAGCCCGCGCTGCGCCCCAGCCCCAGCCCCAGCCCCGNCGAACCCCGCCGGTGCCACACACTCCGTGGCCGGCGCCATCTCAGCACGGCCGGAAGTGGCGCCGCCGCGGGGGATGCTGGGAGTTGTAGTTCCCCGTCCCCTCCCCCCCTTCGCACCGCCCCTTCCTCGTCACGAACGTCCGCCGGGGTCGCGCGCTCCTTGGCGGGCGCCATCTCAGCGAGGCCGGAAGTGGCGGCGGCGGCGCGTGGGATGCTGGGAATTGCAGTTCCAACCCCTGCTCCCCCGATGCGCCGCTAATGGCGGCGGTAGAGACTTGGTGGGGAAGACAGAGGGAGCGCTGCTCGCTGCGAGGAACCTGCCCCGATGGGTGGGTGTAACCATAGAATCATAGCATTGCTAGGTTGGAAAGGACCCACTGGATCATAGAGTCCAACCATTCCTATCAAACGCTTAAACCATGCTCCTCAGCACCTCATCCACCCGTCCTTTAAACACCTCAAGGGAAAGTGACCCAACGACCTCCCTGGGCAGCCTCTGCCAGTGCCCAGTGACTCTTTCTGTGATTTTTTTTTTCCTGATGTCAAGGCTGAACCTCCACTGGCAGAACTTGAGGCCATTTCCCCTTGTCCTGTCCCCTGTCACTTGGGAGATGAGACCAGCTCCCTCCTCTCTACAACCTCCTTTCAGGTAGCTTGTGGCTCTCCCATAAGGTCTCCTCTCAGCCTCCTCCAGGTTAAACAACTCCAGCTCCCTCAGCCATTCCTCATTAGGCCTGTTCTCCAGCCCCTTCACCAACTCTTTCTCTTCTCTGGACTCGCTCCAGGGCCTCAACATTGAAAGGGCTTCCCACACGCCATCATTTAGTTTAGCAGCTCTGAAAATTTGTAGAATAGTTTGAGTTGGAAGGGACCTTAAAGATCATTCAGTTCCAACCCTCCTGCTATAGGCAGGACAATGAAGTGTTAGGAGACAGTCACCATGCTTACTCATAGATAGGCAAATATATTAATCTAAAATATATATAAAGCCCCAAATATAAATATATACTATTATAATACATAAAATGTAGGAACAGCTGTTGTTAAAGACTCTTCTTAATGATGAAATGTAAACAGAAGAAATTACTGAGGAACCTGTGTTTTGGCCGAATGGAAGACATTATGTCAAGTCAGTGTTTATCTATTTGCCTTTAACATTTTGTGGGCAACAGGGGGCAGCGCAGCACTGGATCGAGCAGCCTGGACCATGCGGCTGGACCACGTGTTCCCGAGATCATCTTTTGCCTCCGATGTGGTGATTTCTTTCCCCCTCTCTCTCTTTCTCTCTATCTACCTCTCCCCAGTGTGACCAGCAGGTCAAGGGGGGGTTCCTTCCCCTCTGCTCTGCTCTCCTGAGACCTCAGCTGGAGCACTGCCTTCAGTTCTGGAGTCCTCAGCACACAGAGGATACGGGTCTGTAGGAGCAAGTCCAGAGGTGGCCATAAAGATGATCAGAAGGCTAGAGCACCTCCCATATGAGGACGGGCTGAGAGTTGGGCTTGTTCATCAGGGAGACCTTACAGCAGCCTTCCAGTACTTAAAGGGGGCTATAGGAACTATGGAGATGGGCTCTTTTATCAGAGAGATAAGTGATATGATGACACAGAAGAGTTTTAAGCTGAAAGAGAGGAGACTGAAGATTAGACACTAAAGAAGAATTTTTTTGCTGTGAGGGTGGTGAGGCACCCGCATAAGTTCCTCAGAGAAGTCGTGGATGCCTCATCCCTGGAGGAGTTCAAGGCCAGGCTGGACAAGCCTTTGAGCAACCTGATCCAGTGGGACGTGTCCCTGTCCATGGCAGCAGTGTTTGAACTGGATGATCTTTAAGGTCCCTTCTAACCCAAACCCTTCTATGATTCTTTGAAATGGTACAAGCAAAAACCATGAAAACAGGCCAAACTTCTAAATTGGAGCATCATTTCAGAAGTCAGCAGGGTTTTGAAAAAGCCATATGGAATTAGCCATCTGTGTTTCAGGTGAGAGTTTTATCTTCAACAGCCCAGAAAAAAATGTAACAAAAATACGTAACCATGTTGTGTGAGGGCAAACTGGCACAAACACAGGGTCAGCTGGCGGGAGGCAAGCTCTGTGGAAGGCAAATAAGATTAGCAGGAAAACTGCAGGAAAGGCAGGAGAAATGAGACAAAGCTGCAAGGTGAACTGCCTGGGAATAACAACTGGCTAAACTCTTCTTACAGCACCCACATTAAGAAGCCACAATGTGAAGTGTTAGAAGACTGAGACAACTTTAGAGAGCCGACTGAGGACGGGAAGAGTATTGCACAAGACATTGCTGTAAGATAAACCATGGAGTAGTGTTCAGACAATCACTGACTTCATTGATTTAACAATAAAAAAAAACTGCCACGGATCCAAGCTTAGAGAATAGATCTTCCAAGGAAGTATGTTAATGTCATCTCCCAGATAATCTGAACACAACACACAATTTAACAGCAAGTTACAAAGTGCATCTTGCTATTTGGCTTTTGGAATGGTCACGAATCTATTGATAAAACAAACCTGCTTGAATCTCTCCATTTTTTCAGAAGAGACAAGATACACATTCACAATACACTTCTTTATACTTCCACAGCTTTCCATGTAGCTGATAATGAAGTTACTCTACTTCACCCAGGCCGTCAATAAAAACTGTTGTTTGTTCTTTCATGTGACAATAAAATCGCAACTAGGTAGGGACACACATTGCTCCCACTCAGTGGCAAGAATCAGCTAGTAATTTTGGTGATCCAGATTAAAATGCTTGAGTATCAGCTCTCTCATCCATACACTCCTCCTGCTCTTCATCTGATCGGTTTTGAAGCTTATATATTCTTCTAAAAGCATGCTTGATTCAATGTTGGAACAACTCCACCTATATTTAGCTGCTCTGCAGCATCTAAAAAGGCTTAGAATCCACTCTCTGTATAACAAACGTTTATTCAGAAACAGATAATACATGATCTCCTCCAACCCCTAATGTTTCCTCCCCTCCCCCCGTTTTTTTTGTTTTAATAAAACACAGGTGTTGGTTGGGCAATCTAAAAAAGGAGACCAGTAGCTGTCTAGGTCCCCTCCCCTACAAATACCCGCTGTTCACATGAAGTACCCTACCAATAATGGTGGTGTTGGCTTCCAAACCAAAGAGAGTACTCTGGAAAAGCAAGTCCTGTCAAGTCCTCAGTTATTTCCATGGCTAAAAGGGATACAGTGAGATAGAGGAATGAATTGCCTGAACTGGATTGAGTAGAGTTAATACAGAACAAGAAAGCAAAAGAAACATAAGGTTGACTAAGAACTGGAATCTGGACCTACAACAGTTACAGACAGCTCACTGAGGCTCAGCAGAGCTTAATAGAATGGATTAAGTTAGTCTCCTAGCTAGAAGGACAAAGTTCAAACTCCTGCCAATTCTGGAAGTGGCTCTTAGCTTTCCTCTCTTATAACACATTTTGAACACAAACAAATAAGAGCTACTGGAGCTTCAAATATCCACGGCAACACATTGTACTAGCAAAGGAAGTGTCAGAAGTGCCACCCAGTGGCCTGTGGCTTATCAAAGATGCTCACAAAGTACATCCCTGCTGCTCTGGACAGGACTTACCAACACTCCCCTCCTATGCATTCCTGACAGTGCTAACTGCTATCCTCTCCAAAATCCCTCCCAGAAGCCATGATGTGCACAATTGCTTGAGCAGTGTGCTCATGCAGCACCCAAATGACATCTCTCAAGTTCCCACGTGCAAAAAGACTGCTTCCTATGTATCAGTATCTGAAAAAAGCCTCAGCTTCTTCCTTTTCATAGCAGACTGGGTAAGTAAGAAGGCAAGTTAAAAATTAATGTCCCTGCACCAGCAAGAGGATGCAATACAGTTTAATGGTAGTGTAACACTTGGATTTCCTTTAGCTCTGAACACAAGCCTAGTTCTTATTTTTCAGTCCAGAAAGACGACAGTAACTAAGCATGACCCTACAGAGGTTCACTGTACAAATGCCAGAGCCTTTCCCCCAGCCCTTCCCATCTTTCTGCATTACCAGAGTTACAGCATTCCTCCCACAGAACAATGGAGAGTACACTTGTGCATACATCCTTTTTTTGCCTGAAGCCTCTGTTGGTTTGTATACACAGCAGGAAGCTCAGGTTTTCAAGCTTCTCCATGTCACAGAAAGTCATCCAACAGCCAGAAAGAAGTCACCTGTCACCAAACGCATACAAGTCAAAGATGGAAAATGGTGCTTCCTGTATGGAGTCACACGTGACTTGGTACCCAGCACAGCCACTGCAGAAAACACGTGGTGTTCTTGCCTGCTGATAATCAAGGGGATGCACCTTTTAGTTAAAAGGTCAATCAGAAGAAAAGAGGAGGAGATCACCACTCCTTCCCTCAAAGGCTATGTGCACTTTTAATGGCCACTAGGGGCTTTGGAATAAAGGAGGGAGTTACATGGTATACGCTTGGTAATACATTAGTGGCAGAAGGGGGAGGTTATTCTTTCAGAAAAAAAAAAATCATGTAAGAAAACTCCAGCTATGAAAACAGAAAGTACACACACAAGAGGAAACACTATTGTACAGTAAGGTAGCGATCATAGAAAACAAAAAAAATCAAGGCAGGCAAATGCAAATAACATCTGCACTCCTGCACTTTTCTCATTCTCCAACTTAAACGAGTGTTCCAGTCCACTGTTCGCTTCCCCTCCTCAGAGTTTAATTTTGAATTCTGTGGGTTGCACAGAGGCAGAGACCCCTGAGGATTTGAAGAGTGCCTTCAAGATAGTGTCAGGGTCCACCTCAGCTGGGGGATTTGAGGAGGCGCTCGCACTTGACCGGCGTGGTTCCCCTTCCTTCTTCACTGAAGGGGTATCACTCAATCGGCTGGAAATTGAAAAACAGCAGTATTCAACCTCTCATTATAAAACAGAATTTAACATTATGTCCGCATTTACTGTTCTTGGTGTTGCCCCCTTCCCAGTAATAGAGACAGAGGTTTTAAATATGCTTTCCTCAAAATAAAACTTCCTCATCTCAGACTTGTTTTAAGCTTCAGGGTTGGGAACACCATGGAGTCAAGCTATACGGCACTCAGTTCAACACAGAGTGCCGAAGAGAGGAAGAGAAAGAGAATATTCACGGGACAACAATTAGCCAGCAGTCTGTGAGAGGTTATTTTGTGTTACAAAATGGAAGTTTCAGCATTAAGATGTAGGGCTTTGCTGAACTGAACTTACAACCTTCTTGCAGACTGTGGTTTCATAAGTTGTTTTTCCCTAAGAAACTGCCAAACAGATAGTTCAGAGAAATAAATAGATAAGATAATGTAAGAAATACTACCTTCTGGTACAGTACAAGATGTGCTCAGGAACTTATAAAAAACAGGTTGGGCCAAGAAATCTACGATTGAAAATTTAACCTGGTAACAATCTGGTAACAGCTTTGGGATAGGTTGTAAATTTAGTGAGAGGGTGGTCTTGCCTTAAAAGAAATGGTATAAAAACCTGAGTGTTTTTTGACAAAGTGAACACTCTCCTTGCCAGAAGGAGATGCCCCTGCAATGGTAATCATTCTAACTAAATAACACTGCTTTGCAAGGCACGTGCTTCAGTTTACCTATTCAAATTGTGGTGGTTTCTCACAAGGCTTCCTACTCCCTTACCTATTTGAATTGTGTTTCTCACAAGGCTTCCTACTCCTTTCCCTCAGGTCCTCCTCAAAACAGAACCTGCAAACGTGTTTGATTCTTCCCCCACCCAAAAGACACTTACAGCAATATCGGTTGGTCTGAGGTGATGACATTCCCATTCATGTGAAGATTGCATTTCATTGGTTGACCTAAACACACACGATAAAAAACTCCTTGTAAAAGAACCACGGCAGGGCAAGACCTCAGAAATAATCAGACATCATTGCAAGCAACAGAGTTCCACATGCTAGGGAAGCATCAGAAAGAACAGCTGAAGCATCTTCTGTTGCCCAATCACAGTAACAGGAAGAGCCACTGAAACACTCAGTGCAATATACAGACTCACTAATTAAGAAATTACACATAGATAAAAACCCACAGCAGAAAGAGAACAGAATCTCCCATTTTCAGCTGCTGCTCCTCATCTCACATTCTTAACGTATCACTCATCTAGAGAAAGTAAAAGCATCCATTTTCCAGCCAAAAATTAACAGCTAATTTCAGCCTATGGCAACATTACAGGTGGATTCAGATCAACAATTGTATTGTTCAGAATTTATGGAGAAGTCAATACTAATTGTTTTACAAGTCTGATTCAAAATATCTCTGACTACGCCTTGAAAGTTTTGCAAATATTAGTTTTACTTGTATTTTGCAAAGAGCTCTTCTGCAAGCAGGTAAAAACTTCCCTAAGGACTATCTAGCTTTTCACACTAGATTAGAAATGAAAGAAATGTAACCTGGAAGTCAGACCAGTGGAATCACTGGGACCCTGCTTCTAGCTTTAGCTCTTTCCAGGAGAAGATTTTTCTGAACTTCTCTTAAACTGCGCTGGTTACACAGAAGCATATTACATTGTAGGTCTCTTGAACTGATTTTCTGGCACCTCCTCTCCCTTGGAAGCACAGGAGCATCTGAGATGCTTTTCGACTCTGCTGAAGAAGAAAAGTGGCTATTGACTTATCCATCCTAAATGCAACTCTGGCAACTTACCATCTAAGCACCTGTTGTTGTATTTCTTATATGCTGTGATAGCATCTTCTTTCTTCACAAACACTACCTCTGCCACTCCGGGGTGCACCAGCCGGGCTCGTTTCAGAGCGCCGCACACACAGAACAACTCCTGAGGACAGACAGGTAGTCAGGACCAGGGTCACATCAAAGGTACCACCTCAACCCAAGACAGAGTGAGAAAGGCTTCATTTCCTAATTGCACCACCCACTCTGCTGAGTAAATACATAGCAGAATCTTGCCTTATTTTGTGTTTGCTCTGGTATGAGTACTTGCCACTAGTAATACAGGTTGCACAAAGCTTCTTACTGCTACCAACACAAGCAGAAAAGTTCAAGGCAAGCGCCTTATACTGTTTGTCACACAAAGATCAGGCTCATTCATTCTCAACCTACGAAGAATGGAAGTGACTATTGGATAGAGGCTTAAGTTTGGGGACAACACCCAAAGTATGGCTTGGCACAAACTCTAGGTGATACTGTGTCTCTGTACACCCTAGAAATTGTACTGAATTTTAACTTCTTAAACTTTTTTAAAAAATGTGAACAAAACACAACAAAAAAAACCCAGGAGCTCAAAGTTTTTGCAATGAAAGGAAACCCACATCATACCCCCCTTCACAGCATTCACTATAAATCAAGTGATTTATCAAAGAACGTAGGTTAAGGGAAGGAAGCTTCACTCATCCACAGTTCAGCAGTAAGCAACACTCACAACAATGTCTTCTTCTGTGACTCGAGGATGCAGATTGTTTACGGTCATCTTTGTGCCTTCCAAAGGACTGAACGCCAGCTGCCAACACAAACAAATGCATCACATAAAGGTCAGAAATGCACCAGACAAAACAGCACAACAGAGACAGCATTATAAAAAGTCACTAAAGGGATGTCTGGGAAGGTCTGTACATATATAGAAAGCTGAGAGGTGCAGCAAGTAACGGGAACTAACACTGACTACAAAAGCCCAGGCTATCCAGTGAAAATGAGCCCCTTTTCCATGCTAATTGTCTCTGAAGTAACTTTTCTCTTTATTCCCACGTATAACACTAACTTAACCTGCATACATACACAGTACTCTCTGGTCATACCCACACTTTTAAGCACTGCCCCACTGTCTCTGCCCCACTCCACACCAACCAGCAAACCCCAAACCACAGCTCCAGTCCCTCAAGAGCATGCTGAACTCAACGTGACTGGGAATACCTGGTGGGTTACCTGTACCCAACATCAGGCAGTTTGGCAAAGCAATTCCATACAGTTTGTCTACAAATTCCCTGAGAGGTTGTGTGTGGCATCTTGGTTTTGGCTGAGATAAGAGTTAATTTTCTTCCAAGCAGCTGGTATAGTGCTGTAGTTTGGATTTAACAGAAGAACAATGTTGACAACACATTGGTGTTCTTAGTTGTTGCTAAGCAGTGCTTGTTCTAAGTCAAGGACTTCTCAGTTTCCCATGCTCTCCCAGGGGCAGGTTCACAAGAAGCTGGGAGGGAGCACATACAGAACAGCGGACCAAAGCTAGTCCATACCATATAATGTCATGCCCAGTATATAAACTGGGGGGAGTTGGCTGGAGGTCTAAGACTTGATGCTCAGAAATGGGCTGGGCATTGGCCACCAGGTGGTGAACAACTATATTACACATCACTTATTTTGTATATTCTTACTTTTTTTTTCCTCTTCCTTCACTGCCCTATTAAGCTGTCTTTATCCTAACCCACAAGTTTTACCTTTTCTTCTTTCCAATTCTCCTCCCTCACCCCACTAGAGAGGGGAAGGAACGCACAAGCAGCTGCATCACAGTCGGCAGCTGGGGTTAAACCACTAGCTGTGGACAGCAAGAAACTGTATATGGAAGAATCTTCTTTTTCAACTTGCTAACCGCACCAGATGGAAACAATGTAACTAGCAATGTTAAACACTAATCCTAGGAACCTGGAAGCCTCCAAGGCGTGTCTAAACAATTGCCACCTTCCTGTAACACAGGTTCATCCAGGATCACATGCTCTCATGCTAGATAAAAAAACTGAGAGAAGCAATATGTGCCAACTGACAATTCCCAGTCTCTCAAACGCTGAAGAAAACAATGTTTAGACAGGTTTCAAATTCCTGGGACATGGGTTGCAGTTATTAGGATAAGCTTGATGGAGTCCCAGAAATAAAGGTGGAAGGCAGGTAGATATGAGCTGCTTACATAACTGATGACAGCAAGTCTGAGACTCTATAAAGAGCATCTCCCACTTCCCTGAGCTCACCTCAACAGGTGCTGGTTCTTTTGGAGGCTCCTCCTTTGTCACTAAGGTCCGGGACATGTTTGTCAAGGCCTTTGTCCGCATAGGAGAGGGAGGTGCAGGTGGAGCTGTGTACGTATCATTCTGGACCACTTTAGTAAGGGGAACAGTCTTGGACAGAGAGAATTTATTGCCACTCAGCCCAGTCTACAGGAAGAAAGAATAAAGTATCTGTGAGACCTGCAGGCCACAAGAATCATCCCTCCCCTTCAACAGCAGGGGAGCATTACTAGTGTGCATTAGAACTCCGTGTTCTTCCCAGTGTCAAAACCACTACAGTGCTGGAGACTTTCAGCTTTGAGACAAAAATCAACCACAGTGTCTGGGCATGCCTTTATCCCAAAAGAGCACTTCCCTCACTAACAAGCAGTTTTTAGTTACACATTCTTCTTAAATGAACTTTGCCAGCGCGATCTGAATTTGAAAAGCTCCTTTCATCCGAAGATTTTCAACTACTTTACAAAGTATAGGAAAAGATTGCTCATTAACAATAAGATTGAGCTGCCCTAGTAAAAACAGCAATCCTTCAGAAACACCAAGCTAGGGCATGCAAAGAGGTGGAATGTAACCCTCCTAGCTGGAACTACCTGGGGTGTTTAAAGCCAGAATAAAAAAAGATGCTTGGCAGCTGCTGTGAACACAGAAGCTAAACCCTATAAGGCTAACTTGAAGCATCACAAATGACCAGGAACTCTATTCTGAACAGCCACATGAGAGGAAAAAAACCAAACCAAACCAAAACATGGGATAATCATTCCACTGAACTGCCTGCGTGATGGTAAAACCACATTAATTTGCTTTCTTAGAGCTACAGAATAACATAGGACAAACCCATTTCCAGACCTGATGTCTGAAACAGGACTGACTTCAAACACCCATCAGGTTGGCTCAGGACCTCATCCGCGAAACTCCGAATACCTTGGAGAATGGCAATTTCACCACCTCTTTGGGTTCCTGTGCCGGATACCCTGAGCTTTACACAACTCTCCTCCTATACCTAACTACAGTTGCTTTTGCTACAACATATTTGCTGCTAATTCACTCTCTGTATACAACCGGGTAAGGACTCCCAGGCTCTTTCCTACAAAGCTGCCTTCTAGTCAGTCAGCTCTTCCCTTAAGTTAAAGGGTTATCTCATCCCAAGAACAGGACCTCATATTTGCCTGTGCTGAAATTCTACCTTCTCCAGGTCATCAGTACTCCCTAAACTGCCAACTAAGATTTGGCATGGTGAGGGATTTCGTGCTTTGATGTCCAGCCTCCAGAAGCAGCAGAAAGCTTCCCTAGCTTGCCTGCTCAAACAATAATGAGACTGGTTCAAAGCAATTCCCCAACAAGAAAAAAGTCAAGAGCTAACATGCAGCAGCAACCTGCCAGCGAGGCAGAAAGCACATATTCCGGCTGCAAAAGGCATATAAAACTACAGCCAGCATAAAAGGGTTTCTGTCAAAGAAAAACACATTAGAAGCATTGGCACAAATGGAAAAGGGTGAGGTGAAGGGCAAACATTTCAGGAGAAAGCATTATTTACATACTTTAAAGAACATAAGCCCTGTAAATATACAGCCTGATTGTTCATCCAGTGTGAACATGGTGTAGTGGGGACCATTCGAATAACCCCTTACCACACTGTGCAGGAAACTGTTTGTGGTGGTGATCTTCATCTGTTTGCTACTAATGGGAGAGATGCTGTCATCATCATCTTCCATGTCATACAGACCCTGGGGAGAAGCAAAGCAATTAAAGGTTCACAAGCAGGTAGATTTAATGTAGACATCATTTCCAGAATAAGGAGTTTTTCCTTTCCATCGGCCTTCTTCAGGTAATGAATGTGACTACACTAAACTTCACTCCTGTCCTCGTAGCCTGAGGACATGCAGATAATTCAGCATAGTGCTTTGCATTGAAGGTACGCGAATCCATTTCAGAACATCAGTGTAAAAATTATCAAGCTTCATTTCTGGAAATGTCACAGGGAAGCTGCTTCCCTAGGTGTACTGAAACCACACAGATCTCGCTAATCCCTAGACTTCATCACAACTGATGTAACCACATTAATGGAATAAAGCCTCAGTGCCTTACTTTTTAACAACCTGCTGCCTTTAAAGTTGAAGCCTGCGCATATGACTTTTAATTAGTTTTCTTAAAATAAAGCAGGTGCCTGCGAATACATCTGAACTGAACGTTCCTCTTGAATAGGCTGCTTTCCTCAGCACAGCACAACTCTGGCTGGCACTAGAAAACACTGCACTAGGAGGTTTACTGAATGAATAATTAATTTCCCAGTTCAACTTAATGCTCACAAGACCTGCCTTACGATATTGAGGCAAACTCCTACACAAATATTTTTTTCACAGACTCTAAATAATGTTAAGAAAAAGTCAACACACATACGGCACTGCCAAGAACACAAGAAGTCACAACTCAAACCAGCTCACCGTTAATTCAGCAGAAAGGTAAAGAAAAATGGAGGGACTAACAATGACAGCTTGTGAAAGGAGTGGGCTTTCAGAGTCAGCAAGATTCTGATTAATGAACAGGAAATTAGTTCAAATCACAGACATACTATGAAGGGCAATAACAAAAGGGATGGTCAAACAGATGATAACTGTGCATAAAAGAAAAGAATTGCAGAAAATGCTAGCCATCAGGACTATGGACTTGAGCTTGAGATGAGTGAAATGGATTCAAGGCTTATACTGGTAATGTCAGAATAACAAAGACACTTTCTTCCAGGATAGGTGAGGGCAGCAGGTCAATGTAAAGGTAAAATATACAGATAGCTAAAAGTTACCATAATCAAGGACAAAAAAAACCCTCCCAGGATATGATATTGTGAATGTCAGTTTTCCAATACTCCATGTAGTACTTTATGCATATACATATACAAAACAGAATAACAAAAATTATTAAACAAAATTAATTCATCTCTGAAAGCTCCCAAGGCAGTGTGGGGGGCTGAATGGCTGGTGGCTATGATGAGGGCCCTTAAAATCGATCCCAGAAGAGACAGCACAAATTTTAGGGTTTTCCTCCAAGTCTGCTTGCTAAGGAATGTGGCAACTTTGAAAATACACCAGTTAACACCAGTATAACTCAGGTTATATAAAAGGTTTCCAGTGGACACAGCTGGGATTTCCCAAGGAAGGTTATACCCTCTCCCACCTCACTGTAAAGCATTTACTTGACCAAGTACAATCACATCCATTCTCTGAAGAGGCTGGCAGGATGGTGAATCAAAACAACTGTCAATCTGATCTGATATGATATCACTGAGAAATTTACAGAAAGACATCAGAGCTAAAGGTCACAGTCTCTAGAAAAAAACATGCAGCACATACAGCCAAAAACTGGGAATAAGTACTTCACATTCATACAATACACAATGAATCGAGATCAATCTGATTACACGAAAACCTCAATTACCATGAAACCATCTTAACCATGCAAGAAGGAGCTAAGCTCTTGGCAGCAGTTTTCTTTGTATCAGCCAATGTTTATGAACATCTTCCTTCCCCCCGAAAAGTAACAAGCAAAGGACAGAGAGCAGGCACACACCTGTTTGTGTGTATGGTTGTTCACTACATTGATCCTCATTCCCGGGGGATGAGACTGTCCAGGAACCGGAGCCTTCTGCTACAGTTTGAGAAAGAACCGAAGCATTAAACACCACAGTCCACCACATCCCCATTTCAGAAGATCAGAGATCTCAGGTGATACCCTGGGACCACTTAAATGAAATTCAGTCTCCTGGGTCTTGAAACATATTACTACTATATGCCTTTAGGTAATGCTTATGTTTCCTGTAATATTTTCAGTATGAGGCAGCTTTGCTGAACTGAAGAAACTAAAACCTAAGGCCTTGCAGAGAAACCGATTCACATTATTTTGGTTTTAGTCCAAGATTAGTGGGAAGGGGACATAATGCCAGCCCTCCCGGCACTGACTGCATCTACATTTCTGACAGTTTGAAACCATGAATGGGGTAAATCAGTAAGGAAGCTTCTCGTCTTTCAAACTACAGGGAACCACAGATACCCATTTCCATCAAACTCAACAAGCTGGGACAAGACACAATTTTGTTTAGCCCCATATAAAATAAGTGTATAACATCTCTTCACACTAGAGCTGGAATGTAGCTACACTGATCAACAACTCAAATCAAGCAGCAACTCTCTCAAAAATGCCCTTTTGTTTTTCAAAAAGCTGGAAGTTGCTCCTTACAGAAAAGAATGGTCGTTCTTACAAAAATACTCCACACAGGCAGTAAAATCTTCAGATCTGCATTTTCTCCAAACTGTAACTCACACCACAGCACCCTCAAGTTTCAATTTGCTAAATGATTCAGAAGCAAAGGTACCTGTCCTACGGAAACACCAGCAGAGCTATGGAAATTCTGTGGGTTTCAAAGACTTTTTACCTTCCTGTAGGAGAAACAAGAGCACGGCAAAGGACATTAGAGCTGTGTGCTGTATCTTGGATCAAGGTACTCTAGTCTGACTCTATTCCCACACATGGGAAAAGGGCTGTGGGCAATTGGAGATTGCAGTATCAAGCTTCCAAAAAAAAAAAAAAAAATTAGATAATTGCCCATGTGCAGTTTTGGGTTTTGTCTACATCACCATGATATTCCACAGTATTTTTCTTGCACTATGCTGTCTAAAACAGAAAGGAAGTATTATAGGTCAAACCAAGTCTTAAAAAAACAGGTCAGAGCACATCACTACTAAACCAAGATTCTGAAAACACTTTAACTCTTGGAAAATTTACAGAAAATATTCAACTCCTAATGGCTGATGGTGGTGATTTGGCTTAGAAGTACAGCATGAGTACTAATTACTCCACTGATTAAAGCCGACTGAACAGACTGCTCTATTGGTCTGTGATTAGCCCTTCTTACTGCCACAAGAGCCCTTTCTCTTTCTTGGGTCAGCCTGGTAGGAAACCTGCAGAGTAATAGGAAACTTCCTAGGCTTATTTACAGAAGAAATACGTTTCATACTCTTGAGCAAAACCCAGATCTGAACAAGAAAGCAGACTCATCTAAGCTTTCGAATCTATGAGAACAGGAGATTTTCTGGGTAAGTGTAAGCACCCTGTTGATCCTTGGGAGAAGGAAAATGAAAGAGGTAGGCTGGGAACTTCAGTTACGTGCTTGCAGAGGTGAGCAACAAAACCATTCCTCAAAAAACAATCCTGACAGTCTGGAAGTTTCTCTTCTGACTCTGCCCACAGTACCTATCACATATATAGTTCAATAATAGCCACATCTCAGAGAAGTTTGCCAAGAATCAAACTACCGCACGCACAGTAAAATGCAATTAGAAAACTGTCAAAGGAAATCAGCAGGTTAGGGTGATTGACTGATCAGACTGCAACTGAAACAAATCTTCAGCCCCAGCAGGAATGCATTGTGCCATCAGGCAACTCCCTGGAAGCCAGGGCTTTCTTGGAAACCAGACAAGTAGAAACAGAAACTGCAAGAGGACTCACTGAATTTCAGATCTCCTTAGATGCAAATATAGCTGTATATTCTAAATGGTTATCCCACCAGTTACCTAGACAGGACAATCCACCATATCTGACTGCAAAGAAGGGTGGTGTAAGAATGACAAAAATATATGCTTTTATCTTTGTCTTTTGGTAGGAAAGAGACTATTTAACCATTCAAGATACTTTTAACACTGACAGGAGCATTGCTTTAGTGTTTATCTGGCCCCAAATCCAAATGAGAATTTAAATGAAAGCTGTAATTCTACAAAAAGCCCAAAGCAGCTGTAAGGGCACCCGAAAGGCTCTGAATGCCACCCTACAAGTTCTACTTCACTATTGCTTCTACCGTAAACACATTCATGTACTATCATTCCTACTGGAGCGCTACAGAATAACTGAGATGCTCAGAAGTGGCTTTGCTTGACCTACTTGGATAGTTTTGGTGATTTTCATGGCTGGATTTACTGTCCCCATAGTTGGGCTGATAGTAGCCGGAGTGCTCCTTTTTAAGCTGATTTTCTCTCTGGCATCCACCACTTTGGTCACCTTCTCAGCAGCAACACTTTGCTGTTTACGGGAATTCAACATCTCCCGAGCATCCTGCATCTTCCCTTTGATTTTGAACCGAGCGTCCTTTTGAACCAGTTTTTCGCGGGCATCTTTAACCCCCAGTTTGTGTCGGGCATCAGTGAGTCCAATCTTCTGTCGGGCATCAAATGTCCGCTGGAAGCTGACAGCTGGCGGTGACGATCTGTTTAGAATATTTTGCTGTACCCCAATGCGAGATCTTACACCTCCAAATACTGGCCTTGTATTAAGCCTGGGGGGGAAAAAAAAGTGTTTCAGGCATTATAAGATGTGACAGTTATCAATAAAAGCATTTGTGTTGCTGCAAACAAAAGCTCATTATTACCGCACAGAAATCCACTCGGGTTAGATGTCCAAATGCAACAGTAGAGCTCCTAAGCTGTTTTATGCCAGATTTTGCTTTGTATATAAACAGCTAAGGAAATGATTTCCAAAATCCATTCTTAAGCTCACATTTGCAAACTTAAGTGAAGGGTCTGGCCTAAGCACATACCACATTGAAACAGAATTCATCAGCAATATGTAGGTACTTTATGGAAACCTCTGAAGACAAAGAGAAACAGAAAAGACATTGTACATTTAGGGCTCCGCAGCTCTGCTAAAGCA
Organism: Piaya cayana; assembly: GCA_013389865.1. Classification (NCBI taxonomy): domain Eukaryota; kingdom Metazoa; phylum Chordata; class Aves; order Cuculiformes; family Coccyzidae; genus Piaya; species Piaya cayana. The sequence goes on from WAAB01025918.1 coordinate 259,874, forward strand.
TCTCTTGTAATGCAATAGTATGTTCTGATACAGAGGAAATGCGGAACTATATCTGATCAAGAATTCTGGACAGCAAGTTCAGATAGATATACGGGAGGGCGGAGGCTTGGATTTTACAATGTACGAGCACCAGTACCAATCCCAGTTCAAAGCCACCAGTTTCAAAGCTGATTAAATGCCAGCAAGAACTCTTATCAGTCAAATTACTTTTTAACATCGCTGACTCTTCTCTAGTTTAACAGACTGAAGGGCTGCACTCAACAGCCTTGTCTTTTTAAGCACATCATCAGCACAGTATTGAGCACAGAAAGATAACAACCCACAGAAAGGACAGCACTTGTACACGAGATTACTAAGAAGCAGCCCATTATGTAGTGAAAGCCGAACCCAGCTTCTTGTTACAGGTCTGACTCACTTTTCCAAAATCTCCCCCAAAAGAAAACAGCTTGTCTATTTTTTTTTAAATACAGTTCCTCTTTTTAAGCATTTTTTTAAGGTTTCCCTTTTCCCACTGTGTTTTTTTTTTTAAATTAAGATATCAAAATGACAAGAGAAATGTAAAAGTTAAGTTACTTTAGAAAAAAAAATATTCTTGTTGCTGGCTTTTTAAATTTCAACAAAAGCTACAGTGGTCTTCTGTAGCTTCATCTGCTTTCTGAATGTTCTATGTTTGAGCTAAAGCAGAACCAATTTTCTAACTTTCCACCTAAGTGTCTTCCAAGTAACTTCAGTTTCTGAGAGAGAACAACACCTTCCAGACAGAATCTGTCTCTGTAAGTGATAATACTTAAACTTTATCACTATCACTGAAGGAATGGGGCACTGGTATGTAGCAAGGCCATTGCTTATACTTATTCCTACAGAAACCAAAGCCATCCTCAAGCCCATGGATGTTGTAGTGAAAGGGGAGAGAAAGAGTCACTACCTGCAGGTAGGAGCAGACAGGACACGTGACAGCAGACAAACTGACCAGAGTACTCCATGCTACACACATTATACTTGGTATGAAGCTGAGGAATCACGAGCGTCAAGGTCTCTTATTCAATGACCAGCATTCAGTGAGGACCTGGTCTGCCTCTGATCCCAATCTGTGTGTTTCTAAATCCAGTTCCTGAATTCAGCTCCCCCTGCCTCTGAGTCCATCCCAGGACTTTCCCAGTGCTTGCCCTACAGCATCAGCAGTGACCTATAGTCATTGAGGGGTTTGATTTTGCATATACACATTTTATTATTTTCCTTTTTATTATTACTGTCTCATTAAAGATGTTTTAGTTTCCAACCCACAGATCTCCTTCTCTCACTCCCCTTTACCTTTCGGGGGGAACTGGGATCACAACTGCCAAGGTGCAGCTGCCAACCACGCTGGGCAGAAGCTAAACCACTAAACTGAAATGTGTATTGTTCTGTACCATGAAGTCTAAAAGCAGATATCTAGAATTTGTTGCGATGCTTAACAGGCTAACATGATAAATTCCAATGATGAAGCAATTTGAATTCTTCTGATATAAAGCTATACAGCTCTGTATAGCATTTCCTGATCTAACCCTTCAATCTTAAGATTATTTACAGTCACGTATTTTCAGTGGAGAGATCTATTAAAAAAAAAAAAGAGATGGAAGACTCAACTCCCACTTCTGTCTCTCTCATTCCTGTGTCCAGGCAACTGGAGAGATGGAACTGGGCTTCCATTTTGTTACCTAGCTCCTGTGGCTTCTCTCTCATACAGCCAGAGCACTCGGGCTAGAAGAAACAGCAGTATTACAAGGACCGTTTATTAAAAAAAGATCCAAAATAACAGAGAAGACTAACAGTACTCTTAAGGCAACAGCCACAGAACAACACTTCCCTTGCAAAAAGCATTAATTTTGCTGTGTTGAAAGCATTTGGCTAGAGCGCTACAGAAAGGCTGGATGAGCAGCTCTTTTTTAATGAGTGTGAGAGAGGTCAAAGCAAACCCAGAAATATATATATCAGCATTTAAGCCAGAACTAGTTAAAACTGCTAATGACATGAACTAATGACACTGGTTAGGAAACTCTGGACTGAAGATTACACCGTCTCTGAAGACTTGAGTTTATGCTAATAAGCAACTCTCTTCTGTAGAGAACTGCTTAACCCACTAAAGCACTGTCTATGCGTTTTGTGCCACAAAAATAAAAGGGAATCTTAAACATCTCATTCACTTTCAACAATTCCAAATCCTGGCTTGAACATTTTTTGGATTGGCACATTTTATAGGCGAAGATTTTTCTACACTTTCATCTATGCTATTGAGCAGCAGGGATATAATGACTTCGGTTTACTCAGTTCATTCACAAACTCAAGTTTGCTACCTCAGAAATCTCGTAAATTGAACTAAACACAACAAGCAAGAGAAATGCAAGTCACAAATACTCTTACAGTGCTGCAGAGGGATTATTGTTCAGCCAATAAAAGCAAGAAGAATTCTTGGAAGAAATCAGAGTTAAGGAGGGATTTGAAAGAGGACAAAGGAGGTGCTTGGCATATTAAGCAGCACAAGACTGTTCCAAATACACAGGATAACATGAATGAAAGCACAAAGCCAAGGTCTTGTCTAGACTAGGATTTAAATACGTGTTTGAATATTTTGTTAGTACACCTTAGCAGGTAACTTTCAAAATACTACTCTACACATATAAGTGTAGGCAAAGTAAATTTAAAAAAAAACCCAAAAAGACCAAAAAAACCAACAACGAAACAAGTAACATGATGAGAAAAGTGATATGATGACAGGAAATGGCCTCAAGTTGCACCAGTGGAGGTTTAGACTGGAAAAAATTCTTTACTGAAAGAGTAGTGAAGCATTGGAACAGCCTGCCCAGGGAAATGGTGGAGTCTCCATCTCTGCAGGTGTTTTTTTATGTGCAGATGTGGTGCCTCAGAGTATGGTTTAGTGGGCTTTAGTAGGTTTAGTGTTGTGTCGATGTCTGGAATTGATGATCTTGGAGGTCTTTTGATTCTATGATTCTATAACCTTAATGATTCTATAAAAAGGAGCACACTTGGCTAACAGATAAGAAATCCACGGAAGCGTCAAGGGACTACGATAAAAGGGAAGATAAAAAGCTACCCAAAGGAGAAGCCATATAACTACCAACGGCTGCATCAGAGTCAACGGCCCAGCCCACGCTGGAGATCTCTGCCCTACAAAGAAAACGACTGAAATCTTGGAGCAAAAAACCGCAACACACTCCACGTTTCAGGCAACCCCCTCAGGTTATCCTTAACCACCCTACAGCTTCCAAGGGCCCAGGCAATAACCGCGACGAAGCAGGGGCAGCCCGCAGGCTTTGCTCCAGCGGGCACGGGGGGGGAGGAGGGGCAGGGCTAGGTGGGGCTCAGCGCGGGGAAGAGAAGCAGAAGGCAGCAGGGAAAGGCAGCGGTGAGACGGCGGGACCCCGGGTGGGGCGCGGGGGGCGCAGGGCCCAGCGCTGAGCGACGGCGTCGACGGCCAATCGGCCCCCACGGCGCCGCTTCAGCCAATGGCGACAGAGGGAGCGGGGAGTGGGGCCGGGGCAGCCCGCGGCTCTCCGCTGCGGGGCGGAAGGGGCAGGGGAGAGAGCGGGGGAGACGACGAGGCCCCGGCGCTGCCGGCCGCTCACCTCCCTTTCAGCATCACGCCGCGCTTCCGTATGAGCTCGTCCAGAGACAGGTCCGCCATCTTGCCGCGGGGCCCAACGACCAGACGCAGCCAGCGAGACCCGGAAGTGACATCACCCCCGCGCGGGCGGGGTGGGGCGGGGACTCCCACAATCCCCAGCGGCGCCCCGGTCCTGTTCATTTGCATACCTCGCCACCCGCGCCGTAAAGTTTCGACCGGTAGCAGCCGTTATTCGGCATGGGAGAAGAAAGAGCGTGGGTGATAGATAGAAGAAAGGAATATTAATGTCATATCTTATTGAATTACAAGAAGGGTGCGGCTCACCCTGACAGAGATAGGTACCGCGCAGAGGGCTGCCCGCAAGGACTGAAAGTTTCAGTTATGCCTTAAACTTATGAGTAAGGAAAATAACGACCCGGGGTGACGCCCGGGTCCTCACTGCTAATGTGAGAGGAATTTTTGTGCGGGTACAGGTCGCCGCTGGGTGTCCCGCCTACTTTGCGGGATGCCCGGCAGTGTGATCTGCCCGGCCCTTATAGTATGAGTTGTGTGAACGACAGAGAGTGGGAGGCAGGGCAGAGATGTTTGCTGCGCTATAGCTGGGCGTGATCCATGAGGAAGAAATACGGAATTCAAAACCGGTGACCAGGTTCTCACAGCGTTCTGTTTCGGGAACTGTCAGGCTCTGGACTGGACAGGCACGCACTTTCCCGGGTGCAAAAACGGTTGGATGGCCGGGCCCAGAGGGGTAGGAAATGGAGTTAACTCCAGCTGGAGGCCAGTTACAAGCGTTATCCCCAGGACTCAGTGCTGGGTCCAGCCCTGTTCAATGTCTTTAGCAATGACCTGGATGAAGGCATCAAGTGCACCCTTAGCAAGTTTGCAGATGACACTAAGCTGGGTGGAAGTGTGGATCTGCTGGAGGGTAGGGAGGCTCTGCAAAGGGGTCTGAGCAGGTTAGACCGCTGGACTGAGACCAATGGCATGAGGTTTAACAAGGCCACATGCCGGGTCCTGCACTTAGGGCACAACAACCCAATGCAGAGCTACAGACTAGGGGAAGTCTGGCTAGAAAGCTGCCTGGAGGAGAGGCCAACAGGTGCAGGAAGGTTATTCTCCCNATCACAGAAAGAGTCATTGGGCACTGGCAGAGGCTGCCCAAGGATGTGGTTGAGTCACTTTCCCTGGAGGTGTTTAAAAGATGGATGGATGAGTTGCTGAGGGCATGGTTTAGTGATTGATAGGAATGGTTGCACTCGATGATCCAATGGGTGCTTTCCAACCTAGTGATTCTATAACGCTATGGTTCTATGATCAAACCCCTTCTAACGTTCTTTGTGTCTCCAGGACACAACCCTTATTTCAACTCCATCCTACTGTTGCATGTGTCTCTAGAACGCAATCCTTCTTTCAAGCCCCTCCTAACATTTCATGTGTTTCCAGGACGCAATCCTTCTTCCAGCCCCCTCCTAACATTCCACGGGTCTCCAGGATGCAATTCTTCATTAGGCTTTTGTGGGAGGAGTGATGCCGTTTAAAATCAGACTAAGGAAAGAAAAATAGTGAGTGAATGAACAGCCTGCTTGTGCAGGTTTGGGCAGAGGCAAACATTACAGTGCCCTTTTAGTGTCACCTCTTGCCTTATCCTGACTCACCACCTGCAGGATGGTGGCTCTGGGTTTCACCACAGCCCAAATGCTCTTGGTTCTCATTCGGAGTACCTTTTGTGGCACAACACATCCCAGCCCCCGTGCCCTGGCAGTGTGGGGTTTCTTCTGATTCTTGCTCTCCAAAATGAGGCATTTTTCTTCTGCCCACAGCTCTGTCTCTCCTGCAGCAGCTGCCGGGAGGATTACCTCTGAGGTTCCCTTCCACACCTTCACCATTTGCTTATTGCTGTCTTCCCACCACAACACCCTGAGCTGCAGCAACCCCACGGCATAGTAGAATCATTGAGGTTGGAAAAGACCTCTAGGATCATTTGGTTCAGCTGTCAACCTAACACCACCCTGCCTGTTAAACCATGCCCTGAAGCACCACATCCACATGGGTTTTTTTAATACCTCCAGGGATGGAGACTCCACTGCTTCCCTGGGCAGCCTGTTCCAATGCTTCACTGCTCTTTCAGTAAAGACATTTTTCCTTAATATCTGATTCAAACCTCCCCTGGCACCACTTAGGGCCATTTTCCTCTCATCCTATCACTTGTCTTCTCCTGTCACTTGGATTCCTATCACCTTGCTGCATATGCAGCAGCATCCACTGAATCACTGGCCCATGCATGCCTTCTGTGCCGTCCACAGGAAGGTTTTGAGAAGAAGCTCTTGGACTTCAGTGGAGTGGGAGATGCCAGCTAGGGCCAGAGAAGAATGCAGAGGTGACAGGCATGGCTGAGGTTGCTGCTCCCAGATTTTCTCTCAGGAATGTTTCAATCTTTCATGAGCCCAAAGTCCTACTAGTAGTGATGCCAAGTGGCTGCTTAGTTGTCCAACAGCACTTGATCTGGATCGGGGTGGCACATGACCGTATCACTATCAAATTAGGGTATGCAATAATAAGTTCATGCCCTTTTAGTGCTTTTGTGTTGCTGTTCTGCGGCTGTTGAAATAGCTTATCAATCTGAGGCGGTGGCGTGAATGATGTGGGACAACCGCAAATCCTGCTGTTGCAAAGCTGACAGGCAACATCCCTTTGAGCAAATTTGTGTGAATATGAGAGCAGCCCAAGTGGTTCCAGACTAGAGGACCATCTACCCAGCATCCTGGTTCCAGCCTTCAAGGACCCTCGATGGAAGTTTCCTCCAGACACCTGTCCAGATGCCCACTGACCCTAGTATCTGTGCAGCCACGATACCGTTTGACAAGGAGTGACACACATCCACTTTCTGCTGCCTAGTGAATGATCACCTCCTGCTCGTTTTGCTTCTGTCAGCCTAATTCTTGCAATTTAAGGTGGAGAATGCACATGTGGCTCCTACTCACCCTCTTTTCCACCTGAAATCCCCATAAGTCATCATCTCTGCTGGTGAAGAGTCCAGACCTACTGACCCATAATGTCAGTGAAGCTCCTTTCCTTCTGCAGGTACCTCCTTCCCATGCTGAGTAGGAGGCTCGTTAGGGGGCACTAGCCACACTGTTGTGGAAAGGAAAGGTTTAACCTCAGGATCTTCCATTCCTTTATGATTGTTTTGCATTTTCTAGGAGACACAACAAGCTGTAGCTTAGCTTTCATGGGTGTCTCCCAGTTTCTACTCACAGCTGTGAATGAGAAGTCAAATATTTGTTCAGGGATAAACCCAGGCCTCTGCTTAACCCTTCTTGAGGCTGGGAGAGGAGGAAAGGTGCCGGCAGCAGCAGAGACACCTCCCTGAGTTCAGGGATGCCTGCAAAGGGCTCCTTGTCCAAATATATTGGGAAACATTCAGACCTGCAGTTGCTTTTTCAGAGGTGGATTACTTGAGTGCATCTTCTTTGTCAGCTGAGACCTAGGGCATGGATGACCGAACAGAGGAGACTATTTCCCTGTCTCACATCAATTTCCTTTTTAAAGTATTAGTTAGGAAGTTAGGTGATGTCATACTAATTTTGGGGCAGTGTGCAGCCCAGCATCCAACCCTGTTCAGTCTTACAGAAGCACACGAAGAATGACACGGCCAAAAAAAATATCCAATAAGCTGGTGTGGAGCAAGACTCCATCGTCACTCAGCCCAGATACAAGTCTGTCCATCACGGTGACCAACCACAATATTAAGTGTGTTTCCTTGCTATTTGTCAGAAGCCAAATAGCATTTCTAGTCAACCTCAGTTAGGAAAGCTCCCAACCATCTAAGCTGTTTGAAACCTTATTTCTCCTCTATTAATTATAACAAAATCATTTAAAAAGCTATTATGTAGGCAGTGTGCTCCCCCTTGAATGCATTAATACCATCACCATAATCAATTACCTTGACACAGAAACATTTTGTGCTAAAATGCTGCTAAATGCAAAGTTCTTTACATTGGTTTTTTTTCAGTAGGGTGAAAAATATCTTTGAAGGTCTTTGACTTTTTAAGTTCCCCCATCACAAATTGACTGTCACTAGAAGAACATAAAATAATCTTCATCTCTGTTTAAGAGAAATAGGAACGGTTTGATAGGAATGGTTGGGCTCGATGATCCGGTGGGTCTCTTCCAACCTGGTTGTTCTATGATTCTATGAAAATGATTAAACAATTTTGTAATTAAGCTCAAGGGGGAATTAGCTGCCATAGGGGCAAATTTGCTATGTCAGGTTTTGTACACTGAAGTAGAATCCTAATAATTACAATAAAAATCTCCTGATTTATTATACATTTCTTTTTTTTGTTCATGCTGAAGTCATAGAGGTATCAATATTTTTGAAGGTTGTACGGGCAATATTGGCTGATGTGAGTTCTGTTTGGGTTCTAGTTCTTGTTTATGTCTACAAACTGAGATTTTTACTGCTTTGTTCATTATTTGTTAAGACACATGTTTCCTAGCAGGAACAAATTTAATTTTAAAAATTAAGAACAGAAAAATAAAAAGGACCAAATTTGGGATTTAGCTTGGACTAAAACTTTTGTAGAAATGATGGATATTCTTACTATGGTAAAAGTTTAACTATTAGCAAATAAGCAGGACTAGTTCTCTTCTCCTAATTTCATCACTGGAGCACTTCAGTTATTTGCATAGGACGTAACCCAGAACAGAACAGGTTGTGGTGGTGTTGCTTTTTGTCCAGGTTGGACATTGGTGTTGCAGTGGAAAAAGTTGATTCTGGGAGCCTGGATGTTGCATGGTGGGAAGTTCACCTGTCGTTCGTGGCCAGAGGAGGCATGTGCTCGCTTCCTCCTAAACCTCAGCTTGTAGCTGGTTGTGTTAATATGTGGTTTTGGCATCAAACACCAGCACTACTGCTGTGAGCCTCTCACTAAGCATTTGAAAATTCCAAGCTTTCTTACTGAAGTGTTTAGGAAAATTGGTCCCACCCCACATAACTGTCCTTAGAATAGAGGAAGATAATCCAAGAATATCATCTAAACCAATCTGAAGAATTTTAGTCCTCTTCTGCTCCAAAGCACTATTCCCTCTGTTTTGCCAGCATGTGTTGGAGGAATCTTGAATGAAAGAATCACTCAAGAATAAAAGCCTGTGGTGGAGTGGTTTCCATGCATGTGGAATGTGAATTGCACTGGTGTTTTATATTTGTATTTATCATATTTTCTGCACTGCTCAAGCCTAGCTAGATAAACAGTGCTTGGTAAACATGTGAGTTGTCAAATGCCGGTGAATTTAGTGCAATGGTTCATACCGCAGACACTTGCTCTGAAGATAATCTTAATATAAAATAGTGTATGTTCACCAATGTTACTCTACTGTACAACAACTCTGTTGTTGCTCTTTTAGTCCTTTGAAAGAATAGATAATGATTGCTAACGAGCTATGCCTTTTTCACCCAGTATATCAGATTGGTCCTATGGTTTGTGAGCAGTTGTGGGGAGGAGTTGAAGGGGAGAAGAAAATCCATTAACTTTTTTTGCTCATGGCTGAACAGTGTCCCAACCTGTTATAGCTGTGTTGTAAGAATTTGGCTTCAGTAGCCCAAGACAAACCCTTATAGAAAATGAAACTGTTTGAAACACCTAAACTGAGGTTAGGAAACATGTCAGTGTTGCTACT
>WAAB01025920.1:10014-36764 GCA_013389865.1 Piaya cayana
GGGGGGGGGAGGAAGGGCCATATAGTATGTCAAATTTTCAGGAGAGGTAAGGTAATTTGCAGTGATATAAACAGTACCAGAATTATTTAGAAGTGACATGATTAAAATAAACAACTGTAACTTTTACCGAGAAACAATTTAAATTACATCTCCAGTCTAATATTCCTAACTAATGCAGAAGATACAGATTGTACATTATTTTTTAAAAAAATATCTAATACTAATATTATTGATAGTGGTTCTTTAGTTGTAAGTCTCCAAATGGGTCCTTTCGTTTACTTCATAAAGTATACTGCAGACTATAAACAGAATCTCCAAAGAGGGGATTAAAAGGTTTTCTCTGTTCTGCCCCCTTGATCTTGGCCCAACTACATACCATGCTACACCAGGTCTCCAAAGCTGCTGAGAGCAGGCTTCCATTATGACTTGGTGGTTTCCCTAAAAGCCACTCCGCACTCAGTGACAGCTAACCAAAGGAACCATAAACTGGCACCCTTCCTTCTTGCTTTGTAATCATGACTTTCAGGTTGCCAGAATTTCATCACTAGAACACTACAAGATCTCTGTGCATTAACAGTTTTCTCACAAACCACTTGAAAGAACAAAATAAGTTACATTATTTTAATCTGAAGTAATGTTCTAGTAGGCACTATTCAAGTCCCTGTCTTTATTCTGTTATATTAATAGTGACAGCTCTATAGTTAAAAGAAGAGGCAGCACGTATGCAATCCCCTAGCTATAAAGACATGAGTGGAGGTAAATGAATTTTTAGAATATAAATGTGTTTATAATATTCTGAAAAAGATTACATTAAGTACAGACATTCCCCATTAAAATATAATTAGAAAAAACATCCTCTGAAAAGTTAAGGGAAGCTTTAATTTTTGTGGGCCTGAGGATCTGAAGTATCTCAGAAAAAGTCTGGGTTTCACAAAGCTCTTTATTGTTTAATATTGACAGACTTCAAGAAGATTAACTGCTCCATATTCTACTATACTTTAGAAATGCAGAAAATTATATAAGAGCTAGGTATTATCATCAAAGAATTCTGGCCAATAAGCTAAAGACAAGAATACTGTCCTTTTCCAAAAACTCGAATGTATTTAAAAGGAGATCTTCAAAATTACTGAACTGCAGTTTCTGGAAGGAAGATTTTATATGTTGGGGGGTTTTTTTCCCAATTCATGTAAAGATTTTTTATTATGCTTCTATTCCATAAAACACTTCTACAAAATGGCAGCATATCTAAAGAGACATATTTATTCTCTTTGGTCAAATCAGAATAAGCTAACTTTTTTTTAAAAAATGGCTTCAGAGCCACCTGTCAAAGCACACTGGGTGAACGATATCAAATGAATTGCAGTCAACCAAAGCTACTAAGGGTTATTCACAAAATAACAGTTTTGTCTATATACAAAATCAAAGAGTAATGAACAGTGTAGCAATTTTCCTCTAAGATCAGAATATCATTTACTAGAGAAAGGGAGCTGAAGAATTTCTATATCTATCTCACCAGAATAAATAATAAAAAATACCCTCTCCCATTACAGTCAGATAATTATAAACACTGCATCCACTCTTAATGGTAGCAGAAGCATCTGGTCACATAATTTCCCTTTCATTTTTCCTTCATCAGACACTCAGAAATACAATAATGATTACACATTCCAATTCCCAATCTCAATTCCAGCAAGCAGCTGAGTGTCTAATTTCTACATTAAAAATTATTATATATGTAAGAGCATATGAGTCCCTTACAATATCTTTTCAGGTCAATGTCCTTACAAAGCAGCCTGTCAACTACAAATGCAATTATACATTCTCCAGCACACATATTTTCTAATGTTCAGCTGGTTTATTTAAGTTACCTCCACTCTCTCCCCTGTTTTTCATATTAAAAATGTCAAGGTATGGAGTGGTTCATTCAGTACAATAACAGCAGGGGGAGATACTTGTTCCAGTGTATTGTTACGCAGTACATGGATCAACTCCTGCTGGCCACACTTCCTCAAAAACTTAGCAAACGTTTCCTAGAGGCTTCCTTATTTTACAGTATAATACTTCTCATTTCATCTACAAATTGTGCTTGCCACATAAGTAATTTTAGGGTTTTGTTGTCTGTTTTCTAGAATTGCCCTTTCTACCCAAAACACTAACCTTTCTTTTCTGGTACTTCGCATATAGAGATAGCAAAAAGACAGCATCAGTCCTTTTTCTTTGTCAGAAATGCCATTTCAGCCACTGTGAAGTCATACAGCAAATTTGCCATGTAATCCAATAATGTTATGCATGGAAAACCACCTACTGCTCCTACCAAAAGTTCTCCATATGTTTCATGATGTTTAAAAACATATTCTCTATCAAAGAGTTTTCCAAATATGGCAGTATCATTGAACTTTCTCTACAATGTTAACACTTCTCAATCTCAGTGATCCACTGAAAATGTTCATTTTTCCAGCAAAGTGCTGGTATTCTTTTTATCAAGAGCCATGTTTTTGCAAATCAAGGGAAAAGAATAAGCTCATTTCAAGGACAAAATGATGCATGTTAAAATTTTGTTAGTTGTAAATATAGTATTATTATCAAAAGCCGACAAAGTCATACATCATTATGTACACTCTGACAAGGTTCTCTGATATCAATTCAGAATGACAGATAGATTAATCACATTCTAGTTTGACAAACTGCATTTAAAAATGTGATCTGTAAGTACAAAATTCGAGGGCTCAGCCATCTACATCAGATAATAAAGATTCACAGACCTCTTTTCATCTGTGTCATTTCATTAGTGTCCCTTCAAAAATGAGCCCTTTTTTGTGATGAGGAGCTTTCTTTTATGCACATTTTTCTTTCTTTTTCTCCAGATTTATTATTATTACACTGAGATAAAAATGGTGAATAGTAAGGTGGCAATCTGTTTTATTTGAGCTATAAATAAAGCAAATTGAGCTACTTTTTTCAGTACTACATGGATGACACAACACAATACTAGTCAAGAACAGAAATAAAATGTGACTCGCTGGAGCAAAACACTTGCCTACTATGCAAACAACTTATTACGAAAAAGACATACAAGGATTTTATATTGTGCAGACTGACCTTTAGTATTAATTAGTTCTTTTCAGAGACACTGAGTCATTTTTACCTAAACCAAAGTAATATATTTTAAATAATCTTCACTAAACAGTGAATCCAAACTGAGATGCTCCACTACAGCACAAAGGAGAAAAGACGACTTAAAAAGGCTACACAAAAGAAAGCTACTCATCACAAACCTATCTTCTTATATGACCACAATAAGTCTATCTTATCACAAGAACAAAACATTTACCTATTACATGTTCAGCAAAAAGAAATAGTCTAAGTAACAGTCTTTCATTGCTAATGATGTAAAGAACAGGAAACCACCCAAGGTATCATGTTACCGTTTCCCTAATTAACACAGGTTAACCATTCTCCATGCTAACAATTCTACATCACTAACTACTGAGCACACTATATATTTTACAGCTATAACAATTTTACATTTAGATACTTTAGCACAAACAGCTATCTTTTAACACAAAGCTACTGAGCATCAAACCTAAAACTGTTTGTGAATTGCCCCTGAAGATCATTTCTACAACTCAGGAGACAGAAAATATTCTGATATATTCTATTGGCACCTGCTATGGCATAAATACTACCATTTAAGGTAATATAAAATCATAGACTAGGCACTATTAATAACCAAACTGTGTGGCAACAGCATATATAAACGGTCAGAATGAAAATACCTCTGTGATTTCCAAGTACAACTATTCTATAGAGCCACAGTATTAGTAATAATAATTAAAACTACTATTTTTTAAAAATGGATTGCATTTATTAGATATTAAATTACAATTCTGAAGAACTACCTCACAATGGCTTTTCATATACAAATGTCAGGAGCAAAATCACATTTATTAAGGTTGTATTATTATTTTTGTGTTCCATTACTCTTCAGAATAGTTGGTAGTAACTTGGAAAGATGAATACTTGTTACTATTAACTGAATAGTACTATATACTGATTAATTATTTGCCTTTTTTTTATTTTAAAGGTACTATTTCATTAATTTAAAAATATTTTGTTATACATGCAATCTACAGTGATTAAGATAGTTTGCTGAGAAAGGGTGCTCTATATCACATCTTCAGTTTAAAAGGAGATACGAAGGCTTGTAACAGCCTTGCTTCCAGTTATTAAATTCTATGCACAATGAAAATATTTATCCCAAAATAATTGCTTTCCAATAATTTATATGAATGTTAAGTCCTTGAATTAATTTAACAAATTCTTTTTATGTTTCTTAGCATTTTCCACATACACAAAACTTAAAATTAACATAGATACAAACATAGACATCCTCATGTGTGTGCCTATATAATAAACATACAGTTGATGAGAATTCAATAATGCATTCACAATACTGCATGCAGAGGGGTTTTTCTTGTCTTTAAGAACTATTAAAATAACACTTAAAAATTAACTTAATCTTTGTCTGCAAATGCCAAATAGTTTCTGAATAATCAGATTGTAATTAAATTATACATTTAGTTATACATTAAGCTGTATAAACACATAAGGATTTTCTGCTACACAAAATCACTGGCATACTCCTGTGACCTCTTACAAACCAGGAGATTCTTAAATTCAGGGCTTTAATACCTGCATATATAAAATATTTTGAAGTTAAAGATTATTTTAACGTTTTTTAAAATTTTACTGTATTCTACACAGCTTGTTAACTGCAATATTATTTTAAAAATAATAAACTTATTTCAAGATTGTTATTATAATAGCACACTGGTACAATTTTGGTCATTTTTCATGTGAATTGAAAAGCCTGTAACATCCCGCTGAATAGATACCATTACCCATACCAACATTTAGAATGCTCACTTGAATTAAAAACACAAAGATTATTTGCAATTTGCAACTTAGCAATTTTCATCCTACTTGCTTCACAAAACACAGCAACATGCACTGTAGGCAAAATGTAGCCTTTTATTAACTAAAAACAGCAAAAAAAAAAAAAACAACCCTCAAGTTGTTGCCACACAATCACATTGCCAGATACAACTAACCTGCAAATTCTTTTTTCTCACAGGAAAGCTCAGTAAACACAGTCACGTTAATGTCTTCATTAAAATAAATAAAACTTAAAAAAATAGAAAACTTGAATAATAACAAGAACACAGTTTCTATTGGTAAGTAGCAGTACAGTCAAATAACCTATTAATTGTAAACCAACTTACGTAAAATATAAAACCAAGCATGAATAAATTTAGCACGGTCTCTAGATCCCTGCAGGAAAAAAAGGCCAACAAAGTACCATATGTTTAAAATGTTATTTTCTTGAATGGTAAATAAAAAGTATTTTCTAATTAAAGCTGAAAATTAAGAACTAAGAACACTTTTTTTTTTTTAATAAATGTTTGAAGCTAAGGGCAGCAGAAAGAGGTTTAGAAGTATATTATTTTTTTAAATAGTTAAACACAGTCTCACAAAGAAATATAAAGCACAGAAAGCACATTGGAAAAGTGGACAGAGAAGATTTCTATCTGCTACTGCTTTGCTATTTGGTTAACATATTTTTTGCTTTCAGCTTCAAACTAACATTTCTGAAGTAGTAAATACAATAAGATAGTATCGTATCTCCCTTCTGAATAATGTAATTTACTTGTTCTTTTCTCTGTAGACATCTGTAGTGTGAAAAATAATAAACAAAGCAAACATTTCTTCATTCAAGTTAGTCACGTTCATGAGACTTCATCAGAATTACAAAAGAAAAGCTGTGCCCTCATTAGATACCTCCACAATTGTTCAAGTGTAGAACACAGTTACAGAGGAAGAAAAAGGGAATGAAATGTACACGCAGGGTTAATGTTAGTCCCAGGGAAACAGACAAGCCAAAAATTCTAACAGCTATTACAGTTCATTATATATTTCTATGAAATTCCTGATTAATATCAAAATTACAGAATAACAATGAAAGTCAAACTCTGGAGGAAATGACCAAATAATCATCAGTGAAAAATACGTTAAGTGAGACCTTAATAAAATGTTCAAGAAAGCGTATTGTCTGTAAGAAAAAATGGCAATGAGAGGGGAGGCATGACTGTCACATCAAATGTTTTGTTAGCTTTTGTTCACTTTAGACAAACACTTCATTCACATGTCTTGGAAATATGAAACACAACAGTAACCCAGTAATAAATGTACAGTAAATGACACAAGATTGTTACGTTTCTAAGACCCTGCTCCAATCTTCTCCTGCTAAAATCATAGATGAGAAATAAACATGCTTTGGTCATACATCAACTGTTAACTCCTACAAAGGCTTTTCTGATGGTACAAAAATTACTATTAACAATTCATAATAGTAATTACATACATTCATGACACAGTGAGCTAGTTGTATGCAAGGCAGTAGAAACAGGCATCCCAGAAATAATCTCAGTGCTGCATGACCAGTATTCTATCATCAATCTTTGCTGTAAAGTTTATTCCTTTTTTTCGAGAAAAAGTAAAATCAGGACAGATGAGAAAAAAGAATACTAGATTTCACAAAATTTGATAAGCAAGTCAGCTCTTAAAAATTCATCTGCCAGATCACATACACCCCTACCCACAACTACATTTTCTTCGTAGAGCATTACTAGCTGCAAAAGGATGATTCCATCTCTCACACTGCTTAAGTCATGCTTTAAGAAAATTTAAAATTATCAATTTCTAATTTGCCAGCTGCTTTCACATTACAGCTTGGTATGTTGTCCTTTTCAATTAGTCCCTAAAAACTTCTTTATTTGTGTTTTAACGGTGCAACACACATGACTGGTCATCAAGACTGATGTAGAAAAAAAGAACAGTGGATGAGAACAATCCGAACTACTTATCCACATTAGGTATTTTCATTTTTGTTAAACTATCAAAAATTTATATTTGAGCTTACACGTTTAGGTGCTAATGGAATATCTCATCATTGCTAAAGCATGAGTAGAACCTATTCACCAGATATTAAAATTAAAACTGCTTCTAAAAGAGTCAAGTTATGCATGACACTTTGATATCTACTGTGTTAAATATTTTTAAAAGTTAAATAAATACTTCTGTCTTATGTTAAACTCTTTCACATTTGTTACAGTTTCATGCAATAAATGCAGTCTAAACAGCAACAAATACAAGACAGTCTTAAATCTAAGGGACAACAAACATTATGTTTCAAACCGCCAATGCAGACTGCACACACATGACCTTGTATCTACCATGCCCTGACACCATCTGAGACTTTAAAATGCTTTGGCATTAAAAAAAAATATGGAAAATTCCCATAGAATGTTCATGATATTTAATATTTAAGATAAATAACAGTGAGCTATTAATCTTAATACTCAAGGTTAATTACATGAGATTAACTCCCAAATGTGAAGTATGTGGCAAATTTCTGACTTAATAAGAGAAGTTTATACATCACACAGCCCAAGCAGAACAAAAAGAATTACCAGTGTCTCTATCTACAAGCAATTTTTGTTGCATGCAAAACTATCTACACTAAAAAACAAAGGCATCCTTTCCTTCCAGAACAGTTAGCAGACTCAAACACAATGTAAAAACAAGTAATTTAGAACTCTCATTAGCCTGTCATGTGTGGGATTTCTTTCAACTCCTTTTTTAGACTTACTGCACTCCTTAATTTCAATTTTTCCATTTTCTTCCTCTTCTTTAAAAAATGATTTTTTGTGATGTTAATTAATGTCTGTCTTGCACATTGAGGGGACCTCAAAATTACAGGGGGTTTTGCCACCTCAAATGTAAGAAAGAAACCAATCAAAACATTCAAAGGAACTTATTTTAAAAATTAAAATAACAAGATATTCTGAAAAATTACTACATGAGAGTCAATAACCATATGGCCTTGACAAGAAATACCATTAAATACCCCTTCACAATCATAAAATCATAAATACCCAATTTGACAATTCTGCTCTTTTATCATTACAGAGCATACTATCACTATATAACATCATGAAAGTATTAAACGCAAACTCTACCTTGTAATTTCTTGTTGCAAAAAAAAAAGTGCCTTCCATACAAATACAACTTCCTTGAGCTCATTATTTACCACAATTTCATTTCTCCACCATCCCTTCCCTACAGTTTCCCTTTTCTTTCTTTTTCCTACCTTTTGTTTTTGCTTTTCTTCTTCAGCTCTGTTACCATGCACTTCTGTTCTGTCATCTGTTCTCACTTGTTGCTTTCTTTCAGCTGGCAGGGTGAGAACCCTGGAATGGGGTCCCATTCAAACATGTCTGAAATTGTCAAGCAACTCTAGCTACGAAAGCCAGCTACCACCTGGGAAGGGATGGAGGGGGGCTTTAAGCCCACCAAAAGAGCCTGCCCAATAAAAGTCAGTCTCACAGTCTGTGATTATAACTTCTCATAGACACACACTGGGGTCTTGGAAACTGTCCAAGCTTTTCTTTTTCCCACCCCTCCCCTCCTGTGCGTTCTCTGCACTCTAGCAAAGATAAGAGACCCAATGGCAGTCAATACTTTGGAACACCTCAAGTGCCTTATGCAACACCATCTTGCAAACAGATACCAAACCAGCTGTGAAAGAGTATTCAAGATTGCACACAACATACTAATAATCCTTCTCAGAATTTTAAACTTATTCTATTCACCGAAGTACAGAATGCTTGAGCAGGATTTTTAAGATGTACTGTAGTTCCAGTGTTGTTTTTAAGATCCGTTTGCAGCCTTTTTTTTTGTAATTGCAAATATATCCCTTGTGCTGGAAGTACGATCATCACTATTAACAAAACAGTTAAACAGCCCTTCTTAATCTTGAGGAAATTATGTTACAACAATCAGTCTAACTGAATCCTTAAAAATTTGTACAGGCTACACAGTCTAGTACTGTCATCAAGGGAAATTTTCTGATACATTCATCTCACTGTAACACCGCTGTTCCATCTGTTATGCACATCCTACCTGAATGCCTGTGAAACAGATGTATCCTAACATTAGTCAGTAAATAAACAGCTGACACATTGAAAAGATGTTTGCAGATCAGAGAGATCTTTATTTAAATATCCACAGATCTCTGACGTGCTAAACTGCAATGTTATTTTTGCCACACTTAAACACTCACTAGTGTTTTTTAATAATTTAGAATACTTAACAGTGAGTTTTCTGTCCTCAATTACAAGATCACCCTCTGTAAATGCATAACAGCAACAACAAAGAAAGGCACTGCGCCTGCCTAGAGGCTCCACAGGGAGAAAAACCCAAAACAACAACAACAAAAAAACCCTACACAAACCAAAATCAAAGCAGGGGATGATGACAATATAGAGAAAAAAAACAATAAGAAACACAAACTAAAAAAAAGACCAAGAAGCCCTAACCCAGAAACTGGCAGATATCTGACTCCATACATATCAATGCCAGATTAAAACCATATATACATTAAAATGCCATTAGGGCATGTTTTGTGTTACATAGTCAACTGGTGGTAGTGGCCATTTTGTGTCCTACTAGTTGCTATTATTCCTAAAATCATAGCAATGGTTATGCACAGTAAGTGATCTAAACAATGCTTATACCAGATTATATAACCACTCCCTTCAAAAACATTTTGAACGTATAGGTGGGATTACTATCAGATGGCTCCATGTGATTCAGAATTGCAACTTTAACAATACAATTAATTTCTACCTTTAAGATAGTACATATTTCAATACTTATTTGTCTTTTAAGTGACTTGAATGCATTAGATACTTGGAAGTATTTTCCTTCCATATTCTAAATATATCTTCCCCTTCAATTTCCTCTTCTCCCAGGTTCAAAGATCTTTATCTGCATTAGCTAAAACACTTTTAATGGGATATTTTCCTCTCTAATTACTAAAAATAAGGAATCATTGTTTAGTGATGGAAGGCTCTTTGTTCATTTTCAATAAGCAGAAAGATTTGACTTAGACCTTTACAGCAATTATTAGCTAAAACAGCTAGCTCATTGACTTTTTCATTCTTTCTGAAGTTCAATGTTCTGATTAGCTTGTATTTATATACACAATTACCCATCTGCCCTTTATTTAGTCATATTTTTCTCAGGTTTACCTTTACCCAGACTTCCCAGAGAAGCTGAGATTATTTTAGTATTTGTGCTAAGATTCAGAATTTCAATTTTAACACTTCAGAGAGTTACTTAGCTTTGTGATGGAAAAATGTGAAACAATAGTAAAAGAAATATAAAGCAATTTATTTTCATATTCAGAATTAAAAACAAAATGATGTTTCAAAAGTAACCCTAAAAAGACACTTCAATTTTACCTTTCTAGTAAGATAAAAATGCTATGAAATAAAGAAAAAGGCATCTAAACATTGAAACAAATGTAGAGGCAGTCGGTATTCAGAATACGAGGTGCTAAGGGGCATGGCTAGTGTTGGATAGGAATGGTTGGACTCGATGATCCGGTGGGTCTCTTCCAACCTGGTTATTCTATGTTTCTATGAATATATAGACTGAAATGCTCCCTATTCCCTGGAACTCATGTATTTACTGCTTTTAAACACATTAGGCAAGCATGTAAGAACAAAATGTAAAACACTATGGATTAAGAAGATGCAAAGGCTCACATTACGTTTTCTCAAGGCAAAAAAAAAAGCAGTGGCGGAGGGAAGTGGAAAATTATTTCAGAAAAGTAGTCTACTAATATTAAAAAGACTTCTATTTCTAGATGCATGAAAGATACCTCTAACAGCATGCAATGGTTTATGAGAACGGACGTAAGGTAAACAAAACTAGCTTAATATTAATATTAATAGGTTATATTAATAGGTTGTATTCTTTATAAAATCTGGGTAATTTCTGATATCCGGTTTGGAGAATTCTGTTTTTAAAACCTGAGCCTAAAGCTAGAGCTACATGCTACAAAATTAGTATATCGCATTAAGCAGTGAAATCTATACAGGTGCAACAGAAAAAAACCCACAAAAGCTAAAACACAGCCAATCTCCTTCAGAAGGGTCTCTCATACACTTTTCACCATTGGTTGCAAATTCAGACATAAGACAGAACAAATTTAACAAGACCTTTTTTTGTTTTGGCTAGGGTTTTATTTTTGGTATTGGAACATAACTTTCAGAAGATAAACACAGTACCTGAAGCTAGGTGTTAAATAATAAATCTGTTACGAGAACAAAATTATAGGCAAAATGTAATAGGGTTTCTCTAAATTTTTAGGGCGAACTGATTACTACAAGCACTCAGATGGTGTGAACTGAAGTTGTATTATACTTTACTGGTCACTGGAACTTTAAGATTGC
This sequence comes from Piaya cayana, assembly GCA_013389865.1. NCBI lineage: Eukaryota > Metazoa > Chordata > Aves > Cuculiformes > Coccyzidae > Piaya > Piaya cayana. Next base: position 21,375 of record WAAB01025920.1, read on the forward strand.
AAATGCCACTTTACTTAACAGCAACAACAGAAATAATAAAGAAGTCACACATATATGGTGAATTCATTCCCATTTGCCTAGATTACAACAGGCCAAAAATCATACACAACTTCTTCACTGATTTCAAAAATGTATTTTAAATTTCTTTTTTCAGTGGATTTACAGTTATTTCTCTGTGGCCCAGAGATTAAAAGAAGCCAAGCTGAATATGCTTTTCTTCAAAAGATATAGGAATACTAGTCAGTGACAGCAATTACTGTACATGCAAAAATTACTTTGATTTTAAAACAACTTGGTCATTTGAAATGGAAGATTCTGAGGTCAATTAATTTAAGAGAAAAACTTGCAAATATGCATGAAAGGTGAATTGTTACACAATCAAGAACAAAATGGTGTGGCCACAAATACACAGAAGGATCTCTGAATACCATTATATTTTCAGGTATTTATTACTGTTTATGTTAATTCTGCATTATCTTTCAAATGTTTACAGAACTGCACAACCATTTCAGTTCTGCATAGTCAGTACCTAACTATGTAAGCTTTTCCAACTGATAATAAAACTGCTGGAGTTTTTTAAGCAAGTTTTCATCTCATTTTTATTCTAAGTTATCAAGGGAGGTAATAATGGAACCTTGTACTCTCTGAACTGTCTGGCAATATATAAAGTCATATTTCAGGATTTAACAAAAACCACCCACAACACATACTCACTAGCAGCAAAAAGGCTAATGTAATTTCTAAATAGAGACTGTTGTCTAGTTTAGTAGTTGATTTTTCAATAAGACAGGCTCTGAATAAAAAAACAAATTTATAGTTGAAGTACCATAATTGTTCCTCGTAATCTTTTTGTTACTACTTTTGCTGTATAAGGACAGCCATCCATAACAAAAGATACTGTAAAATAATAGAATAATAAGGATGCAGAAATAAGAAAGTCAGCCTAAATTCCAGTAAGTTTATGTAATAAAATATAATAGTTTATAGAATTATATCATGAAATACCACAAAAAACCCACCAAAACTATAGAACCTCTTACGTTTTTCAGAGGTGTATACAGTGAGAGATAAATATTTCACAAACCAAACACTATTCATGTAACACCAAGCATCGCATATTATCATCACACTTAAAATGGTATGTAATCATGTATAGTTACTTTACAGCTAGCTAGACTTTATATTCTTGATCATGGTGTCTTCGTGCATTAAATGTGTGTACTTATAGCATATGCTTCTACATCTCCGTTCCAGCTTAAAGAAAACTTTACTTATGAAATTTAGAACAGAACACAGGAACCTAAGATATGCCCTAGTGAGTGCATTTACCACCCCTCATCACTACAAAAAAATAAAAAACAAAAACCTAAATCCTGCTCTACTGAGTAAATCCACAAGGTGTCCAAGGTATTCATCTCTTGTATGCAGTAATGCATTAAAAAGCTTAAAAAATATATACAATTATAACAATTTATAATTTTCTTCAAGAAACTAAAATCAAATATTAATGTTATTTTTCTCCTCAGTCATCAAAATGCAATGCCATTGAAAAATTTATCAGTGAGACACACAGGGCTAGAAAAAGAAAACCCAAGCCCTGAACATTTTTCTTCAAACAGGGGTCTTTCAAAGATTTTTCAGCTCTGAAGTCCATGTCAGCATTACATAGCAAAGAACCTTTAACTGCCCCAAAGAAATGGGAAATAAAACTCTTCTCTCTCCACTTCAGTTTCCATCTTCAGTCATTCACCGTACATCAAAAGGAATCAACACAACCTGACACACAAGGACTACTCCCCTCAGTGATCCAGCAGGTGCTGAGGCCAGACAGAAAGCCTGTTTTCCACAGCCCTTTACCTTGTTTGATTGCTGCTTACTTTTGATCTGACATTGCCCTCACACTAGTAATGACTTCCCCTTCACAGAACCCACCTTGCATCTGTCACCCAGAATAAAGGGTATCACACTGCGCCCTGACAAGGCCTATGGCCATGAGATGTGCTGCCAGTGAAAGGCTCCCCAGCTCCCACCATTTCCAATTCAGCTCCCTTTGTTCTGCTGGGTACCAGGGCCAGGGCACTAGTGACAACAGAAAGGATTATACACCAGCTGTGAAGCTGAACCTTCATGAATTTATATCTTTTCATCTCGGCTTCATCGTCCTCTTAAATGCAGTGAACTTCATGGTGGTTACTATAAGATACACATCCAACAAATGTTATGGAAAGCTTGTTTAAATCCTCTTTCCTCATAAAAGGAAAAAAAAAACAGTGAATGTCCTCCAGTTAAACCAAGAAGTACTTTCTCCCCAGCTACTATTATTAAAGTTTTCCAACTTATGTAGGAGGTCACTAAAGGCCAGCTGGCTGGTAGCACTGAAAGGGCAGAGAAAGTGAGAGGGGAAAGATATCATTTTTGTTTTATTGACAAAAAGTGTCTGAGAATTAGATGAGTGAGTTCTTTAGACTTATTATTTCTTAGGAACTATTGTCTGCTTTTAAAGCAGGTAAAGTAGAGGAGGACTTTAAGTCAGATCACGTTACTCAAAGAGTATATAAAACAGAGAAGAAAAACCACACTCGGTACTAAACAAAATGAGATAAAATGGATGTTGGTTTAGCTTTTAATTACTTGTAATTAGAAGTATTTTAATGGTATAGTTGTTTGAATTTCTGTGTGGTAACATACATTTGAAAGACACAAAACTGTTTTTTAATCTCAAAGTCCAGCTAAAGAACTGAAACTCATATCACAAATCATACAATTTCTCTTTTGTGCTACTATGTAAACACAGACTTACATGACATGGGTCAGAGTCTGTTCTTAGAAACTAAAATGTGATACCTTAAATAAGAGTCCTGATGTCCAAAGAGTTGTATACTCATACTTTGAAGTTAACAGAAGCTGACAATACTAGAGGTCTTTGGAAATAACTTTTGAAGACCTCAGTGTAAGTTTAGGAAATCGACTACATAAACTGCTCTATTTCCAAAACTGAAATCAGATATTCTAAAGAGTTGCAGGTTTAAATAATAGCTAAATGATTCAGAATCAATAGCTCTAGCCAGCTACTTAAATTCTAACTAAGTTCTGGGGAAATCTGGACTCATTTTTCCAATTCTTTCCACTTAAAAACAATAGTAAAAGTCTAGAATGTGTTGATATTTGAAAAACTGGAACAGTATCTGGAGAGACGTACGAAACTTCATATGACAAGATTATAACGCACAGCAACAGTTCATAATAACCTGCTGTCATACCCATATGATGCAATAATCCTGAAACAAGGCGAAAGAACACATAGAAAACAAGGTCTGCACTCAGCCTTTTCAGACTTAGAAACTCTAGGCCACTACATTATCATCACGATTTACTCAATATTGAAGACCATCCTTGCAAGATCAGACAAAAAGCATAACAGGTGAAGGAAGACATGACAACAGATGGATATCAGAAATTGTCCAAAGCACTAAATGGGTATACTAAAGCACAGCAATCTCAAGACTGCACATAAGGAAGTCAGTTAGCTTTGAATTAACAAAGACGATGGTTCTCAGTTTCTAATAGAACCATGGTTCCTTGACAAAACTCAGTATTTTCTAATAAAATAATCACATTTTGCCTAACAATTTAGGCCTGTATGTCACTGTCCACCTCTGCATCATCTTTGTTGCAAATGGCAGGGTTTAACCTAAAAAGGAGGTTACCAGATTATAATATAATGGATACAAAATAGGTCTTCAGAAGAAAATAACATAGGAAAGGCAAGGATATAAGATTATTGAATTTAAACTGTAACAGATCTCCCTCTGAATTGAATTAAAATACAAAGCTACAGGCTTTAAAAGAAAATATGAAGAAGACAAGAACACTTGCAAAGCCCAAGGAAAAGAAAACAAAAATTATCTGCAATATCTCTTGGCTTATCTGAACAGAATATAACAAAACACACATTAATCAAACTGATGAGACATCTTTGCATATCTTTGCAACCTATTTGAAACTTTAAACACAGCCTAGAATGCAAATATTTCAATTATTCTAGAATTAAAAAAACAACTCAGACAACAGGAAAAGGAACAAAACCTATGGTTAGCAATCTTGAAATATAATCAAAGCAATGACTAGAAGACTAGCAGTTGTTTAGAGACTGCTAGATACTTTTTTCCACAAACAGATGAAAAGTTCATTGAGATAACTTTCATGTAAACGGATGACCAGCTGCAAGAAGGAGAGACATGTTTTTACTGTCAAACAAGATAAAGAACAGTTTACATACTCTGCAGTCTGGACACTGAGATACATTTACAATGGACATAAACTTGTATCAATACAGGACTTTTTTCAGGTTAATCTTTACTGTAGACTAAATGGAAGGCACCTCAACGAGGTCAGCATAATGCCAAGCCCAAGCCTGTCTTAGATGTAAGCCACACCTGCACACTCAGTGCTGAATGAATGGCATGCACTGAGTAACAGTAGTGATGCAACATGTTTATGCCTACTACTACCGCTCTAGTGGGAGGGTAGTACACGTGGGGAGGGAAGGAGAAAAAACTCTAACCGCTCCTCTCACCCGCCTACCACCTTGTCCCCTGCAGATCAAATCCTAATGAATAACTGTTCTGTGCAAAGTGGAACTGTCAGCTGAGTGTCTTTAACTCAGGGATTCTTATTCTTGCTGGTGATTTCTCTCTTCATAGAAGTCTTAACACTCTTGTTCTGGTGAGAAAAATCAATTTTCTTGAAAAAAAAATTTTTTTTGTGCCATTTTTAATGGCATCAGATAGATTTAAGGCTAACCAAACTGACCTTGAATTGAAAATAAACTGCACAAATATACTAGACAAAGGGAAAAGCGCTCAACAGAAAGAATGCCTGAAGGGAAAAAATATACACCATTTCAGTCTACTTAAAAGGATCTCAATAATACGGGATAACAACAACGTGAAAATTATGGGGTTGCATCGTAATTGTAATCTAGTACTTGAATTTGAAAAAGGAATTAAGGTCTGTAAGGAGAGAAGCTCTTTGCCTCCTTCATTTGCTAGACAATAACAACTTTGTGAGAGAAATAATAACTTTCAATAAACATTTTCAATACAGACCGCTCACACAACACAGAAAAACACCAGCTAGCTACTAAAAGACATGCTACTTGTATAAAAACTAGACTGCATTCAGTAACAAAGATAACACATCTGCAAAATTATTTAGCCTTCAGAGAAGAAATGACAAAGGAAAATATGTGCATATAGAAAAACATAGTTATATAATAGAATAAAAAATTCTCATAGTTCATATGGAAGTTCACTTTTTTAAAATTAAGGTCCATATTTAGTGCTTCTACTGCTGAATCACAAATCTCAATCAGCAAGAGTCCAATTTCTCCTTTTACCTGAAGCTTTGGAAATCTGTTTTGTTTGGTTGCCTTGGGAGCAGAAAAAGTTTTGAAAGGTAAGTGACTCTAAAATCACTACCCAGCCCAAGTTTGATTACAACAAATGAATAGTTCCCCTGAAATATACAGTAGCTAGGTAGAAGAAAATTCCTTTTTATCAACCCCACCGCCCACCCTAAGCAGTCTACAGTGTCAGAAAAATCACATTCAGAACAACAGGAATAGAATATTGAGGCTAAATTGCCAGCCTCAATCCATCAGAACTCACATACTGGCAGTGACTCATGAGATTCACTGAAGAACACTGTGTGTTGGGCCTTGTTGTTTGTTTAACTACCAAAAAAAGCAACAAAGCCACACGACCACAACTTTGGCACAGCAGAATTCATCACCCTAAACAAATGCATACAATTTACTTTAACAAAGTGAATTTTAAAACAGCTAAAACATGAATATTGTATAACAATTCCAAAAGTAATTCAAGGTCTGTACAAATAACAGCTTCTGGGAAGTGAGTAATTTAAAGCTTCACTATCTGCGTAATTCAGGTATTAAAAGGCTAAGAACTGATTTTGGCACTTACTGGTTCAAAAATTCATACAGAGATAGTTTAAAAATTGACTGACAAAATTTCTTTGTTTAGTTGATAAAAATCAAAGAGTTGGTATAACAGATTAGACTACATCATGACATCAGAATAAAAGTAATTTATGTTAAAAGTTCCCAAAACTATAAAAGGGGCACCATCACTGAGTGCATATCTCACTACTCTAACACATTTGTCTTTTTTTAAAGACAGTTTTACATAAGTGAAAGCCATTGGTAAATGCTCATACAATACATATGGTAGCATAGAATAAAACACAAAATTATCTGTGTCAATTCATAAAAACAATCTATAATTGTAGAATAAGTTTTAGGATGTAATCCCATCACTTTTTTGTTTTCCCAACCTAGTCGGTCATAACCTAGACCTTTCATACATTATTTTAGAGGGGTTGGTTTTTATTAGTTTGGGTTTGGTTTGGGTTTTTTGGGGGGAGATGTGGGAGAGGAAGGGTGTGTGAGGAGGAGGAAGTGCTGTTGCTATTAGTTCAGTTTTCTTGTTTGGATTTTTAAGACAAGATCACAAGGAGAAGGATATCCTTTCAGACCCTACAAACAAAACATACATATCATGCCATGTCATTCCATATTGATCAGTATACATTTAGCTAAGTAATCCATGTCAAAATGAATTACTTTTTAACAGACAGTATATACAGGCAGAAGATAGTTACGTTAAGATTGTTGTCAAACCTCAACTTGAAGACTCACAAGCTGTATTTTTCAGACAACAATAAAAACCAGCAAAAGTACACCCTTTATATTGTGGTGGGTTCCCCTGTTAACTGGTACCGAAAAACTGTATTTTAAGGATTCATAAGCATTCATTCATACAGATTGCTTAATTTTTTTTTGTGAAAAATGAGCATCATTCTAAGGAAAATATTTGTTTACACACATATTCCCTAGCTAGAAGGGAAATTTCTGCCTAAGTAATCAAGGAGGTAATACTACATGCAACCAAAAACTTGAAGTCTCTAATGGAAGTTTTTCTGCTATATTTAAGTAGGTAATACAAGTGATATTAAATGAGTTGATAGTCCTTCACTACTATTTGTTTTCAAAATCAACAGCTGCTGTTACAGAAATGCTTTTCTGTTGTATAAGAGACTAGTAATTACTCCTTACACTTAAGAGCATAACTTACCTGCATAAGCTTAAATCAAGAAAGCCCAAAACGTATGTCTTCTAAATACAACTATGAACAGGTATAACCAGTAATAACAGTCCCAACTATGTCACTTTCTCATGTAGTTCAGCAAAGAATATAATTTCTAATGTTCACTTAGGAAAAAAAATTATCTAGTTTCAATTTTTAGAAACTAGACAAACTGAGTGTTAACTGAACATTATTTTTAAGATAGTGAATCAAAGACGGGATTCAATCATGGAGTGTTGCAGGTATTTTATTCGGCGCCGGGAGCATGGGGGGATCCTTCCTCCAAACACACGCTCTCACCGGCCCTTTGTCTCTTGGGTTTTTTATGTCATGATTACATTAATATTCATTAGATGATGTAATGCGCCTATACATATGCATGACCTGTTCCCGCTTCTCATGTAAATTAGGTCTCCTCCCCTTCGCGCATGCGCAGTTATATTTGAGGAGTGGGTGACAGGGGTCGTTCTGCTGAATCTTCCTCCGTCTTCCTCTTCATCACCGTGACCGCAGAGTGACCTTCGGAGCTTGCGCATGCTCAGCACCCTTCTGGCTTTGGTCCAAACCGCATGCCCGGCTTAGGCCAGTTTAGAGGGTCTGCTCAGAAGCTAGGCCCCTTTCTTATCTTATCTATGCGTTCCTGCTAGCTGGGCCTCTTCTTTATCTGGCAAGTTGCTATGCAACCTTGCCTGGGCCTACAGAATACCTAGAGCTATTGCAAAGGCTTTAAAGTTAGCAAACAAAGTACAAAGTTAGGGTTTATAAGTATAAAACATATATAAAAAAAAACATTAGTTAAGGGAGTGTTATTCTCTAAAAACAGAGTTAATATTTGATATAGGGAACTATTTTTATTTTTGGCCTTTTCACTGTATCAATAGTCAAATCTGTCAGAAATATTCCAGAGATTTAAAATACCCACAAAAGAATTGCACTGACCTGTGATGAACACTAGCTATTGCAGAAGTCCATTGTCTTAGTAAATACAGCCACAGTGAACCAGCAATTCCAGCATGGGAGATTTGATGCATAAAGAATGTCATCATTAAAAGAGTTACCAGATAAAAGAAGCAATTTATTTTGGGCACAAAGTCTTAAGCCAGCATTTCTAAAACTTTGGTCTGCCTGTTGCCCTTCATTATGCACCAAAATTTATCTTTTTTTTTTCAGAGAAACACCTCCTATAAACACTGGCAGTAGAAAGACATAAAGCGTGTTAAATTCAAGAAGGACCTGTTAAAATTTATTTGTGAACTACTGGACAAAAGTATTACATTTTTGCATGCAAATTTTCTTAAAAAATATAAATCAAATAATACTGTAGAATCAAATATTTGATTCTTATTCCTCAAACATGCTAAACTGGTCAGGCATTTATATATATACATGCATATATACACACATATATACCACAAAAATTCCTGCATAGCTATTAGCATTTGAATGTAAACCAACTGCAATCAGAGGTTCTGTTCAGATCAAAAATGCTTATACCTAGCACAAACACCAAATCTTCAACTGTTTTTAATGTACATTTAGTATTTTTATTATCTCATTCATCTTCAAACTTAAAGACAGTACTACATGACACGTAGAAATTGTTCTGCAGATACAAAAATATCTACACTTTAGAAATCATGAAATTAGCATCATGAGATAGCACTGTTTAATGCATTACTAAGCAAACAGCTTAAATTGAAAAAAAAATCAAAATAGGTACCCAAATATATTTATTGCAATACTTATCTAAAATGTACTTTTTCCTTAAAAATACCTGCAGTTTGAGGAAAGGAGTGTGAAGTACTTGTTTCAAACTTCTTGTGTCTCATTTGATATAAAAACTGTACTATTATCATCTTCCTAGGATCAAAGCAAGTTACTAGTAAAACCCACGTTAGCAGAAAAAAATAAAAAAACCCTTCATATGCCAACTTTTCGCATTGCCTCACCCAAGTTTTACTTCAAGAAGCAAGGTGTAGCTTCACAGATAGAGCAGATCAGCTTCTACAGTCCATGACAGAACTCAGCAAATTAGTAACTTCCACATAAAAGCAGCAAGAAAAGACACTAAAACAGCAGTATTTCATCACATCAGTATAGGATAACCCTTGTTTACATATTTCTTTCCAGTCCAAGAAAAGAGTTCTTTATGGGAGAGGATAATAACTACCTACATGAGTCCTTCACTGAGTCAATACAGCAACATAGCTAAACCATCGCTTGCATGAAGACAAGTAAGCTACTGCCATGTTATCTGAATTGTCACTCACAGAGTGGATACACTGGAACTACCTTCGAAGTCAAAGAAATTTTTAATTTCCAGATAAGTCTATCCACAACAGAAAGGAGGAAGACAGAGGTGTGTGTAGACACCTTCACAGGTCATTAGAGCCCTACCAGGTATGATCACAAGAACTTTTTTACCTTGTGCCAAAAAAAAAAAAATCTACCTCCTCCAAAGCATAATCATGGTTTTTATATCCAGTTTGTATAACAGTGTTATGGATCAAAGTAGCGTCATTCATGTTTAAAATCCACTGCCCAAAATTCTTTTCTTGCAGCAAGAAAAGTCATCAACCACTTATCTCTACAGTTCCCCAAGTTTCACATCATTTCACTGAGGTCTAGTACTGTAACTGGAAAAAATAAAATGTCAGTTGTAGCAACCCTTGCATAATAGCTTATTTTCAGTATCTTTCCTAATTGAGATAAAACTTCTGTATTAGGAAGAAAAAGACAAGGAATATTTAAAAGACTTAAATATTACAACAACTTTGCCTCAAATACATACTATTTCTCTCAGTAAATGCACTGCAATACTCATTTGTAACTGAAAATCAATTACCAATGCTTCAAAATCTGGAGAAACTATCAACTATAAGCAGAACACTACAGTGCCTTTCAGACTGCACAGTGCTAAGAGACATGTAAAAACAAAAAAGAAAAATAAGACATTCTCACAGAAATAATACCTATAGAAGACATTTTCTAAGATACTGAGAAATCTAACAAGCAGTACTAAAACAAGAAGAAAGTGATACTAAACACAGCAGTTCTGAAATACATAAAATACAGATATCTGAAGTACCCATGACTATTTTCAGAAACACCTTGAGTGACAGAAATTCTCAAAATTTCATTCCAGAAATTCACACTTTTATGAAATAACAACTATATTTTAAACAGATTTCTGTAGTAAGTGTGGAAATAATCCAGCTTAAAGAAGAGAATCAAATCTCTTACTCATATTAGACAGTACAAGTATTCTCTATCCACTCAAGCAGCCTTTAGTATTTTCAAGAGGCTGCACGAGGTTAGCAACTATCACTCCTCTCTCCTCTAAAAAAAAAACAATAAAAAATCAGACTACTTCAGTGTAACTCAAAACTTTTTCACTAATTTTCAATAATTTTCAATAATCAAAAAGAAGTATTAAAAAGTATTAAGACAACCTCCTTCTATAATGGTCTCTTTTCAAAACCACAAAATGTCTTTAAACACGGAACAATTTCTCTGCAAACTAAACATCTCCTCTTCAACAAACACATCCTCCTGGTAAAGCCTGACTGCAGTAAACTGGCTAACCCTATAAATTAGGGGGCAAAACCAGAGAGCATCAGAAGTGTAATATATCCAAACACAGAAGGACTAAAAATAAACCTTTCAGGCATGCTATGTTTGTGTTAATAAGGGAGACAATAGCAGAGGCATAGATATGCCTTTAACAGCAGTGCTGAGTAACTGTGCAACCACCACTGTGAAAATGCAATCCTGGGAAGGAGTCACAGGAAATCTGGAAAACTGCAGTTGCCATTACACACTCACTCACGTAAAAGCAGGCCTATTGGCTTACATTTAACAAAAACTGCAGTTTTGAGGGGGTTGGGAGGGAAGAGAGAGGAAAATACTTTGTGAGAACCTTACAATTATTCCTTTTTTTTAGTATGGGAGAGTTCTCATAATCTGGATTTAATGAAACAGTAGGTCTATCTTAAACTACAGCTTCCCACTCCTGCATACCCTCAAGTACACTTCTGCCCTTACATCAGCCATGCTGCTTCACATACCTATTCCTTCTCAAGCTCACTGCACAGTGAGCTCAGCTTATGAACTCAGCAGAAAACTACTCATTTTTAACACCACAGGTTGAGATCACCCAAGTCAGAACAGTGGTAACGTCACATAAGCAGCAAGCAGTGGAACTGATTCCTTGAAACAAACTTTGCTTTGAAGAACTTTGCCATAGCTCATCATTGCTAAAGAGCTCACAGATAGTGCTCTATACTACACAGCATGCACCTCTAGAGGTAGAATATGGAGTTATACAGGCTATCTAGTCGCCTTTTATTTTTTTCAGCCATCCCTTACCAGCAAAGCAAGTTCATTTCAGAGTATTTATTTGCATGTGTTTATTTTGGTCTCAATTAAACATTCTGAATCGAAACAGAAACAAACTTACTGGTTTTTGTATAGAATAGCCCTCCAATGCTACCTGTCCACATTTAAGTACTAGTTAGATAATATTATATTAATAATAACAAGCATTCGTTGTTCACCCTTCAAAACATTATTACTGTTTTCCATTTCACCTCACGCAAAGCTAAGACAGAAAAAAGTTACAAAAAGAAATACCATTCATATTTGATCTTTTCTACCAAAATTTTGTAACCTATTTTTTCTAATTTACACTTTCATACCTTATACAGAAAATATTCTTAAACAAGTCTTATAATTTTATCTAAGTGGTAGAAGATGGAACATAGGCACCACTTTTTCTACTGTCGTGGGTTAACCCTGGTAAGCAGTTCAGCTCCACACAGACACGTGTTCACTGCCCTGAGTAGGATGGGGGATAAACTAGAAGGTTAACAGTGAGCACACTTGTGTGTTGAGAAAAAGGTAGTTTAATAACTAAAGCAAAAGCTGCAAGTGAAGCAAAATAAAGAAAATCATCCACTATTTCCCATACACAGCTCAGTGTTCAGCCATCTCCAGGAAAGTAGGGACTTCACCACACTACTTGCAAAGACAAAATTTTTAACTCTGAACATCTCCTCCTCCTCCTTCTTCCCCCATATATTGTCGAGCATGACATCATACAGTCTGGGATATCAACTGGGGTCTGATGTCGTAACTGTGTTCCCTCTCAACTTCTTGTGCACTCTTAACCTACCTACCGGTGGGACAATGTGAGAAGCAGAGTAAGCCCTGGCTTTGCATAACTGCTGTTCAGTTGTCAATGCTGTTCTAGTCACAAATCCAAAACCTAGCACCATACAGTCTACTAAGAAGAAATTTAACCCTATCACAGTCAAAAAGAGTACAGGGAGTCATCGCTGTGGTTAGTTTGGTATGTACTCATGCTTTTGTGCCCCAGACCAACATATATTGATAACCCTCAACCTTCGAAAAACTTTAAGATTTTCAAAAATTATGATATTCTTAAAAAGCAATAATTTCTCCATAATGTCAGAGGAATATCACACCTTGGTGTCTGCAGACCACACCAGCAACACAAACTTTAGGAAAGCTTCAAACACAATAAAATGTTCAAACAATTAATATGGGGAAAATTTAAAAAATAATTAAGATAGAAAACAGAAGAAAGGAGGACCAGTTAAGGTAAGGACATTGGGAAAAATACTGGGGCAAGGCTGCACACAGCTCTGAAAGGCAAAACAGGATGTTCATTTATCTATCACAAGTACGAAAGTACCTATGTGTAAATCCCAGACAAACAAGTCTAAGCATTAGCATTCTAAGAAGTACAATGACTGTTGAAAGTCATTGGAAATTCTAATGTAAATAAGGCTGGAATTTCTAGGATGTTGAAATTGTGTAAAACACCAAAACCAGGTTTATATATATATGATAAATGTGCAATGAAAAGCCTTCAGTTAAACATAAATCCAAAGATTTAAACATACGGGGCACTGATGTTGCAGTTCAAAAACTACAACAATATAACCCTGTTTCAACAAAGACAGTATTCAGGATAATTAAAGCAGTTCATTCTCCATGCCCACTCCATTTGCTCTGTACCACATGCGCAAACAAGTAAATATTTGGTGAACCCAACTACTTTGAAAAGCCTATCAAAGCATCCACGAAAAAATAGGAATGTATATACTTCCAGATATTGATCACTACATCAGAATGAGTAGAAGGAACAGAAATCAGTAGAACTTATTACGCCTTACTGCTTATGCCTTACTGGTTTGATCTCTCACACTTAAAACTTTAAGCTAAGTAAAGTTACAGTCCAGTTCTTAGGGAAACAAAGTGTTTTCATCCAGCTTTAAAAGTTTCACAGTATCATTTTACTAGCTTGACTAAGATAAGAAATTCAACTGGAATTTGCTGGAACAGATTATATAAACACCTGTCACTCATTATTTTTATATCATCTAGTCTTTGTCCTATACAATTTAAAACATATTTGTATCATCTTTGATAGACAGAAATTACCACCATCTTAAAACAACAATATTGACAGTTTTAAGGATTTGTTTCAAACCACCATACTGTGTGTATGAAGCAACACAGCTCACCGGGAGCAATATTATCAGATTTTGGTTTACTGTTGTCCTTAAGTGAATGGCTGAAGACTGTTACCAACTACAACATGGGTTAAGATAGCCACATAAGATATGAAAAACAGTAAATGATTCATCTGGAGTTTGCTAGCTGTCTCTTTGCCAACAGATATCACTAGATTGAAAAAAACCCAAAACAAATCCATCCCTTCCTCCCCTCAAAAAGTCCCTACAGAAACTGAAGACATTTCTTAGAACTTCATGTAGGTGGCTACTTTGAAGCAGCATACATTCTACTGAACCATGCAGAAAGATTTTTCACTCTAGTATCACAGAATTCTGTTTGTGACTGAAGTAGCACAATATTTGGACCATTGACTCAAATGGCAATTAAATATGAATATTTTACAAAAATCAAAAAGGGTTCCATATCTAGCTACCAATCCCTGGTCACCAAGTTTTTAAAATAGATGAAAAACTCAACTTGTTCAACAACAGAAGAAAAAAAAAAACACAAAACAAAAAACCACAAAAAACCACCAAAACCCACAAATAAGCACCGACAAATTTACCTAAAAATATTTAATGTCCATTAAGAAATATTATATTATATTTATTATAAGTCTACCCTGCATATTTAAACTTACACATTTTGCTTAGTTCAGTAACAATTTATCATTTCAATAAGCAGACCAAAGCACAAATTTTCTTGCAACATTTATTAATTACTGGAATCCAGAGGAAATATATTTTTTTTTTTACTGCATACATCTTTTTCAGTATAGCAGTTATATATCATTATAAAGGTTTTATAGATTCACTAAAAGCCTCCTTTGAAGGCAATGTGCTACTGCAACTTTCTGTTAATTTGTTTTTACTTGCATTCACTCTTTCTACATAAAATGCTAACAGGTTAAATTAGACAAAATACCATAACAGCAAAGAAATCGTAGGGCCATCTTATAAGCTGACTACTACTTATATTTTATCTTTTTGCAGTTTGACAGTGTGCTTAAATGAAAAACTGCATGCTCTAGAAATACAGAAATAATCTGTATTACTGACATTGCTTTTGGTTTGTATTTCAGTTGCAATGTGTGATGGCTCTTCCAATAACTATACAGAAAGCATAACAATTGACATATTTAAATATAAGTCCCACCTAGCTGCGATTTGCTAATAGGTTGCTTTCAGGTTTTTCACATTACTTCCATCTGTTTGGGTTTTCAGTACCTGGATCTTCAATATTAGGATTATTTGTTACATTATTTTCTAAGTTTGATGTACAAGTACACCAACATGCCATTTGTTAATGTGTAGGCATTACACATGTGTATAAGTAAATATATTTATATAAATAAGTAAATATATTTAACCTTTTCTAAAACTATGCAAAATATATAATCTGCAAGTATTAAATGAATAATCACCTTAAAATGCTGACCAAAAAGTAGAACAAAATTCAGCATCAGCTACTTTTCCACTATTTTATTCCAGGTTGTAGAGAGGAGGGAGCTGGCCTCTTCTCCCAGGTGTCAGGGGACAGGACAAGGGGGAATGGCCTCAAGCTCCGCCAGGGGAGGTTTAGGTTAGAGATTAGGAGGAAGTTTTTTACTGAAAGGGTCATTAGGCACTGGAATATGCTGCCCAGGGAGGTGGTTGATTCGCCTTCCCTGGAGGTGTTTAAG
>WAAB01025920.1:38657-61666 GCA_013389865.1 Piaya cayana
TTTAGGTTAGAGATTAGGAGGAAGTTTTTTACTGAAAGGGTCATTAGGCACTGGAATATGCTGCCCAGGGAGGTGGTTGATTCGCCTTCCCTGGAGGTGTTTAAGTTACGGGTGGACGAGGTCCTGAGGGACATGGTTTAGTGTTTTGTGGGAGTGGTTGGACTCGATGATCCGGTGGGTCTCTTCCAACCTGGTGATTCTGTGATCCCTCAACAATTGGTCATTACGTTAATTTACGATGTATATACTACACACTTTTATACATAAAATATTCATAAAACATAGCAACAAATTACAGCCGGAAGAATTACTGTAAGTGGTATTTACACCAATTTTTAAAAAGTGGAAGTTTTTTTAAACCGTAGAGTATGTAGTCCCATTAAACTACCACACGTAGCCTAAGAAGACTTCAAAAACATAATTAATGCAACAACATAAAGCACAACCCCAGTTCTTAGTTGCTTTTATAATGTATATATATACACAAACACCCCATATATGACANTACTTTTGGTTTACGTTACTAAAAGACAAAAATGAATGTAGTATAAGAAAACCCATGCTATTAGAGAAGGGTGCACACACAAGTTGCTTCAAAAGGCAGTTTCCTGTGTTCCTGTTCTTAAATAAGCACCCCTAGAAAGAACATTCTTGGCCTTTAAGAAGCCACAAGTTCAAAACTGCATTATCTTTGCAGAAGGTGGTCTAACCTAGGAATGAGTGAAAAGCAAATCAAAGGAATATAGTTTCTTTTCTCCACGGTTTCACTCAGGATCTCCACTAGTGGTTTATCAACTCATTCACTTCATACTTAATATACCTAGCATAGATGATAGAATAGTTTGGGTTGGAAGGGATCTTTAAAGCTAGTCCACCCCTTTCTCAATGAGCAGGGACATTTTCAACTAGATTAGGCTGCTCAATCTCATCCAAATTAACCTTGAATGTTGCCACCAACAGCGCACCTACCACCTCTCTGGGCAACCTGTTCTAAAATACACATATTTCCATTGTATGTTATTTGAACTCATTCCATTTTAGAACATGAAATATCCCACAATGTCAAAAAATTACATCAGCTTTCTTCTTCCTCTTTTCTACTACTTAGTGAACTACATAAAGCACACCTCTTCAAAGGTTTTAGTAAGAATACATGTAACTGCATCGCAAGAGTCAAGAGCTACTCAGTTGAGTAAGCTTTGCTATACTTTACATACTTACATAAGACAGACATTATTTATTATTATAATATAAATGCATAGATTTATAAACTACTTAGACAGCAATCCTGGCAGCTGAGCCAAACAGAAAGCAGGATCTGCAGAACCAGCACAATATTCATAAGTTATCAGCTGTGTAATTCACTACAGCAAAGACTCAAAGTTCTGCTAACACTACAAAGTCAATATTGCCACCTAGGGGTAATAAAAAAGCATTGTATTTTTTGCCAGACTACAGAAACATTTATATAGAAAATAAAAGCCCGAGACCTGCATATTAGTTCAAATGCCTTTACGGCAAATACATATGTATGCACAAACACACAATGTCCACTTTTTTCCCCCTCTATATATAAACTTCAAACTCATCATGAATGTTTTGCCTCAGGAACTATATTACAAAAACTGCCCAAGTCAAATGCAACAGTTCTAAACAATCAAGGAAATATTTAAACTCTGAGAAGTAAGGCTGCATCAGTTAGACTTCTGAACAAATGACTGAACTATTTTATTTTGTTGTAAAAATGAACAAAGTGAATGTTCCAGAAGGGAAGAGTACTGAAAAACTAACTTTCCAACAGAGCTTTTAATACTGAAGAGATGTCTCATGCAGTTGCTACGAAAGCATGTTTTCCCATCACTCAGCTTAGCTTCAGTATACTTATTCAATTCCAATTTAAAGCACTGAATATTAGTTTTATAATACATAGGTAGTTTTTGACATGTCTGGCAAACTGAAATACAAGACAGACTACCAAACTACTAGTGAACTCTACCAACAATGTCAGATTTTGCTTCAGAAAGCTCCAATTTAATAATTTACAGAAGATGAAACACGACCATCCAAGGCTGTAGTGTGCAGTAGAGAAATCAATCTCAGTACTGACACCATCCTTAATATGGATGCATATGCTTAGCAAGTAAATAGTATTGAATATACATTCTGAGCCTACAGCAGAAACCAGCAAGACTCCTGAAGAGCCTGAGTTTTCAATGAAAATAAAAACATAAAAAATCAGGAAATCTGGAAATGTCTGGAAGTCTGGAACAACTATAGTTATTTCCAAAACTTAAAAACAATGAAATAACCTAGTTAGTATTTTGGTAAAGTATTTGTGAAGCAGCATGAAAAAACAATCCTTTTTCTCGAGTTTCTCCAAGTAGAAGAGCTTAAAGCAACTGTATTTAGAAACTGAAATAGCATATGGGACACGTTGGGAGTGGTGGAAGGGTAAGGAAATCATACAGTCTAGAGATATTTTCCCCTAAAAGTTTCTTGTTATCAGTGAAAAATTAAATTATTTCTATATATTCTCCACTTCAGTAGTTCACATCATTAGATGATGTGCAGTTTATATGATTCGTAATACTGACTTCTCAAATATTCTGCCTGGACTAAACTCAAAAACAAAGTACTCCATCCTCACCCCTTTTGCTCTGAGCCACACAAAGTCCTTTGGGTATGCTGCTGAACTAAATGTTCTGTAAGACAACTACTTTCCAAATTCAAGAAACTGGAGAAGGTGGTAGTTGGAAGGACAGAATCTTAGCAAAACATTTAAGGATAAATATATCAGATTATATTATGCTGCAATTATTACAAAAAAGGATGAAAAATAATTTTATTTTGCCCTACACGTTTCCATACTAGGTTGATTCCAGTCAATGTTTAAAAGGTTATGCATTTAATTATATCACATAAAGCTGAAATGTTTTAGTCTATCTTAATTTACTTTTTTACTGAAACTAAAAAGTGTATTATTCAAACATCTTAAGTACTATAGTTTCTATCAAATGTAGTGTCCCAGTTAACACAAATTTCTACTCTGTACTGTCTGCTGCAAACTGCAAAGGTGGGTAGAACCCTTACAGAATACTCATCTTTAAAAACACCATTAAATAATTCCCTTTAAAATATTTATTATGAAAGTGTTCTCAGACACTGAGTATGAAAAAAATCATCAAACACACCTCCAACTGGGCAAAAATTTGGTTATTCTGAAAAGCTCTCCACTTGCAGCAGACACTGTTCCTGGACAGAGTTATAAAACAACAAAGAACCAGAAACATGGTCAAGTTAGACTATAACTACCTTAATCAAAGTATCTGGGAACCATCAGACAAATTATTTGTCTTTAAGCCATCTGCTTCACTAGAGCATTTTATTGGAAAGGGAGAAATGCTGCCAGCACTCCAATGCTAGTAGCTCTGTTGCGGTACTTTTTTCCCACATGGCCCTCAGCTAGCTTGAAAAACAGAAAAGAGAAAGGGAAAAAGGTAGAGGTAGGAATGCTGTCATTCTGTTATAGTATCTAAATTTCCATCTCCCTTCACTTTGAGAAGTTTCTTCTCATCTACCTCTAATTCACCATGAAAACACACACACACAGACTGGGTGGAATAGGGAGGTACAAACTCTCGCCTACTAACCTTCAGCACCCACTGTATTCTAATTTTAGCTACTGAGTCACTCAGTTATGGAAACGCAATGAAAAATAAATTAAGTGTTTAAAGCAATGTAGTTATTTGGAGAAGTTTTTTTCCCAGCTCTAAAATGTAACTTCCAAATCAGTATACTCTACAACAAGAAAATGGAGAGTTTATACATTTCTTGCATAAAATTGCTTCCGGGGGCAATTCTTCCCTTCGGGTGCACTGTCATCATAAACTTATACTGCACCTCTCTTGAGTAAGTCACAAAACCTGTAAAAACTTTTTGGGCTGCATTCCCCTAGGGAAGACTGCAAGGAAAAAGGTTAAATTTCCTTAACAATTCAGGTTAAGTGCAGCCCCACGCAAAGTGGAGTACTGCATGTACTGTATACAGTACTGCCTGTAGCCAGCTTCATTCACATTCACCTAAGGCAAACATGAAATTCATGCCATGTAGTTCAGACATGGGAATAAACTAAGAAGTCCAAGTAAACTCAATCAAGAAGCTAGAAGTTTTGTGTGGACAGAGCTCTAATCTCTTCTTCCATTTGCACTGAATTTCTGTGAGATTGCTTGATGGCATTGTCTGCTTGAGGACAGATAAGGAAAGACAACTCAACATACTGGCATGCCTCCTGAGTCCTGCAGCTATATATTTTTTTTCACCAAGTTCCCAATTTGAACAGTATGCTCCAGAAAAGACGCTTTGCACATCGTAACTCTTCCATTTAAAGCACACAGGAAAAATAAACATATTTTGAAGAGATACAAATCATAAATAATTACGAAAACAACAACCACATTATGTTGCTGTTAGCCTTTTGATGTTAACTTTTTTCTCATAAATCCTTTGCACTCATTTGTTATTGATTGCTTTCCCTTATTACCATGACATAATCAGCATTTCAAAGAAAGGAAAGGGTCTATTTTTCTGTGAAACGCCTAGTACACTAAACAAACAGAACATAAATTCTTTCTGTGCTTCTGCTTAGCAGACTGGTAATGGGGTTACTTAGCAACAGATGAAGCAACTGAACTGTGCTACCTCATCCACATTTCACTGCAAAGTAACACTCAGAAGCATTATTTAGCTGCTAGTAGCTTCAAGTATAAAATCCAACCTGACACAACTCTACATGAAAACCCAGCCACCATGTACCATCTATAATGGACTACACATTTTGAAATTAATACAAATTGTAAGAGTCATATGATTCTGATCATCCCTGAAAAAGGAAGAAACAAAGAAGTAAAAAACTAAACCACACAGATACAAATTACAGTATTTACATGGAAGCTGTTTAAAAATGGGTGGTGGTGAGCAAAAATCTTCCTCCAGCAGACCGAATCTATGAACTTCAAATACACAAAACAAACTCTTACATGCCAAGTGTACTTTTCTGTGGGGAGGCCTTGTTTGTAAAGGCAATAATAATCATGAAAATTCATGTGAATATCTGGTTTCTGCCGTTTTGGTCAGGTCTCAGTTGTAAAGACAGTATTAACCAAAGAAACTGGAGTTGTGTGAAAGGTCGTGTGAATATTTGGTTTCTACATGTTAGTTTGAATTATTCAAGTTAAAGTTGCTGTGTTATTTATGTGGGATTTGGTATTTGTATAGAACTGTATTTGGTTTGTTGTGGAAATAATTGTGAGCTTTATCCAGGTTAGATATCAATCAGTCATCCATATAGATTAGATCTTGATAAACAGTGTACAACTACATTTGTGTTAAAACATATGTGGTGTAACAAGAAATTCTGGTAATGTACAGGTGGGATTTTAGTTGTCCTAAAGTTAAGGTCTGAGTGGATTAAGGCAACAAGGAACGATCCACCTATACAGTGTAAATGATTTGTGGTTGGGGAAACAGAATACAGGACCAATAAGGTGGGGGGCTGGGAGAGTGGCAAGATTTCAAAAATAACTCCATTAGGATGTATTTTAGATCACTGGAAGGAGATTGGAGGTCCACTCAGTGATGCAACTAAAGGAAACCCCTTGATTAACAAAAAAAACTGTAATCCAGTGGCAGCCAGTGTATAAACTTGATTATGGGGAAAAGTGGTCATTTAGTGGCACATTAACACGTTGCAATTATTGTTCTTGAAGCATGAGGAGTAGTGAGATGAAGTAATATACGTAGATATGGTTTTTACTTTGAAAAATCACCCTGGGAGGTAAAAGAACATGGTTCAGGATAAAGAAACAATCAGTGTGCATACTGTAAAGAATTCAGATGTGGGAAAGGAGAGTGTAATTGGGAAAACATGTGGGTACGTAAGAATTTTATGTTTGCTGGGAGCCCCTATACCATTACTGGGAGGAGGTTTATTAAAGCAGTCACAGGAAGGATTATATGGATCAGAAGGAATAAAATTTCAAGTGAAAGACCATCATCTAATCAAGGCACTGAGTTTGCTTTTAATACAGGCAGAAAAAAAAAACTGGTATCAGCAGAGATTTTGGAACAGGTTTATCCAGGTGTGTGGGCTTTTGAAATAGCTGGCAAGGACAACAATGTGGAGCATGTGATGGTAGAATTGAAGCCAGAGGCCACCCCTGTGAGGGTCTGGCAATACCCACTGTGATTAGAAGATCTCAATGGGATAAAAGATTACGGACAATTTTTTCCAATATAGGTTTTTTAAAAGAATGTCAATCAGAATATAATACTCCAGTACTGATTGTAAAGAAACCAGATGTGAAAAGCTATAGATTAGTGCAAGTCTTAAGGACCATGAATAAAATCGTATATCTACAGCTGGAAGGGGCAAATCCCAATATCTTGCTGACCTAATTAAAAAATGATCAAATGTGGTTTACCATACTGGATTTAAAAGATGTCTTCTTCTGCTTGATATTGGCTAAAGAATCAGAATAGTTTGGATTGGAAGGAACATCAAAGACCATTTAGTTCCAGCACCCTACCATGGGAAGGTGCACATCCCACCAGATCAGGCTGTTCAAGGCCCCATCCAACCAGGCCTTGAACAGCTCCAGGGACAGAACAGCCACAGCTTCTCTAGGTAAGCTGTGCCAGTGCCTCAACACACTCATCATAAAGAAATTCCTCCTTACATCAAAAGCCTAAATATTCCCCTATCCAGTTTATATCCATTCCCCCTCTAGTAGTATTGCTACAAGCCTTTGTAAAAAAGTCCCTCCTCAGCTTGCCTGTATGTTCCCTTCAAGGCCTCCTCAGAAAGCAATAAATTATTTGCTTTTGCATAAGAATACCCCAAAAGTGGTTGAAAACCACAACTAAACTGCACAGTATTGCCTCAAGGTTTAAGAACAGCCCAACTATTTTTGGGAACCAGCTTGCTCATGACCTGGAAACCTGGGACCCTCCATCTCAAACAAGAACCCTGTTGCAGTATGTGGATAGCCTTCTGATAGCTACACAAACTAAAGAAGGCTGTGTATGCGTACAATGGACGGTCTCCAGATGACAAAGGTTGCTCGGGGAAAACCAGAAGGAAGCTACCTGGTGCAGACCCATGCTGGGGACAGTAAAAAGCTCAGAATCTTTCTAGGAATGACAGGCTGGCGTCGTTTATGAATATGTAACTATGGACTCCTAGTAAAAACACTGTATGAACTTTTGCAATAGTATCCAATTGAGATCATTAAAATCACATGGATCAGGGAGACAAGAAGGGTATTTGAACAATTAAAGAAGGAACTGATGAAAGCCCCAGCTTTAGGTATCCCAAATATTTTAAAGTCATTCTGGCTATTTTCACCACTAACATTTTTCCTTAGTGGAGTCTTTTTGGAACTGGTGGTACATGTTTGCCTGATGATGATAGAGACTGTATACTGCATCTGTCCAGATCTAAAAGAAGAAAAGCTTACGGATGCAGAAGATTCCTGGTGCACCAATGGAAACAGCTTTATGAAACAAGGACACAGGAAGGGTAAGTACACCGCGACCAACACCAGAGACATGACCAAGGCCAAACCATTACCCCAAGGAATGTCAACCCAGAAAGCTGAAATAACTGCCTTAACTTGAGCACTGGAATGGACTCCTTACTGCCCAAAGAAGATACATTAAACATGCAACAGAAATCTTAAAATTGCTTGAAGCTGTAAATCATAAAATCACTAGGTTGGAAAGGAACTACTGGATCATCAAGTCCAACCATTCCTATCAATCACTAAACCATGTCCCTCAGGACCTCGTCCATCCATCCCTTAAACACCTCCAGGAAAGGTGAATCAACCACCTCCCTGGGTAGCCTGTTCCAATGCCCAATGACCCTTTCCATAAATATTTTTTTCCTGATGTCCAGCTTGAACCTCCCCAGGTGGAGCTTGAGGCCATTCCCTCTTGTCCTGTCACCTGTCACTAGGGAGAAGAGGCCAGCTACCTCCTCTCCACAACCTCCCCCCAGGTAGTTGTGGAGAGCAATAATGTCTCCCCTCAGCCTCCTCTTCTCCGGGCTAAACAACCCCAGCCCTCTTAGCCGTTCCTCATAAGGCCTGTTCTCCAGCCCCTTCAACAGCTTCGTTGCTCTTCTCTGGACTCACTCCAGAGCCTCAACATCCTTCTTGTAGCAAGGGGCCCAGAACTGAACACAGTATTCGAGGTGCAGTCTCACCAGTGCTAAGTGCAGACAGAGAATAACCTCCCTGGACTTGCTGGTCACACCGTTCCAAAAGAAGTGGCTGTCATGCACTGTGAGGGGCACCAAAAACTTAATACTGACCAGGAAATTGGTAACAACCTTGCAGATCTTCAGGCCAGGAAGGCCACAGAAAAGGCATGTGAAATGTCTGATTTGATTCCAGATGGTAAGCTTCAAATTTCTGATTCTAGTTTAAAACTGGAAAAATATTCAAAGGAAGACAGAAACCCGATTAATGATATGACAGGAAGGGAAGGAAGTGATTTGTGGTTTTAGGTTCCATACAGACAAATACTAATATTATCAGGAGTACTATGGAAATTGTTCTTAGATGAGCACAGAAAAAAAACTGGGGCACAGATGTTCTATATAAACAACTGAGTAAGAAATTGGTAAAAAGGAATGTAAATATATTTTTCTCCTGAGAAAATGGGGGTATTGGTATTTATTAGTATTAATAGATACACTCTCAGGTTGGCCAGAAGCTTTTCCCTGCAGGACAAATCACTGAATCATAGAATCATTAGGTTGGAAGAGACCTTTAATATCAACTCCAACTGTACCTGTCCACTACTAAAACATACTCCTAAGCATATCATCTACCTGCCTTTTAAATACCTCCAGGGACAGTGACTCAATCACCTCTCTGGGAAGCCTGTTCCAGTGCCTGATAACCCTTTCTGTGAAGATTTTTTTTTCCCAATATCCATTCTGAACTTCCCCAGATGTAGATTAAGGCCATTCCTTCTTGTCCTACCACCTATCACTCAGGAGAAGAAACTAACACCCACCTCTCTACAACCTCCTTTCATGTAGCTGTAGAGAGATACCATCTCCCCTCAGCCTCCCCTTTTCCAGGCTAAACATCACTAGCTCCTTCAGCCGCTACTCATACGGCTTGTTCTCCAGCCCCTTCACAGTTTTGTTGCTCTTCTCTGCACATGCTCCAGGACCTCAATGACTTTCTTACAGTGAAGGGACGAAAACTGAATGCAGTATTCAAGATGCAGCCTCACCAGTGCTGCGTACAGGGGGAGAATCACTTCCCTGGTCCTGCTGCCCACACCATTTCTGATACAAGACAAGCTCTCGTTGGCTTTCTTGGCCACCTGGGCACAGTGGTGGCCCATGTTCAGCTGCTGTCAACCAACGCCTCCAGGTTCCTCTGCCAGGCAGCTTTACAGTCATTTTTCCCCAAGCCTGTAGTGCTGCAGAGTTTGTGTCCCAAGTGCAGAACTCCGAGCGCCCTGATCCAGCCTGTTCAGATCCTTCTGTAGAGCCTCCCTACCCCCAAAGAGATTGACACTTTCTCCCAGCTTTATGTCATTTGCAGACTTACTACAGGTACATTCAATCACCTCATCCAGTTCACTGATAAAGATACTGAACAAGAAGTGGACCCAGCACTGCGCCCCAGGGAACACCACTTGTAACCGGCCTCCAACTGGAGGCCACTCACCACCACTCCTTGGGCACAGTCAGCCAGCCAGTTTTTAACCCAGCAGAGGGTACATCTGTCCAGGTAGCCAGTTTCTCGAGTAGAATACTGTAAGAAACAATATCTACTACATCCACAGTCTTTCCCTCATCCATTAAGCAGGTCACTTTGTCACAGAAAGCAATAAGGTTAGTTGGGCATGACCTGCCTTTCATAAAGCCAGGCTGAATGGGCCTGATCACCTGGTTGTCCTGTATGTGCTGCAGGACACCACTCAAGGCAACCTGCTCCATGACCTTCTCTGACACTGAGGTCAGACTGACAGGCCAGTAGTTTCCTAGATCCTCTCTTCGGCCCTTCCTGTAAATGGGTGTAACATCAGCCAGCCTCCAGTCCAATGGAACTTCCCCAGTCAGCCAGGACTGCTGGTAGATGATGGAAAGAGGTTTGGAAAGCATCTCCACCTGCTCCCTTAATACCCTGGGTGGATCCCATCCAGCCCCATGGACTTGTGGGTGTCTAGCTGGCCAAGCAGATCTCTAAACATTTCCTCTTGGAAATGTGGGAGCTTTTTTCTGCTCTTCATCCATGTCTGCTGGCTTGTGAGGCTGAGTACCCAGGGAACATCTTACCTTACTATTAAAGACTGAAGCAAAGAAAGTACTTAAGCATTTCAGCCTTATCCTCACCCTCTGTCACTGTCACCCCTGCATTCAGTAAAGGATGGAGATTCAACTTGGCCCTTTTTTTGCTGTTGATGTATTTGTAGAAGGATTTTTTTAACATCTTCACAGAACTGGCCAATCTAAGTTCTCACTGGTCTTTAGCCCTTCTGAATTTATCTCTACATGATCTCACTTCATCTCTGTAGTCCTCTGGAGATGACTGCCCCTTCTTCCAAAGCTCGTATATTTTCCTCTTTTTCCTGATTTCCACCCAGAGCTCTTTGCTTAGTCAGGCCAGTTTTCTTCCCACCAGCTTGTTTTCTAGCACATGGGGACAGCTAGTAATAAATAAAGCAAGAGAAGTCAGAAGACTACTGTTCTATGAAATTATACCTTGGTTTGGAGTGCCTGCAGTAATACTATCATATAGAGGTACACATTTGTGCTGAAGTGGTACAAAGTTTAGTGACATTTAGGAACTGATTCACAGTTACATATTCTGTATAGACCACAGGCTAGTGGCCAGGTAGAGAAAATGAGTCACCTGTTGCTGATAAAACAACTAGCTGAAATTTGTCAATAAGCCAATTTATATTGGCACCAAGCATTTCCTTAGGCCTTGCTTAGGAATCAAACTAAGACAAGGTCCAAGGAAAGGTGAAGATCTTACACAATTAGGTGACAATGATTTACAAGGATGTTTAATCAGCTTGAAAAACCAACTGAAATTGCTCAAAAAAAGAAAACAAAATCAAAAAAGCAACTTCTATTAGCTGCACAGGCTAGAGGTTTAGATCAACCTATTCTGTTTAAACATGAGGGTGGGGTTTACATCAAAGATTTCACAGGAAAGCCATTGGGAGAAAAATGGGATGGACCATACCATGTTTGTTGACAATTTTCACAGCAATCAAGATTAAAGAAGAGCTGACTTGGATCCACTTTCTCAGATGAAGAAATCACCTAGCAGCCAGTGGACAACAGAAAGCTTAACATCTTTAAAATTAAAGCTAAAGTAAATTGTGAAGATGGAAAATTGTTAATATTGTTGTTAGCAGAAACTTTATTTTCCCAAGTGACATGCCTCTATAAACATTTGGGAGGAACTGGCTCGTACAATACAGAACAGTACAGTCTTTTGTCTAAATGCCAGTTCTTCAGTACAAGACGTATTTACTTTGTGTGCTTTGGGAATCTCCACAAGCATTCAAACCTTGCAAAACCATACTTGGTTGTCAAACTTTGCCAAATAAAGATGAAATTACACTAGCTTCCTTTTAACACCAGGAGTAGCCACAGCCATGAATTATAGTACTTTAAAGAGGTTTATTTATAGCTATGCCAGGACCCTCAATTACATTCCATGAAGCTGCTTTAGAAAACAGAGCCGCAACTGATTATCTACTATTAAAACACCATAAAGGCTGTTTTGATTTTGAGGCATGTGTTGTTTCAATTTGACCAATCAATCTCTGACTGTAGAAACATCTATAAGAGATTTGTATGGCCTTCTTAACTCCATACAAAAGCAGAAAGGTGCAGATCTTTCTTGGTTAACATCTTAGGTTCCAAACTTATCCTGGTTAAAATAACTTTTCTTTGTGTGGTNTGGTCAAGCTTTAAGGACTCAGAATAGGATTAATTTTAACCCCTTGGATATGCAATGAGGTTCCAGGAATAATGTATGCTTGTTATTTCATGGACAAACTATAAATATGGATACATCTCTATTGTATATAAAGCGCTCTGCAATCACTCTTGGGTAGAAGCACTCTGAAGACAAATCCCAATCCTTCTCCAGTGTGGAATGAAGAATACCTGGCTTAATAGTTAAATAAAGCTGATTCAGTGCAAATTTATTTGTTTCACATTCAAGGAGAACTAATACTTCAAACTTCTGTACCTTTCTTCAATTCATTTTTGCAGAAGTAAGCTTTCCTTCCACGTTTCTTGGACCTTTAATTTCTCTCTTTTTAAATTTTTTTTTTTAAATTAAAATATTTTCATGTATTAGGATAAATATTAGAAGGACTACTTTGACAGCAGTCAATATTTTATTTTGAAAGAAGACCAGGGGACACACTCCTTTTCCTATATTTGAACTACTCTGGGACCTCAGTTTTGGCCATTATCTTTTTTTTTAACTTTTTTTCCAACTTCCCACANAAACAAGAGTAAGGACTGAGACAGAGGTAATGACCCTTACCTACTTGTCCTCCAGAGTCTTTGAGGCTAACTGCTCAGACATGGTCAAGCTTTAAGGACTCAGAATAGGATTAATTTTAACCCCTTGGATATGCAATGAGGTTCCAGGAATAATGTATGCTTGTTATTTCATGGACAAACTATAAATATGGATACATCTCTATTGTATATAAAGCGCTCTGCAATCACTCTTGGGTAGAAGCACTCTGAAGACAAATCCCAATCCTTCTCCAGTGTGGAATGAAGAATACCTGGCTTAATAGTTAAATAAAGCTGATTCAGTGCAAATTTATTTGTTTCACATTCAAGGAGAACTAATACTTCAAACTTCTGTACCTTTCTTCAATTCATTTTTGCAGAAGTAAGCTTTCCTTCCACGTTTCTTGGACCTTTAATTTCTCTCTTTTTAAATTTTTTTTTTTAAATTAAAATATTTTCATGTATCAGGATAAATATTAGAAGGACTACTTTGACAGCAGTCAATATTTTATTTTGAAAGAAGACCAGGGGACACACTCCTTTTCCTATATTTGAACTACTCTGGGACCTCAGTTTTGGCCATTATCTTTTTTTTTAACTTTTTTTCCAACTTCCCACAACTCTGATCTAAACTAGTAAGTGTGGTTTTGGAGGGTGGGGTTTTTTTTTGTTTTTCTTCAAATAGAAAACATTCTCAAAGGATTCATCTTAGGCATTAGTATTTGTTTCCCTATTCAAACCCAAATAAAAAATTTAAGCCAGCGCTACCTAGTGGACACTGGCTTTCACATTAGAAACCACCATTCCAGAGACTGCTTATAATTTAGGACATAATATGTTTTATTCCTCTAACAACTCCTACTAGCACAGGCACACTACTCCAATGCTACTCTAATGCATCTTGACGAGAAAGCAACATATTTCAAGAAAAGATTATCACATTATTTGCAGGTCAAGAAACAACACTCAAACCCACTTCTTAGTTTAGGTAAGTTTGCCCTTTTACTGCAGAAAAAATGTACTGGTACAAACAAAAGAAATATTCTTTGTGGACTAGGATTTTTCCACACAAATCAGGCATCTCCCAAACAATTACCACAGGAACGTCCTGCCAAATCCAAAAGTTAATGTGAATCTGGAATAGTATTACTTCAACTTGTCCTTTGAGTCATCTTCTGAACTCTCCCTCTACAACCTAAATTTTCAAAGCTAGAGAACATTTTCAAACAATTCACTGTCAAAGAGAAGCTATTCAGAATAAAGTTTTAAGCACATACAAAGTAAGAGAAAGCCTTGACAAAGAAAACACTGTGGAAGAAAAAACAGCATGTACTTACTAATTTGTTCTCCTGCATGTATATTCTCTGCAACTTCAGGCAACCTTTAGCTATAATGATCATTCCTTCATCTGAGATCTTGTAACACTGTCCAAAATGTATGTCTTTCAGTTCTCTGCATTTTGAACCCAGCTGCAATGAATGACATTAAAGTAAGCAATTAAGAATAAAGGAAAAGTTAACAGAATTGCACTAAACTGGAGAGCTAGGAAATTAAGATCTCTTTCTGCTTATCTGCCCCATCTTAAAAATTAACTTTTTATACAGGCTTTTACTAGTACTAAACAAAACATACTATAATTACATACATGACAAAATGAAGCTAACTATATTCAACAAAATGGAGCTAAGAGCAGGTATGTAAGGGAATATACATAAGTAGCTAGCAATGCCTGTATGCTAGACCATATTTGATTTAATATAATTGTTTCACATTTAGCTTTCCCTACATGCTCCTTCAGCAAAGAGAGAAATAAAGTTGATGAAAACTTCCTGCATGCCTAACAAACAAAGATGTCTGTCACATTTAGCTTGCATTACGCAAAAAAAAAATTACTTAAACACAGGTTCCAAATATCAACTTAGCTCAGAAAAAGTCTATCAGCCATAGTTTAAGTGCAAGATGACAAGATGTCAAACTGAAAATTTCATTATAAAATGGGACTAGTTAATCCCTGGATATATTTAAAAATAAATGAAAAAGTACATACAGTCTCTGGAGAATGGCATTTACTGTACCAAGAAAATACGCCCTTAAACTAATTTTTTTAAATTAGAATAGATCACCTGATTTTAATTAAATCCTAGAACAGGGTACCTTCTTCCATGTCTCTTTTTGCACTTCATAAGAACATCCAATATTGTGAATTTAAAAAAGCAATTTGTGGAATGGACAGTTACCTGCTTTAGACCTTCATCAGTGAGTCTGTCTTGATTGCCTACGTGCACTTTCTGAAGAAGAGGACATTGAGAGGCAACTGCAATAATAGAGGTGTCAGAAAGCTGTTTACATCTGTAGGCAGTATACCTTAGGAGTCCAGGACACTTAATTGCTAATATGCATACTCCCATGTCAGATACATTGCGACAATCAGAAATATTGATTTCAGTAATATTCTGGCTTCTTGATGCTATCCTTTCCAACAGCTCATCGGTGACCTGCAAAGAAAATCCAGATATTCAAATTTAACTTTTTTTCCTAAATAGTTTTAATTCCGTTAGCGCAAAACCTATTTCCATAAGCTGTTGGGAGAAACAAAGGATTTGTTTTCCAAGATAAGAGCATACAGGTGTACTCAGTTTTACAGTTACTTTTGAGTGTTGTAGCAGCATTCTTTAAAGAGAATAACACCTAACAGTGGTCTTCATATTTTAGAAAAAAAGAATTCTATATCCCTTAGAAGAAAAGGATTTGCCTGCCCTTCTATAGTAGCACTCTACTTACAAGCCTAAGGTAACTTTTACAGGGAAGTAAAGGGTGTATGCATCTCTGAAATGCAACACGTTTTTACTTAGGCTTTGCTAATCATCCAAAACTAGGTGACAGATGACAGAAACTACACTAATGCAGGTAGCAATAGGTTTCCTAACAACAGGAAAAAGTAACCTAAGGTAGCAGTGAACAGAAAGGGCAAAAAGAAAGGAACACAGTAACAGCAAAAGAGTGATTTAAAAATCAGAAGTTTCCTCCTGTTATTTGCTTGGTTTTAAAACAGAATACTTGCATATTTTGTGTTAGTCCATAAGAGATCATTAGGTCAGATACATGCACTCTTTTCCCAGAACTCCTTTGAAGAAAAAAGATTCTATGCACTTTGTACCTGTACACATCGTAGTTAGCTAATATGCCAATAATTTTAGGATAAGTCAGTCCCACAAAGCAGGAAAGAAAGTGACATTCATCATGCTCAAGTTAAAACAAAATCAAAGCAGGTAAGACACAATGCATAGGACTCCCTCCCTCACTTTTAAGTTTAGTTTCCAAAAACCAACACGTAGCAGTCAGGAATACATATCCACCACTGAAGAGATTTAGCTTTAAGCCTGGATAGGGCAGAAGAGCAACACAAAACCTTTTTTTTTTCTTCCCTTAAGTAGTTGAGAAAAATACTTTCTTGGCAGCATTCAATCTGTTTTCTATTAGCAGCAAGTCTAATTTTATTTCACCAGGCAGCTGTCAGCCAGAAAACATGAATTGCAAAAAAACCCCCAAAACCCCATACCACTAAAAAAAACCAAACAGTGTCTAAAATACAAATAAAGCCTTACACCACCCCCCACCCCACCCAAAAAACCCCAACGACAACAAACAAAACCCCAAACCACCAAATCCTCCTTACACAGACAAGAACATTTGTGCTTAATATTAGTTCAGGATCTCAATAAAAAATGGGGGGGGGCACACAACAAAACTTTGCAGCAGAAATAAGGCTACACCTCAAGACAATGAAGAAGAAAGACTGATTTGATGTTCAATACCTATAGACCAGAAAGATGGACAACTGCATTGAGGGTGTTTGGAGTTACAAGAGGAAAACCAAACAATCTGCTGCACATCTTTTCCACAGTTGTTCAGCAATAAGCTAACGAGTAACTCTGGAAGCAAAAGAACTTGCATGCTTTCCTAGGAGCTTGTGATCTGAAAATAATACCCCATATGCATTCTTTATGTTCAACACAGATGAGTACAAGTTGCTGCTTCTTCAAATAGGACCCTACATCCTGTATTTTCGTGAAACACTCGATTAATTTTTTTAATAAACTTCTGCAAGTAACTAAGTAAAATGAAACCTAAAGAGGGTGGCCAAACAACACAGGCATCCTTAGAAAAGTTTTCCAAGGGGGGAAGTTACCATGAAAAAGTGAAGGCTAGGCCCTGTAAGGATCTCACTAAAAGACATACATGAATCCTAGACATATTTAATCCTAAGATACAGTAAATGCCTAAAAAGACACAATATGTCTTCCAGGCAGTAGAGGCCACATCAGTTGAAGAGAAATTAAAAAAAAATTTGTTTGAACAGAGCAAGCACCAATTAAAAGACCATTCCTCAAACCAGAGTACTCTCAGAAAAGCTCATATATGTTCTCCAACTAATATGAGATCTGATAGTCCTCAAGAATGAGAATTTCATGACTTAATGCATGCCTCAGACAGGTAACCAGCAGTTTGCTTAAAACAGAACTTGTCCTCACTTTGTTTAACAACTGAAGTCAGTCAAAAGAAGATAAAACTAAGAAATTAATCTAAGAGTCCAGACTTTTTCAGCCACTCTTGGAAAAATCCCTGAAAGCACAGGTATCACTATTTTAAGGGGATTTTTTGTTTACCTTTGGTCAAGAGTAAAAGTTTTAAGAACAAATTCTGAGTCCTCAAAATGCATTTTTTCTACAATGATACCTTCATACCTGTTGACGACTGCTGAGATCCAGTTGCTTCCAAAACTGAAAATCCAAACAAAGGTCACGCCAGTATTTACAGACCAGTGATGCAGAAAGGCAACGCTCATTCAGGGATAGGTTTGAAAATATCTGTAAAGAAAGGGGAAAAATAATATATTTCAGATGATACTTTAGAGTCAAATATTTTATTACTAACCCACCTTGTAGTAAAGTGTTAGCACGCATTGCACTGAACAATTCTAGAACTTGCACCAGTCTTGATCAGTCAAGGCCAATAATAAAAAACCCGGCATCTCACAACACTATTAATAATACTAACTCATGTTGGCACAACTGACAGAATGTATCCTACTTAAGCACTCATTTCTTAGCCCAAATTTCAAATTTACTTCTCAGATGGCACACTTAAAGAATTACAAATACAAATATTAGATCAATGTTATTCACAATCCATTTAAATGGTATGTTCACTCCCATTCTGATCCAACTAGAAAAATCTTTCCTTTTAGTTCTTAAGTGGACTGAAGAGAAGAGTCATAAAGGTCATAAAGAGTCATAAACATCAGTCCTATGGAAAGGTAACTGGATGCTGGAGCAGGTCCACAGAGCAAATCAGTTTTGTACAAGGAAACTTAACACAGAATTAGCATTTTATACCCTAAGATTTGAGCACCATCGCAGCCTGCAAAAAAGGCTTAAAGTGTGACATTATGGCAGGCTGGTATCACTGTTATATTCACTATATTCCACTTTTTCTTAGAAATACTGCTGTTAATAAATATACTAAGTCTGTCAAGAGTTACATATGAAGGTACCCTGTGACCACAAATGAACTTTAACCTACACATAATCATTTAATGAGTAGAAGGCAATCATGGCATTAAGATAACCTAAGAATGCGAAATGAAAAACAATCCTCCCACTCAGCTGATGATGACATCAAGCACTAAGTAGAAGCACTATAGCCAGTCTAAGGCAATGTGGTCAAAAAAGTCTGAAAATACTGGAGTGTCCAAAGGAAAGGACTCAAAGAGTTCTAGAAAATACGAAAACATCTCAAAGACAGACTAGGACTGTGTAACTAAGGAAAAGAGAGAGTAAATGGAGTAAACAAACTAGAGAGAACATTTTCATCTTTGTGGTGGATAGGACAATTGGTCTTAAGCTAAGGATAACAACGGATTGGTATATAATACACAATAATCTACAGAGTTTCTACCATATCCTATCTTCAGAACAGACTAGACAATCAACTGTAACAAACAGTACTGCCACCTTATTCTAGAAGACAGCTTAGCTTAGCAGTTTTAAAGAGGTATATCCCTATATTTACTGTGCTACTAGAAAGCTATGATGTAGTTGCCAGTGCAGAAACGTGGTGGGACGAATCCCATGATTGGAGTGTGGTTATTGGTGGCTGCAGGCTGTTCAGAAGGGACAGATCAGGAAGGATGCATGGAGGTGTTGCTATTTATCTCAGGAAGGGGATGGAATGTGAAGAGCTGTCATTAACAAGTAGCCATAAACATGTTGAGAACTTGTGGGTCAAAATTAAGGACAGAAGAGCTACCAGGAACCTTATGTTTGGTGTATACTACAGGCCACACAATCAAGGAGAATCAACTGATGAAGTCTTCCTCCAGCTGCAGGAGGCTTCACACTCAAGCTTTGAACCTAACCAGGAACTTCAATCACCCTGACATATGCTGGAAAAGTAGCACAGTAAACTGCAGGCAATCCAGGAGACTCCTGGAGTGTACTGAGGATAACATCTTAATCCAGCTGATAGAGACCCTTACCCACACAGAAGCAATACTGGATCTTATGGTCACCAATCCAAATGAATGCAGTGACATTAGAACTGGAGGCAGCCTGGGCTGCAGTGATAATGCAGTGGTGGAGTTCACGTTCCAGAGCGATACAGGACAGTATAGTCAGGACATAAAATTTCAGGAAAGCAGACTTCCAGCTCTTCAAGGAATTAGTAAGATCCCCTGGCACATGGTCCTCCGAGACAAGGTAGCAGAACAGAGCTGGAAAATATTCAAGGACACTTTCCATAAAGCGTAAGAGTGCTCAGTCCCCAGATGCAGAAAACCACGCACAGAAAGGAAGAGGTTGGAATAGCTGAGTCGAGACCTGCTGGTTAAAGTGAAGAGGGTACTACACAGGTAGTGCATGCAGGGAACATGGGACATGTATAAGGACGCTGCTCAGATGTGTAGGGAGGAAGTCAGGAAGGCCAAGGTACAGCTGGAGCTAAAAATGGCAAGGATAGTAAACAGTAACAAGAATGGCTTCTACAGGTATGTCAATCAAAAGAAGAACGTCAAAAAGAACACACTCCCACTGATAGTTGGGAATGGTGACCTTGTATCAACAAAGAGAAGGCTGAGGTACTCAACGAATTTTTTGCCTCAGTCTTCACTGATAATTGCTCTCCTCACTCCTCTTGGATCACTGGACAGCAAAAGCAGGGCAAGGGGGGTAAACTGCCTCACACTGTAGAGGAGGATCAGGTTTGTGACCACCTGAGGAACTCGAACATTTATAAGTCTATGGGGCCTGATGAGATGCATCCCAGAGTCTGGAAGGAACTGGCTGATGTGGTTGCCAAGCCACTCTCCATCAAAAGAAGCCAGCAGGTCAAGGGAAGTGATTCTGCCCTTCTATTCCTCTCACATGAGACCTCATCTGGAGTACTGTGTCAAGTCCTGGAATCCTCAACATAAGAAGGATATGGAGCTGCTGGAACGAGTCCAGAGGGGGACTACAAGGATAAGAGAGCTGGAGCACCTTCCCTATGAGGACAGGCTGAGAGTTCAGCCTAGAGAAGAGAAGGCTCCGAGGAGATCTCTCCTTCCAGTACCTGAAAGGGGCCTACAAGAAAGATGGAGAGGGACTATTCATCAAAGCTTGTGGTGACAGGACTAGGGGGAACAGGTATAAACCAGAGAGGTGCAGATTTAGACTAGACATTAGGAAGAATTTCTTCACCATGAGAGCGGTGAGACACTGGAACAGGCTGCCAAGGACAGCTGTGGATGCCCCATTAATTGAGGTGTTTAAGACCAGGTTGGATGGGGCCTTGGGGAACCTGATACAGCGGGATGTCCCTGCCCATGGCAGGGGGGTTGGAACTAGATTATCTTTAAGGTCCTTTCCAATCCTAACTAATCTATGATTCTAAGGTCTCTTGGGGAATGGGTGTTGGTTGACTATTCCTAAAACATCTGCAAACTAGAAGGGGGAAAACCAATTTTAAAAAAAAGAAAACAAAACCCACAAACTTGTGGTCTACCATAAAAGCTTGCAAGATTTATTAATCATCTTCTAGCTATGAAGAACTCACAATCTATTATGCAAGACTCTGCACAGTGCTGAAGGATCACACATGAACACCATTCAGGCCTTTGCCTGACCATTACACAGTTATTGGATATTTCTTGTTATGGAATCAGTTTAACACAAGCAGACAGAAGAACAGATTAAACAATCAATGCCAGCTTTCTCCCTGCAGTTGTTTCTCTGTACTGGTGTACTACAGAGCAAGGAGATGGCCGTGATCAGCACCCAAAAAATGCTATCACCCCTAGCTGAGCAAGGAAAAAGCACTAAATAGTACATATTAACTTGGTATCTGATGTCCTACTGAAAAAGTGTAATTTAAGCATTAGGAAAAAGATTACAGTCTGATAATTTTCAGTAACTCTACATTACAAAAAGCAGTAGGATACTTGAATTCCTACTACCACTATCAAACAGAAGACCAAATATTTTAGCAGTTATAAAAACCTCAAAAGAGATCACATGATTCACGCTGTGTACAGACAAACATCAGACTGACTCCAGTTAATACTCGGAAAGGATGTTGAGATTGGCATTATAAAATACTTCGACTACTTTTTGCTACAGTGCAAGACAAATATCCTTAATTGTGGAAATATCACCTTCACTTCAGGAAACAAGAGCTTGCATTTCTTAAGAACATAGGAAACGCAAAGTAAGGACGGACTTGTTAATGCAGCTGCCACTGTGAACACAAAAACCTCTAAATAATTTATGTTCCAACTACTATCCTACTAAAAGCTCTCACAAATCACAGAATACCTACTGCTACTTCTTTGCTACTGCACAGACACTGCAGTAGCAATGCCAAAACAAAAAAAGAAGCAAGTTTGATTCAGTACTTGATACAAACAATACTTCTGGACAGATAACGTATTTCTGGAAGAAATATCTGAAAGCATTTGTGGTGATACTTTAGTCTATGCTGTCCTTAATTCTAGCTGCAGAAACAAGTAAGAATTGCACAGGAGTTGCAAATTGACTTCTGGAGAAACAAATCACCAGAGTGAAGCCACCAAAGGGAAAAGCAACTGCTGACAAAGTCAATTGTATATGTTCCAGCATAGATAGGAGTAGTCACAGAAGTCCCACAAGCAGTATGTGTTCAGAGATAAAGCCCTGATGAATTCCGTTGTCCACAGCAGCTATAAAAGTTCCAACTGTACAAGGATTGTGAATAATGCCATGTAAACCACCATTCTCTCTTCGGAGCTTGCAGTTGTTATCTGAAGATGTACTGAATTACGCTAAATGGAATTTAGTAGCTATACAAATTCCAGTTTGGCGACATTATCATCCTTACATTAAGGGATTATTTTAGCTGTTGCTTAGAATACATAAATACATAAAATGCTACAACTCACTCAGATGACCTTGACCACCCTTAAGTTTCATTTTCTAGATAAATATATATATACACTGATACTGTGGCAGCTTAATTGTCCTCTGTTTTAAGTTGTTTTCCAGCTCCCAAGGCTATATAAATACAACCGAAAGCTAAAAACCAATCCTGCCCCTAAGCCAGTTCATTTAACTCCTGGTTCTAACAGATAACTCTGGGCAAAGTGGGTCCATTAGCTAGCACATTTATTATCTGAAGACTGTATTCAAGCATGTACACCTGCATGTCTGATACTTTTCCCCCTGTCTAATACCCCTTCTGCAGTGAAAGCATCCAACAGAACAAAGAATATGTCAAACCAGGAACTGTGTAAACTAAATTATGATTAAGTAAAACGATATGTTTGGGTTGATGTCTAGGCTATAGCAATACAGTTAATTCAGGATTAAACACACTGTCTGGATAATTCTAAGGAGGACTGCTCAATGACAACTTTATTTATTACTTCGTACAAACAATGCATGCCTTGCTAATGGCTATATCCTTGCAGAAGAACTAGGATACTTGACAGGAAGGGAGCTTCCTACCCCAGATGGCACTACAGGCTGGATGATGGCCAAATAAGTATGACATAGCAAGTGACTATTTAAATCTGCTACAGTGGGTGATATGCTAATTATAACCAGTCAGTATAACTTTGGTTACATTTTTGCTAATGATGTAACAAGACAGACATATTGTAATGCCTTCACATAGTGCTAGCTTTGCGGAATACCACCTAGCACCCATCTCTGTGCAGACTTTAACTAAATTGGAGAAAGCCATCGCCGTGCTCCGGAAAAAGAGCCGGCGGGGGAGAAAACCGGCTTGGTTGAATAGAGAGATCTCTAGGGACATCAGGGAGAAGAGAAATGTTTATAGGCTATGGAAGAGGGGGCAGGCCTCTTGGGTGGACTACAGGAGGGAAGTCAGATTGTGTAGGGAGAAGATCAGAGAGGCTAAG
>WAAB01025920.1:69557-88637 GCA_013389865.1 Piaya cayana
GGCGGGGGCGGCGCGCACCAGGAAGCAGAGCGCGCAGGGCCCGCGTGGGAAGCGGCCGCGCGGCGGCGCCGGGCGGCTGAGGCGGCGGGGCTGCCTCGACAGCAGGTGGCCCATAGAGCAGGGGGGCGGCGGCGTCCCGCCCCCCGACCCCGATCGCCGGTACTGGGCCGCCGGCGGGCGTGAGCTTCCGCCTCCCCGGCCTCTGGCGGGGAGGGGAGGGGCGGGGAGCGGGGGGCGGGGCGGTGCTGCTGGGCCAGCAGCGGGGCCTGAGGGGGAGGCGGGCGCGTGTGGCTGGGACGCGTGGCGGCGTGTGGCTGTGTGCACGTAGCGCGTTGTCGCGTATAAAATAGGTGTCTAGCGTATATAAGTGTGCGTAAATGTAGAATCATGGAATAGTTTGGGTTGGAAGGAACCTCAAAGATCATCCAGTTGCACCCCCTCTGCCACGGTCAGGGACACCTCCCACTAGGTCAGGCTGCCCAAGGCACCTGCAACCTGGCCTTGAACAACTCCAGGGATGGGGCTTCCCTGGGCAACCTGTGCCAGTGCCTCACCACCCTCACAGTAAAGAAATTCCTCCTCATGCCCAGCCTAAATCTGCCCCTCTCCAGTTTGTGCCCATTGCCCCCTAGTCCCCTCCCTACAAGCAAACAGCCCCTCCCCAGCTTTCTTGTGTGCTCCTTTCAGGTACTGGAAGGTCGCAGTAGGGTCTCTTTGGAGCCCTCCCTTCTCTAGGCTCAACAATCCCAACTCTTTCAGCCCGTCCCTGCACGGGAGGTGCTTTAGCCCTCCTTTGAACCCACTCCAACAGCTCCACATCTTCCCCATGCTGAGGACTCCAGAACTGGACGCAGCACTCCAGACGAGGCTCCGCAAGAGAGTAGCAGAGAGGCAGAATCCCCTCCCTTGACCTGCTGGCCGTATGAGTGTACTAGGTGTGGTTTTTTAGTACCCCAACTTTTGGGGAGCTGAATCTTCCAGGCAAAAAGGAAGGGTGCCAGGCTGTAGGTCTGCATCCGGGCTCTTGCCCTTGTGACAAGCGCTCCTTCACTGGTAAAATATTGAAAAGGACAAACTCTTCAAAGCAAAGGCAATAATATTTTTGTTTTACAATTCACTGCTAAAAAAGGCATCCCATCTAATAAATGCAGTGAGTATATATACTAGTTTTAGATGAGGAACTGTGTAAATCTTCAAAGAATGTACTTTTTTTTAAATTATTATCCAGCCACGTCTGGAGACTTCCTTTAGATTATCTCCTGACCTAAACCAGCTACATCTTACAAGACAACTAAGTGTATCAATAAATTCTCGCAACCCTAAGGAAAGTTATCTCTTGACCTAAAATAGCTACATCTTGCAAGACAGATTTATATGATGAGGTAATTAAACATACAAACCAGCTGCAGCAAAACTTATTAATTAATTCTCAAACCCTTGTGACACAAGCTTCAAGACCACCAAAAGCATTCTGCCAAGTTTTCAGGCAAGGCCTTAATCCCACCAACATGCTCCAGCTAATATTTGGGGGGTTTGCTGTTTTAAGTCATTGTCCTGCCAGAACCCAAGCCCATATGGAGCCTCTGTCTCTCTAGACTCTGCTTCTGAGGATGCTTGCCTCTGACTGCAGCATACTGTACATGGCTGCAGGTGCCTGTGTGTACAAAACTTTGCCTATAGGGGTCATAATGCTTTAATCAAGACTCTCCTCAATGCCTAGCAAAATTCACTGGTGTGTTTCAGTGTTCTGTTCTAAAGTATTGCTGTGAATTAGATATATAGGTTTAAATGTATGTTGAATTTTGTCTTGTAAAAGGCCTTTGGGGAGGGAGAAGGCACTTTATAGCTAGAGTGTATATAGTGCAGTACTACTATAAACAACAAAGGCCAGCAGAATAACTGCACAGTATTTTGTACTGTGAACCAGACCTTTGGGTTTTTTACCCAGTAATAAGTTATGTTAGGATTCAAATACCCATGCTGTTGTTTTGATTAAAACTAGAGTAATAGAATATTTTATCTGAATTTACAGCCCACTGAGGTCTATCAATATGAACTGCAGAAAATTTTGGCAGAAGTTTGGCAAGGTCTTTTCCTCTTTTCCTCCCTCATACTTCAAAGCCACATTACAATAAGAACAAGCAAAGATGACATTAAAATAAGATTAAAGCCCAAGTTAGGTCTTCAAACCATATGGCATTCAGAATAAATGCCTGCGATGTCACATATTCAAAATAAAA
The DNA here is from genome assembly GCA_013389865.1 of Piaya cayana. Taxonomy (NCBI): domain Eukaryota; kingdom Metazoa; phylum Chordata; class Aves; order Cuculiformes; family Coccyzidae; genus Piaya; species Piaya cayana. The sequence goes on from WAAB01025920.1 coordinate 71,798, forward strand.
CTCATATTTAAAAATGGCTGTAGAGCTTCCAAGTAGCCATGGTGACATAACATTTACTTACATGATCATGTTATAGTTTAATCAAACAAATAGAATCCAATTAAATTCTTTAAGTATTTATTGCATAGGAAAGTAAAAGGCAGCGCTATGCAGTTCAGAGAATCTCAGCTTCTCTGGACCCGGAAAAGTTATAGTTCTTAAGAAGCTCCTTATATGCTTTTTCTGGAGACACCTTAAAACTCTCTGTTTCTTCCGCGAAAACCTTGCGCCGATATTTTTCAGGCAGCGCAGCACTGTGATTCGGTCTCCCGCCAAAGGTCCTGTCCACCTTTCCCGCCGAAGGGTTGTTTTCCTGCTGGAGGCTTAGTCCAGCCCCGGCAGCCCGGCCCAGCCAAACACCGTGAGCCGGTTTTCCCGCCAGGTGGTGTCGCTACCCAGCAACAACACCGGCAAGGGGTGGAGGCGGCTTCTATGAGCTCAACTCTCATGCCCTTCCTTCTCCTTTCTTTATTTCAATACAAATACAACACTTATTTAAAAACTTATACTATTGCCAACAATGGCAACAGAACACGCCCCACACTTGAAATAGTAAGTCCACCTCCTGACTTATTTGATCAGCAAATTACACCCTCTTATCTATTACAATCACATACTAGTATTTTCTGTAGAAATGCTGGCTAGGGTGCCTGGCTTCTGTATGTCACGTTTGTCTCTGACAGTCTGTTATATAATGCATCCACATATATCTCATATATGGAATTCTTCCCATCCCTCTGTCATTTACCTTGACATGATCCATCTCTGCTATTTCCTTTTGAAATAAGTTGACTTGTGCGAAACACAGAAAAGGACATAGCTCATCTTATCTTATCCTTCCTAAGCCATTTCACTTTCAGATAATTTTCCTATCTAATTCTTTTAATTTTTCTGGTAATAAGTAAAGCTCGATTCTTGAATCCTTAACACTGTTCTTAGTGGGGGCTGGGGGGGTGTTATTGCTATAAAGACTGCAGAATGAAAGAAAGAAAACTAGGATAATAAATGGTCAGTTATATGCTATACATTCCTGCAGTGGTCTGTCACTTAACTGTTAACAAGATTTTGGTCTTAATGACGGTAAACAGAACTTTTCTAACAGCAGTTTTACTGGCATATGTTAGAACCATAGCTATCTGCAGAATTTCTTCTGATTCAGTATAGTGCATGTGATTTGTCTGCTGCAGTATTGGAATCAAGAAATTAGTTTTGATTTTATGATCTTAAGGGTATTTTCCAACCAAAATGATTCCATGATTCTATGATTTTGTGTTATTTCAGTTGTGAATGTTGATACTGTTCATAACATTGCAAATCTGAATTTACCTATGAAATTAATTGGCTGCTTATTCTCCATTTGTCATAGAGCTATACTAGCAAATCCTTTCAGCTGTTCTAGTTAAATGGTTTCTGGTAAGGGAAGAGCTTTCCTCACTCTTGCACCCCACATCCCTTCATTGTGGTCATGCTGCAAAACACCTCCCACTAGACCAGTCTGCCCAAAGTCCCATCCAACTTGGCCCTGAACACCTCCAGGAATAGGGCAGCCATCTCTTCCCTGGGCAACCTGTGCCAGGGTCTCACCACCCTCATTGTGAAGAAATTCCTTCCTATATCCAGCCTAAATCTGCCTCTCTCTATTATATAGCCATTGCCGTTAGTCCTATTACTACATGCCTTTGTGAACAGTACCTCCCCAATGTATTTAATGGAGGGCATAGCCACGGCCTGTGGAATAAACAGCATCTCTTTGGTCCCCTCTGTTTAGGCAGCTGAATAACTCCCTGCAATGTAAGGAGTGTCAGCATATAATTTTTTTACCTGTCAGTAATCTGTTATGTAACTGTAGTAATCTCTTATGTACCTGCATGCTTTCTTTTGCAAAATCCTTTTTTTTTTCACTGTTGTACTGGTTTTATCTTGGATGAGGTTATATTTCTTCACAAGAACTTATATGGAGCTGTGGTTGGATTTGTGCTGAAAACAGGCATGTTTTAGTTACTGCTGAGAAGTGCCTACCCAGTGTCAAGGCCTTTTCTACTTCTCACACCAACCCACTGGTAAGTACATTGGAAGTGCACAAGAAGTTGGGAGGGGACACAGCTGGGACAACTGACTCTTAACTGACCAAAGGGATGTTCTGTAGCATGCAGCATCACATCCAGCAATAAAAGAAAGGGGAAAAATGATAGGGAGGCTGCCAGCTGGGGACTGAATGGGCATCAGTCCATTGATAGTGAGTAATTTTTTCATTTCCCTCACTTGTCTTGGGTTTTATTTTCCTCTCTGTTTTTTTAATGATTTTTCTTTCNCCCTCTCAATTCTTCCCCCTTCCCACAGGGGTCCCCATGCAGCAGGCAGAGCAGGACCAACCAATGACCAGGTGTAACCTCTATTGACATCCTAATAACCAGCATTCTTTTCAATTATCTTTATTTCTTAAACATACATGTTTGTGTCTAGGTATTTCAATCAAGTAGATCTTCAAAGTTCCCCAAGGATTTGCAGTATTTGGAGGCAGCTGGAGTATGGCAAATCCTTTCCATTGCTTTCACCCTTCCATCTGAAGTGGAAGCTCACTTCTCTCAAATGCTGTTTGCCACAATTTCTGAGCTACAAAATAAATTCAGTCTGAACAAGATCTCATTTCAAAAAGGGGATGGTGTAAGTGCCATAAAAAAAACTTTAACTTGTTTAAAATAATCTAGGCAACAATTTCTGAATACAAACATATATATATTTCCAGGGTGGCTTTAGACCATTTTTTAAGATGGTAGACTGTTCTTTTTTCCAATAGCTTGGAAGAGCTGAACAAATTTTAAATGACAGCGTTGAATGGCAAGTGCAAACACAGGGAAGTGCAGGGAACTTCTGGTCGATGCAAGGGTTTTAGCACTGGATGTCACTGCTGCTCTGGGCAAGGGAAGCATGGTAACTGCTTGCCCTAGAAGCAGGATAAAATATTACATGACAGGTTATCTTCATCAGCTGTGAAATGTTCCCGTCATTAGCCTCAGAAAGAACATGTAACTAACAGTTCATTTCTTCATTATCACTACTTCTATCTCATGAAATTAGAAGTCATAAAACTGGTAATACTAAAGCCTGAAAACATCTACCACTAACACGGTCTAGGAATTAAGCAGTAAAATCCCCTCAATTTGTGATATTAAAGGTTTATTACATATATTTCAATAGAATGTGACTTTTTCAGTGTTATCCCTGTTCTTATTTAAATAGACCACACAGGCTGATGACCTCAGACTAAAATAGTATTTTTTTTTTGAGCTACAAAAGAATGCAAGAAATAATATTTTTTTGTTAAAATTATAATATTGTATCTGGTCTTGATACTTGTAAGTGCATGTTTATCTGGATTTCAGGACTGACCTTAAGGAAACTGGCTCTAAAAGACTTTTTTTACCATATTACCATAACTTGTTGCTGGTTGATCCCACCAGCAGTTCATTAAACTACCAGTTGAGAACAAGTTCTTAAAAGATTTATTAACTTTTAAATGTGTGTTAGTAATGCCATGAAGTAGTGCCTCCAAAAGGAGTAGCAGTTTCCACCTTGGGTTTCAAAACAGTATAAAAGAAAAAATAGAGAGTTAAATATTTTTAATTGGGGTTTTTTGTTTTATTGATTTTTTTAAAATAGTCTGTTGTAACTTTCTCATAAAAATAAGCATGCTTATATGGCAATTATAGTGTGGATAACTTGCAGGGTTTTTATCAAGGTAGTAAATTACAGTATCTTTGTGGAAATATGCTTATAGAAAACTCAAATGTAAGCCTCATTTTCCCAGGCACCTTGTTTGCACTTCGGGCTCTGAGGAGTTTGGAATCTATGGTGTGATGCAGTTGAAATTTTGTAGTGTCAAAGTAGTAATCGTACAAATGAACATTTGAACATCTGAGAAGAAGGTATAATGTGTGATGAACAGGTGGCACTTCTGTAAATTCATAGTGACAATATCTATGTTCTGAAACATTCAGTGTCAACATGATAGATTAAAGACTATGTTCTGTTTTCTGATCATATGCATATATTTAACCAAGTTTCATCGTTGCAGAATCTATATAAAAATACGGGGCTATGAAACACCTCTATTTGTGTTCTGTGATCATGGACAGTAACACTGCACAATGTTAACTACATTTATCCAGCTACAGTTTAAAGCTAATTGTCTTGGTCTAACCATGCCTATGGACAAGCTATCAACTAAACTCCCAATTTCAGCCTTTATAGTGATTTTACACCAGATATGCAGCATAGTTTGCAAAGTTCAGAGATCAATACAGCGTTGTTCTTTTACCTTCTCTCTGTTAACTGCTTTACAATTGCTTTTATCTCAGTACCTGCTGAAACAACACCATCCAATCCCCCTTCCCTCCTCCCCTCTCCCTGCAAAATGTTGTGTCTATGCAACTGATGTTTTGGCGAACTTGTATGTGTGATTGATAAGCAGTTGAGTAACAGAATAACAGACTAAACAAACAAGATGTTTACATTTGGGCTTGTTGTACACATTACATATATGATACTGATAAAAGGATTTGCAGACTAGCTGTGAAGATAAAGAATTTAAGATATACAGCATGAGTTGATCACATGTGACTGTAAAGGACTGAAGCCCTAGTGCCTTCTTCACATATGAAGAGCATATTCATCAAATAAACACATGATCAAAACCCGTATCTTACAGAGATCCAAGGTACTACAAATTGTATATAAGTGGAAGCTATGAATTTGCATGGTATTTAGTTACCAACAATCAGTATTGTTGTCATTACATGTTCTAGTACCCGAAAAAAGCCTCAGATTTGGAGAGATTCTTTGGCTGAATGTCATATAAAATCCCTCTTGTGTAAGAGGAAGAACCTCTGGAGCAGGAAATATTAGTACTGTCTGCAGTATAAAAACACCAGCCCTGGAATACTTCAGTCAAGGTCCTAGAAGCACTAGCAGAAGCTAGTGGAAGAGGCCCAAGATCCTTTGCAGAGAAGTGACCTTAAGTATCTTGGTTTTGTCATTGTTACCTGGATGTCTAGTCGTACCCTCACTTCTGTTTTTTTTTTTTGTCTCTTCATTTATATGGAGCAATGTATAAACCAAATAGAACTGTAGTCATGACTGAAATACAAATTTATAAGGTTATGTGCTACTAAAGAGAGAAAAATACATGCATAGATTAAAGGCAGTAGATAAGCCAAAAGGCCTGTAATAAATTGCACAAAAATAAGATCACAGATCTACCTTTGGTGCTTATACCAGTTTTGGCTGGAATAGAGTTACATTTCTTCGTGGTATGTTGTATGGGACTGTGGTTTGGATTTGTGACTAACACAGTGTTGATAACACTGCAGTGTTGTAGTTACTGCTGAATAGTGCTTACACAGAGCCAAGGGCTTTTCCTGCTTCACACATTGGCTTGCCAGTGAGGAACCTGAAGGTGCACAAAAGTTAGGAGGGGACACTGCTGAGACAGCTGACCCCCAAGTGACCAGAGGGATATGCCAGACCATACAGCATCATGCTTAGTAATAAAACCTGGGGAAAGAAGGAGGAAGTTCAGAGCTGCCTGCCAATGGGAAGCAGCAGATTAATTCTTTGGTTTGCTTTTATTGAACATTTGCTTATTAAATAGCTCTTATGTCAGCCCACCAATATTCCCACATTGACCTTTCCAGTTCTCTAATCCCACTGGGGAGACTGAGCAAGTGGCTGTGTGGAACTGAGCTGGTGGCTGGGTTTAACCCACAGCCCTACTCTTAGTCAACATGAGAATGCATGTTGGTTCCCCAGTCCTCCATACCTGTAGGCCTACAGTTTTAATCAAGCTGCAAAGGTCTCAGCTAGAAGAGTAGACAGGTAAAACAATTTAAATTTTAAAAAAAGTAAATAGCAGAAATGGCAGAATGGTAAAAAGTACAGAGGTACTGAAGGGATCAAAAAGTATAAGCCTATTAAGATAGTTACCTGCTACAACCAGGATTTGGAAAAGGATCTACCTGCATTTTTTTCTTCTAAAAATACCTAGAGTTTTGCAACTCTATGGTTGTATTTTACAGGGATACAGACAAGAGCAACAAATATTTTAGGCAGAGAAAGTTCAGACCAGCTGGACGAGACCTAAAACAGTGGACGTACAGATTTCCTTTCTGCACTCTGTGTTCTTCCAGAGCTAGTCACACTGTTGGAGTGAGAACCAAAAAACTTTATTATATGCAGTAGTTTGAATTAGTTGCAAATCAAGAAAAGAAATTATTTAAATGTATATGATGATAGTTTTAAAGTTACAAGAAATCTTAAAACCTAGTTTTTTTGGAAAGAGGTGTTAGTTACTTCGGAATGCTAGCAGTTTGATAAGAGCTAACAGCACCTTGTTAAAAACAGGAGACCATAAATCGCTCAAGTAGCAAGATAAGAATAGAGTTTAGCTAACCAGAGTTAAGTAGGGATAGGAGGCGTGCAGGCTCAAAAAGGGCTGATGTCATAATCCACCGATGAAGTCATCGAAACATACCTATGCATTAGGCAATGATGTAATCTGTTGAATATACATTAGATTGTGAAACCTCACGAGGATAAATGACGGTCGCATCATAAAATCGTGAGGGATCAGATTTGGGAACTGCTGTCCCCTGATCCCTCGGGGCCCCCTCAATAAAGCTCCAACATATGACTCTTCCTGGAGCGTTATGTGTTTATTGTCACACTGATGCTAACAACACCAGGAACTTGAAATTACTCCCTGGACTGCAACCATGCCAAGGCAGGGATGTAAGAGATGTGAGAGACACAAGAAAATCTATATTTTAAAGTCCTTCCGGGGCCTTGCCTTTTAAAGGCTTGTGTGCAGCTGTTCCACCAGCTTCTACCCTGTATTCTTCCCATCCTAACTCCTTTCTTACATCAATCCACCCACAGTTCATACTAGCTGCTACTCAGACAGGGTGCAGTGGATGGGGAGAGTATCCTGCTCCTATCTATTTCTACCACAGAGAAGGACATGCTGTCTGGCAGCAAGGCAAAAAAAGAGGCATGGTTCACTGTTATGTACTGAATGAGCACTAGTATGGAACTTCATGAACAGGAGAGAGGTAAAAAGGAAAGGGAGGAAAAAGAAGAATGGTGAGAGTGATATCTTCCTTCAGCCTTTAATTTCAGTGTATGCCTCCACTGTGTTTTTCTAATTTCATTTAGTTCTACTGGCCTTGGAGTAAAAACTGAGGTAAGCCTGTTTCTTGAGCAAGTTCAGGGAGTGAAGGCTGAAAGGCATTGCTCTCTCTTATGTTTTAAGCTGACTGAAACAGTGACACCAGCCTGACTTGCTCAAAGTAACTCCCAGAAGGGTTTGTAAGACAGTGAATGTACTTTCTCATTTCTTGCAGAAAGTGGATGACAGAAGGAGTTTTTTTCCCTACTGATAAAATGGAAGATCTAAATTCTTATCTATAACTGGAAAATGACTCTGAGGAAGCTCTTCCAGATTTATGGAAGGTGAGCAAGATTTACCTCCAATGTAAGGCTGCAAGTACGCTGTAAGAGGTAGTTTTGAAGTGCACATGCATGAAACTGGTAGGCTGTTCTAGGAAGTGACAGAGACATATCTGTAAATTACCTGGGAAAGTGGCACTTATGTAATTGTATGTCATTTCTGTGATTATGCCTGGAAATGCATAGTAACACAGTCTTTCATTTTATCTGCAACTGTGGGAGTATGTTTAGGTATGTAAACTTTATCCATACTTTTACATAGTGAAAGCATGGGCTACTTGAGAAACTCATTAAGTGTCGACTGATTATGTTCAGTTTTCAATCCAACAGGTGGAGGAAAGGACAATGGATAAGTTTCAGTTTTCTTCATTTGTCTGCATTTTGATTTCTGCAGTCATTAGAGTAACTACTAAGCTTGGTGTTTCAAATTTGACTAAGTATATTTCCCTTTATTGTGTATTGTTTTTCTAGTGTTGAAAGGTTGAAAAGGAATAAAGTTTATTTAGGCTTGTGGTGATTATATTGGCTATACTAATAATCACAGTTAACCATGCTTAGATCACTTACATACTTTAAAAGAATGAGGGGAGGAAAGTGTTTTTATAAGGTTTACATGGAAGTCCACAAAAACATTTAAACTCCTCAGACCTTGTTCAGCAAACACAAAATTACTTCCATTCTCTGTCTTCTCCCCAACTTCACCCCGTCAAATATCAGAGAATCACAGAATCATTTAGGTTGGAAAACACCTTTAAGATCAAGTCCAAGTGCAAACCTAACACTACCAAGCCCACCACTATTCCATGTTCCTAAGCACCACATCTGCACATCTTTTAAATACCTCTAGGGATGGGAGGTATTTAATTATTATTTAATTATTATCCTCTTGTCCTATCACCTGTTACTTGGATGAAGAGACCAACAGCCACCTCCTTTGAGGCAGCTGTAAAAAAGCAATATGGTCTCCCCTCAGCCTCCTTTAATATCACTCTCTGAAATTTTGTAATGTTACAAATTCATATGAAATTTCTTACTGACTTTGTCTCACAATAATTTGCAAAGTCAAATTTCCATATTTCAAAGAGAATTTTATTATTAATTATCAAGAAATTATGCTCCTTCTTTCTGTGGGAGAAGCAGATGAAAAAACAGTCAGGAGTTACTGCTTCTGATGGACTGTGAGGCAATTTTGGGATTAGGAAACTACAACTGCATTCATGTTGCATACTATATGGCTTGTAATAATGCAAGGAGGTGCTGAAGACGGCTAATTAGAACAATTGTTGAACACCTGAGAGTTCTATTTAGTTGACAAGTTTGTCCACAATATAAGCAAGTTTAAGAAGGGGGTATAGAAGAGCATCGAAGAAGTCATAGATTATTTTCTGACACAAAAGGCTTGTGCAGAAATAGGAAAAAACATTTGGAAAATAGTAAGACAGGGCTAGCTCTTAGAGTAGAGAAAACTCATGTTTTATGGCCCTCCTCTGGAAAACACAGCAGAGATTCAAATAGCAGTTTGTTCAGCGTGGGGGGTTTGTATTTAGGATTACATGGAGATTTTGGGGGGAAGAAGATTTTTGAAGTTTTGATATATTTGATGAATTATATCATGTAGTCTCAAAAGATGCTATTCTACTGGGAAAAAAAAAAGATTATTTAGAGTGTTGGAAGAATTACTTTAAAGGATAGGTTCCCCAACACAGAGGCTGCATATGAAAGAATAGAAGAATATTTCAGCATAGAGAAGAGAGAATACTTATTGTGAGATCAAAATGCTGACACCTAGAAACATATTTCAGTTTTAGAAACAGCACAAACAGTAAGTGAAATATCATAAAATATGTGAGGACATAATGTAGAATTTAACTTTTCCTTCATAAGATATTAACGAATATAAAATGCCTACCTAATTTTAACTGATTTGCATGCTTTTTTAAAAAATGTTTTTCAGGGCCCAGCTGCTCTTGACTTGGTTTTTTATGGCTGATATTCTGATGAGTTTGCATTTAATAGAGTTATGTATGTATTATATTGTGCCAGCAGAGTAAGACAGCAGCAGCATTTCACTTTATGAAAAAAAAATAATTTGGAGAAATGTAAGTATCTGATTTTGCACTCTAATAAGGAACTTAAAAAAATCTCTATCACAGTGTTTAAATGAAAGGTTCATCTGTTTACTATACCTCTACTGACCTAGTCTTCATTTCAAATATTGTACTGTCTAATTCTGTGATCCTTATTGATGAATGCAGTAGGTAATCTCAATTTTGGGCCACTGTAAGAGGGAAAGGAAAGCTAATATTCTGCTCTGCTGAATACTTGGGTAGGCTATACTGTACAAGTTGTCTGATTGCTGAGGTACATTACCTTTTATGATGTGTTCTGCAGTTATAATCATCTGATGTTCAAATCTCATCTTAAAGTTGTATTTTCTTTGGAAAGGAAGAAAAAGATATGAGACAATTTCAACCTGCTACATTGTAGTAGTTCATGCTTTGCTTCTACAGTGATGTCCCTTTGTATTTGACAGTATGCAGTATGCATGCTTGAATGTGTTTGGCAGTCAAGGGCTCAACTGGTATCTAATCTTAACTGCTTACCTCATTACAACAAGGGAAGTAGTTGTATGTTTTCATTAGTGTTTAGCCCAACATAGAGGCTGGATATAGGCCGTAGTAACACAGCAGAAGATAACCTCTCAAGATCTCTTTCCATCCTATGCAAGTTCACAATCCTGTATCTGGCAGAGCATAGAAGTAACAAATTGTTTCAGATGATGATACTCGGCAAGTAAAAAAAACCTCGAACCGGTAAACATGAAACATCTGCCTGAAGATGGCAGTATTTGATTTGAAAAAATAATTACTGACACAACTGCGGCTTGGATCCTGTTTTATTATTAGTCCTATTGCAGCACGTAAGTGACAGGCTGTCAATAATTAAAGGGAAGATAGGAGAAAAGAGAGCACATGTTTCACAATCTTCTGACCTGCCATAATTTTTCCTTCTCTCTCAGCATGAAGATTTTCTAGTGATTGTATACTGATAATCTTTTGCAGGCATTACAATACCTGTGTTTCAGCCTCCAGCAACCCTTTCCTAGGAAATTTTTCATTTCAGGACTTTTAGGTTTTTAATCTCTTGCTAATTAAGACTTGTCCTATAATAAAGTGACAGTGCTAAAAATGTCAGCACTGTATTGCTTCCTTTCAGCAGTTTTTTAAAGTGTTTGAGAATACGCTGAATTTACAGTACTAAAACCCATTTTATATCCAGTTATTTAAAGATTAGCTATGAAGCACCACATTAAAGTTAAATTATATGCAACTGCAAAGAGGCTACTGCCCTAGAAGAAAATAAGCTTGATAAATTACTAAGTATTCACTATAGATTTCTTTCAGCAATTCACAGGATCATTACTGTTGCCTTATAACAAATGTCTTCTTTACAAGACTAACATATGAAAACCTTGTGTTAATAACCAAACAAACCAACCCAAGTCAGAATGAAGTCTATCTTTATCATAGTATTTGGGCTATGCTTATTTTCAATGTCAATGGAAATCCTGTCTGTATTACTAATAAATATATTTTTGCCTTCCCAAATAATTTATTTCACTAGATTATATGGGTGTATTGATTAGATTAAAGACTCCACATTACTCTTGAAGTTCAGTGCAAGTCATAAGTAGACACATGAACCAATGCCTGTGGCTGGTAACATAGTTACCTTTTATTATTTATGCAAGTTCCTTCCAAGGCAGAGTTGTGATTCCCAAACTGGATTATGAGGCTTGCAAGATTAGAAGAAAGGTGAAACTGGGGCATCCAACCAATACTGGATTCATAAATCCTCTCATCATAACCAGACATAAACCCTTGTCATCACAAATGCAGTTCTCTAGACCATGAGATTAGTTAGAATCTTTTATGGCAGATTTTAGTAACTTGACACCTTACTTCTGACACCTTAAAGAGAGAAAGGTTAAGAAGCTGACCTTTTACTTCCTCAAAAAGATGTTGCAGGCACGTGGAGAACTGGATGTCTACCCCACCTGCTGTGAAAGGGCTTCTTGCTGCAGGACTGGAGCTGTGCTCCTCCCTTTCTCCCATGTACATCAGGATGGGTAGGGTGATATTCTGCACTGTCAGCCATGTAGACATTCCATTTATCTCAGCAATTATTTTCCTAAGTTCAGTGGCTTACTTTACATAAGTGTATTTAGTATAATAGTTAAAAGAGAAGTTGCAATAAGCAGTGTCATACTAAGAAGTGATGTGGGAAGCATCATACTTGCAGCTTTTGACATTCCAGTCCAAGTGTCTGGTACACATTCCCAACTCGACTGAGCAAATTCTAGAGCAATGCTCAAATTTTGCACCTGACAAGACACCAAAAATGATACCCAATATTCCAGACACTGAGTGATTTTTTTTTCACAGGATTTTGGTTTGTATATATATAGTATTGGGTTTGGTTTTGGGTTTGGTTTTGCTAAAGTGGTCACAGTCATATTACAGACTCTGAGGAAAAGAAAGAGAAGCTGTATGGGAAGTTCCTCAATGCAGAGAAACATGACATTTTAAGTAGTTACTGATTTTTACTGGAGTCATTATTTCTAATGAAGGCTTGTCAGCAGATTTCACTTCATTTAATTTGTGTTGGAGAGTATCTTGGAAAGAATTTATAATAAAAAAAAATCTAATAACTTTACTTTCAAAGTATTGGAAGAGATGGAAGGAATTTTTAAACAATGGGAATTCTTGGGTAGATAGCTCCTGAACAGAATTCATACATGTAGCTTCAAGTACAAACAAACAAGCAAACAAACAAACCAACCACATCCTGTTTGTGGCACTTACCATTCTCCATATACCTCTAAGGAAGAGGAGCAGAAAAATTAGATTGTAGGAAAATTAGGTTGCGAGCATACACAGAGAATATAATCTGTCTAGGTGTAGGATGTCCAAGCATAGTAGTAGGTGCTAAAGACTTCTGAGGAAAAACACTGTCAAGAGGAGATTCTTTTTTCTTTGTTAGGAATAAGTGAGGTAAATTAAAGAGGACTTTGTCTTGACAGTCCCCAAGACAGCAAGTAAAATAGCTCGTTATTACTTTCCATGAAGAGAGATGTTTGAAGAATCACTTTAGAGAAAAAACCTGTAAGAAAATTGAATAATAAATTTATAAATTTGTAGCATAATTCATATCATATTCTCTTCCTCCTCTGTCTGTACTCTTCTTCATCCCTCTGTCCTGCCCACAGATATCTGTTTCAAGCAGGCAAACAGCAGTCTAGTCAGAAAGACATGATTGCCACTACCTTATATTTCTGCCTACTTAGTGTCTGTCTACTAGGCTGATACTATAAACTTATAAGCTTGGTGGACGCATATATTAAAAAAAAACATATAATCAATGTGACTAAAAGATTTTTCAAAAAGGTAGTCTTTGGTTTTGTAGCAATATCTTTAGGCAATACCAACTCCATGCAGTCTCTTTCAAAAGGAATTGGGACCCTTTATCTGGAAGCAGCAGCTGCAGCACCACATTTCAGAGAAACTGCATCTTTCAGTAACATCTCAAAATTTCATCACCTTGTTCCCATGAAAGCAGCTATGGTAAACAGTTTTACTCTCAAAATGCATATCCCTAAACTAAAGAAACACCTAACAGGCAATTATAAAAAGTCTAGGAAGAAGAGAGGCACTTGGACAGGTTAGATGAATGCTGCTCTTAGGATAGTTTATGTTTCTGTATTTTCCACATTTTATTATTTCATATTCCTAAAGGATTGACCCATGTTCAATGAAATGTACATATCTTCCATGTGTCACCACAGCAACGAAGTGCACATGGTATGTACTATAAGATGAAGTAGCCTAGCTAGGAAAAGAAACACTGTTCTGGGTGCATAAGCCTGTTTGGGTTCCATGCTGTCCCATGACTGAAGAATGGGAGGAAACAAATCTGACTGAATTTAAAAATGCATAAAATAAGCTTGCACATTTCATGAGCACATTTTAATGTTTCTTGCTGGTGTGTTTCCAAAGGAAGACAGGGATCATTTCAAACCATGAATGTTTGCCTTAGAATGAAATGAGTCCAGTTGCTGTGTGCTGTTAGGGTCCGAAAGGTTTTGCTAAGATGATGAAGCAGAGTTGCTAGCAACATAAATGTTTATTAAAAATTAAATGCGCATCAGAAATCAAAAAAAAACCTGGTCAACCAGGATCCTCGCTAACAAAGGGCAAAGAGCCCAGGCTAATGCATTGGGGAATATTTGTAGTCCCACAGATACATGTAACAGGCTAGATGGTACAAGCCTTAGACCAGTAATCTTCAAGGCTGCAGCTCACAGTGCTCTGGTTTTCGTCCAAAGAGTTTTAAGTTGCCCGGGAACCTCCCTTTTCTCTTATCTCTGTTCCTCCTGGCTGTAACAGTTCACATAATGGCCCTTGTTAGTCCTTTGCCTAACAAGGGGGGGGGCTGAGGACTCCTGGGGGAATTTCTGCAGCCTTGGAAGGGGCCTCTTCAGGGGGTCTCTTACAGCCACTGGATTCACAGTAATTTTAGGTGTTATGGTAATATTGGGGTGTCCTGTGTACCCTACATGTGCAATATTGCATTTCCTTGTTGAATAGATGGACCTGATGTCCCATTTTCATCCATTTGCAAAATCTAGCATAGCTGTATGGGATTTGACTATAAGGTCAAACCCTGAATTATGTCCTGCAACAATTCTGCTAAAAAAAAAAAAAAAAAAGTTAAATGAAGGATTCTGCTGCAAAAGTGCAACAAGTGTGTAGTAACTGCCAGAGACAGCTGTGGACAGCCGTTGTCTCCTGTGCTCAATGTGACACTTAGGTGCTGCTTCACTCTCCCTTTGCATTTGTTTAAGAATATCTGGCCTGTGGGCATGGCATGAAAAGATCCTGTGATGCAACCGGCTGTCCTGGGCTGTTAACAGGCTGTGGTCAATGGGATCTCAGGCTGGGAGAAAGCCCGTAACACTGCCTTCAAGGAAGTAAGCAGGGCCAGGTGCTCTTTTTGCTAGTTACACTCAATTCCTTTTTCAGAGACTTAACGTGAAGTTTACATACTCGGGTTTAAATAAGCAGGGTCTACAAAGTTAGGGAGAAAAGAAGTATTATTAGATTTCCTTTAGAGTAAAGGAACTATGAAAGTGAAATAAGGAAGCATTTGAAGAGTGTTTCTCCAACTATTAAAACAGAAAAAGTTTTAACTTTCTTCATATAGTTTTCTTCAGCAGTAAAAAACCCCACATTGATTGTTGCTCTAACTGCTCAGGATGTTGTAGACACCTTGAGAAGTTCTTCATGTGCTTTAGTGAAGTCTTGAAAGCTACTGCCCATTGTAGATCTTGATCACTTGGGGAAAACATTTAGCCTTGAATAGCTAACACAGGTTTTGTGTGCACTGCATAACACTACATAGCCTAGAGGCGAATAAAATTCAGAGGATTCAGAGAGAGGTGATTCCATCTTGCAGTATGAGCAAAGGACAATGTCGCATTGTATGGTAGTTGCAGAAAGCATTATATCACTATAGGAGATCAGTAGTAGAACACTGCATGTCAGTAGCGCAAAATTTAGAGCATATGCTACCTGGTTTTGCATAATGGCATAGTTATACTTCTGAAATCTAATATTTATTCAGCTTCTTTTCAGAAACCCACAAACTGTCCTGTTACAAAATGGGATTATTTAGAAGTAATTGCACAAATTGTTTGTCATGTAGAATATTCCTTTACTACTTGAGAAGTACTCTCTCAGCTGCTGTTAATTTGAGAAGTAGTGCTTAATATTCATTAATTATAGATTCCCCATCTTTATTCCTATGTCTTTGTACACTTTGTACAGTGATGTAAAGTTGAATTGGTTATGATTATATTTCCTGTTAAATATTCACACTGAAGTTCTTTACTCAAATAAATGCTTTGGTCATAACCTGGCTGTTTAAAATAAGTTGAAGAATTTACAGTTAAAGTTGCCCCGTGGTGCCTTACGCACTTCCATGGTGTTTTGTCCAGTGACAAGACTTAGAAGAGCAAAAGATATTGTTTTAACATGTGCCTCAAGTGTATGATGACATTTTCTGTGCAGTGTCTGGCAGTGGATGCTGAAAATTATCTGTGTGAAATCAAGCTGTATTAGTTGCGTGAAGTGTAGTTGTATTGAATTAGGTAGGCATGATGGCAGAACTACTAGGAACAGCTTTGTGAAGCTAGGGTTTTGATAGGAAGACAGCTTAGGAAAAATTAGGATAGACTAGGAAAAGAAAGATGCATGGGCCTGTGTCATTTGTGTGTGGTCTTGTAAGTTGTTAGATACTTGTTGATACAGGATTGTGGATACTAAAGTTGGCTACATAGAACAGTACAAGTTGGAGAGTGTTTGCTAGGTAAGTCCTCCAGTGGGAATTTGTACTGGTGAATGGGAAAGTCATTTAGTGCAACGTACAGCTCTTCAAGGTCTCAGATGCAGTAGTAAGGCACGCACAAAGTAATTTTGTGTTGCCTCCATGAGGAACATGGAATTCACATTCAAAGCATATTTTCTAAGAATAATAGTATTTTAAGTTTAAAAAGTGTTTTCTCTAAAGTTAATTCAAAATCAGAGCCTGCAGACTAAAGGTCTGATCTGAATGTTGGGGAACAGTGAAACAGAACTATTTCAGTGTGCCCATGCCCATTTCAGCTGGCATACTCCTTACAGGCACACCACTCCAGGAAGCCATTAAGCTGCAAAACTTGCATCCCTCATCAACAAAATCATTTTAATGTT
Source organism: Piaya cayana (assembly GCA_013389865.1). Lineage (NCBI taxonomy): Eukaryota > Metazoa > Chordata > Aves > Cuculiformes > Coccyzidae > Piaya > Piaya cayana. The sequence continues at coordinate 88,150 of WAAB01025920.1, forward strand.
TCTTACCAAACCAGCCATTCCTATTATTTGTTTGCTGATCAGCTGTTTTGCCCATTCCTAAGATACCACACTTTTCATATTTAATTGTTAAGAATTTTGATACATACCAATGAGGCACTTTTTGGACAGATGACCTGGAAAATGGATTCCTCAGCAGCAGATACCTAATATTTATCTTTCTGGACGTTAATTGAAAGTATAATCTTCCCCTTCTCTTACTTGTAACCCACTGTTCTTAAACAACTTTTCCTAAGCAGTCTTGATATTGGCACCAGCAGTCACAGTTATAAATGAGAGAAGAACAGAGGGCTTTTTTGCTGTCTTGGAAAGGAAGTCTGGGCTGACACTGAAATAGCAATGGCTTCAAAACTGCAGGAGAGTGTGATGGTTTGAGTCAAAACTCTCCAAAGAAAAACCTCACAATAATCCTGCAGCCCCCTCACCTCTCCCAGCCCCCACACCCCTGTGCAGATGCGAGAGGAACAAGG
>WAAB01025922.1:1755-34670 GCA_013389865.1 Piaya cayana
CACGGGTAGACGAGGTCCTGAGAGGTATGGTTTAGTGATTGATAGGAATGGTTGGACTCGATGATCTGGTGGGTCTCTTCCAACCTGGTGGTTCTGTGGTTCTGTGGTCTTGGAGGACAAGGGACAAAATTAAAGAAAGGCAAGGCTACTTTTACAACTCCTTTAGGTACCTACTCAAAAGTACTTCTGTTTTGAGGAATGCTGATTATGACAAGAGCTTAGTATTCTCTTAAAGAAACTGAGCACAATCAGTTGCCTTAATAGTAGCTTACGTTTTAGCAAGGAAAGTAAAGACATAAATGGAAAAAATGAATACTGCTTCTTAATAAAATATTTTTATTTGCAGATATGGGATAAGATCTATCCAGAGTAATAAGAATGGTTCGAGAACGAAAATGCATATTATGTCACATTGTGTACAACTCAAAAAAGGTAAATAATTAAGGCTTTACCTCTATTGGTAGTTATTAGCACAAAGGTACTAATATTAAATGTGTGTAAGAAATGCTTTCCTTTGAAAGTGTTTCCTTTGTGTGAAGTACAAGGACTTTTCCCTCTAACACGGATATTATTGATCTATGTCAATCAATAGATCTACACGTGCTTTAGGTTGTCTTTCTTGAAGTGAGCTATGTGGTATGCTTGATCCTGAGTGTTAAAAATATTGAAGGTTTTGAGGTTTTTATGTTGTTGTATAGAGATAATAAAGTGAGAAGTGCTCACAGTCGTTTGGCTATGGATTGTGATATTTTGAGTAGTGCAGTGCACAAAATTTTTATTCCTTTGGGGAGTTCTGTGTTTCTGTGTGTAAGGAGAGTGTGGAATCTGGCAGCACAGGATGCTTTTTCAGTAATGTGTCAGTTTGGTCTCTCGTGTACTGCATGTCATGCAACGCCTGCACTGAAACTGCATTTCATATTGGACTTCTTTATATTGCTTAACCATATGGCATGTGGATATCTTGCAAGTACCTATTTATTAATTCACCCAACTCTTAAAGGTTGAAGATGTTGCTTTCCCTTTTCAGATGAGATTTCAAGGACTGGAGAGGATAGTGATTAGTAGCTGTTCTTCAGATATTTACAAACACTTTGGCTCAGACACCAAGAGAAACTTAGATCATCTGAATTGGTTCCTTTTGCTTGATTATGAACAATCTTTCTTTTCCAGCAGTTCAATTTCATTAGCAATTAATTATGCTACTGCTAGGTAGTTTGGATAAGGGACCAAGACTGCTGTAAACAACAAACTGACATGTATGTACAAACTGACTGTTATGTACGTGTCAGTTTCTGAAGTGCATCTAGCAGAGTAAAATGTGATGATGGAATTACAGCTGTGTCATAGTACAAAAACAGACTGCTCAGATTGCTTAGGAAACAAGTGTTAAAGTACTATGATTCTGAGGATGGTATAATTTAGAGTTAAAAAATACGATCAACAGTAACTTGTCAAAAATCACTCTTATAAGCCTTGTTTCTTGCACCCCGGTATTTTTCGTTGTGGTTTTTTTTTTTCCCCTCCCTTCTGTTGAATTCTAATGACTCCTGTGTGTCCTTCCTCAGGAAAGGTAACATTATATGACTTCCTGAGAGTGTGACTGTGCTTTCATGGTCATAGAAATGGGAATGGTAACTGCTAAGGCCCTACAGGAATAGAATGCACCTTCCTGCAAGACATGAGAGCTCTCAAAAGTGAGCTTTTCATATATGATACATCATTTTGGTTTGTTTTGACCAGTGTTACCTTTTTCCCCATGTTGAAGGAGATGGAAGAACACATGAGAAGCATGCTTCACCACAGAGAACTTGAAAACCTAAAGGGAAGGTATGAGAACAATCTTTTCTGTGCAGTTTGTATGTCACTCTTTGGAAGAACTCATGTCCTATTTCCTATAAAAGCTGAATTGGAAAACTTTATGCATCACTTAGTTGCATGCCTTGTGATAAAGCTGGCAATTAATGTGTTCTCTTAATGTTAAAAACTCAAGAAGCAAACAGTGATATGGAAAAAAGCTCTCTATTATTTCTTGACTGCAGTGAAATAAAATTAAAAACTATGGTTTTTTAGGTCTTAGCAGTTTTATCTTGGAAGGAATTATGAACACTGTTATTTTCCTTTTTAAAATGTTTTATAAAGACTTTCAGTGTTGTACAAACAATTGTTGATATTTTAAACCACTGTGAGAAGACTAGTATCTTGGATGTAAGGTCTGCATCTGCTTGAGTGACTGCCTTGTCCTCTTCTACCATGGTCCAGGGTCCAGTTATTTGGTTAAGGAGCCTAACCATGGTGGATGGTGTGTTCCTTCTGTTTTCCTTGGCTTTATTTACAGTCTTTGGAAGGAGGAAATAATACAAAAATATGAAATTAGCGTGTGATCAGTGCATTTAGAAGTGCGTTCAGGTGTATGAGTTTTGAGGTAATCAAAGAGTTAGTCTATAGTTATAGTTAGATAGTCTATTTAAGTAGTACAGACTAATTTTTAATCCTCTTGAGGCACAAACTATTTGGAAATGGCAAATCTCTTAAACACCTTTGAAAGGACTAATAAGTGATCCTTTCAACTCTTTGAGGTAGTGGGGTATTAATGGCAATGTAGGTAAGTTGGTCCAGGTTGAAGTCCAGTAAAAATCTGGGGTTTTTTATAATGTTTCAAAACTATGGGTGCTTTGCAATTTATTTCTCTTCAGTAACTTTTTGTATGCAAAGCATACTTACAGCTGCAGGAAAATGTCCGTGTTTGGAGTACAAGATTGTATTACATGTGTGCTACAGCTGAAGGCATTTGTTTGAGCCCATTGTATAGTATTTTATACTACTGTTGTGTATAATTGCTTAGTATAGCTGTAGTTCATCTAAATCAACAGCCTAATATGTTTTTAGCTTAAGAGTTCCAGAAAATCTGTATCGTATGTCTATGCCTGTTAATGTTTCCTGGCATTTCAAATTATCTCTGTAAAATATAAAATAACCCTTATGGCTAGACAGTAAGTAAAAACATACTGCTTACTTCAAAGTGCATGTTTACTGTCAGTAAATAACCTCTGTCTGATATATTTCCATTTTAATAGTGGCATTGGTGTAAATGAAATTAATATTTATTTGTCTGGGTTGGTAAACTGGGAAAAGAACTAATGTCTTCAAGAGTATCTGTCATCAGCCTGTCTTTAGGCAGGGAAGTGTGGATTATTGAAGTGTTAAAATATATTGGAAAGAAATTTAAATAGTCTTTCCCTCTTGAAATTAAGTTTGCTTTAGCAGGAGTCAGAAAATCTTCAACTTGTCTAGATTAAGAAAGCTGTCATTGTGTCACACGGAAAACGTACAAAAGCAGCTTCTTGGACGCTATTTCATTTTCTCAAATAAAAATTACTTTGTAATAAAGATGGAGGGCATAAAAACGACTAATTCCTCACATTCCCCATCCTCTTTTTCCCTGTTGCCATCACTCCTATTATGAAAATGTGCCTGGGATCAAGCCCATCATTCAATATCTATCCTGTATGGTGTGAAGAAGTTTTGATCTATTAGTGAACTGCTAAGGTGTTCCTCAGAAACTAGGCCATCCTCAGCACTAGATGCCTATGTAGGGCTTCTGGTCAATCAGCTTGTTCTGTGTTCTGGATTTTCTTCTGACAGTGTTTTTGAGATCTTCGCCTCATAAGATGATGACAGCTTAAAATGTCATATATTTTGACATCTTATTTCCTGCCTTCTAAGTTAATATTTAAATTTTTTTTTTAGTTTGACTGTTAAAGGTAACAGTAAGTTCTGGAAGTTGTATATTGTGTCCACAGCGGCTTACAAGTGATCTGACAGTTCTTGGTTTTCCATTTTGATAAGGCTGAAATTAAGTTTAATTTGTTTAATCAGCATTGCGTTTTCTATTAAAGTAACTTCTTTCCTAAGGATGAAGGAAGACAATTTTTTTTTTTCACTGTGTATCAATACCCTTGTTCTCTTCCTCTGTGTCTGTGTTTGTTTCTTCCTCCCATTTAAATTCGGTAGAAGTCTTTTAGGAGTTTTACAGCCTTTTTAAAGCAAGGAACATCTTTGCATTCCAAGTAGAAAAAGAGACGCCCAAGCAAAAACCTTGTGAGTGTGGTCGATCTGTTTAACAGAGGAAGAATACCGATGAATTGTGTAGTATCTGCATCTCATTACTTTCAAATTTGACATCCAACTGGAAGTTGCTTTTTAGACTTCCTGTAGGGAAGCGGTAAAAGAGGTGGGTTGATTCACACTTTCCTCTTAAAGTACTCTTAAGGGCTAGGATAATTTTTGGAAACATCTTAAGGCTCTGCTCTTGTAGTCTTACTCCATGTGGTAAGAGTCAAGTACAAAGTGTTTGGTTTTTTTTTTTTTTAATTATAAAGTGAAATATTGGTCTTGTACAAAGGACATGGAGTCTGCTATCTGAAGTACACATCCAGTAAATAAAGTTCTTGGGTCTTTTCATACTGAGAATACTTTTGTCCTGCTTATTTCAAACTGCTTTTGGCCTTCTTGTTGAGCAACTAAGATTGTGTGGTGGAGAAATGTATAGTTGTGGTCAGTGTGTGTCCTGGAGTATGCCCAGTTCTGGCTGATACTAGTGGGGCAAGGGGAGGAAAGAAGTGAACAAAATAAAACTTTCCTTAACTGTAACTAACCTGAGCTCCTAGCCAGTTCATCGTTGATTAAAGCAATTATTTGTATAGGAGAGTGCTGGTGTTTTTCTTTTTAGGTTCATGTAGATTACAAGCAGGACAGAATTCTAGTTGCTGTCCTCTTGAATCTTTTTCTTTCCAGACTGTCAGTTGGTACAAGAACCACAGCTTAGTAACTAGTAGCTCACAAGTTATAAGTGATCGAAACAAGTTCTTTGTCCTTTTGCCAGTTACTAATTTACCAGCTTTGTCCAAAGTAAGACTTTGGATTTATTTCCTTAGTCTATAAATGAGGATGATGAAAGTTTTATGAAAGAATTGAAACATGGGTCTTATGAAGCATTTGATTGTTCTCTAAAACCTAATTAGTACCACTGAGCTATGTTTCTTGAGTTGTAAGGATGCTTCAAGTGGCAAATTATATGTAAAGAGCACCTTTTCCAGTGAGAAGCTAGCTTCTTATTTACCATTGGCCTTGTGTGATGACCTAAGTTAAAAATAAGTCTCACTGGCAGTGTGTAGCTGTGCTACTTATGAGTGTGGAGAGGAATCTCCTGATAGTGTTAGGAAGATTTGCTGATTGTATTTGGTTATGTTTATTGGGTTAATGGGACAGCCAATATGTAGTATCTGAGCTTAGAATTATTAGTTTCCCTCTCTGGAAAACACAGGCTAAATTTGTAAGCTACTGACTTTGTAAATGAACTTTATTAAAACATTTAATCTGAAATTAATTTTTATGAATTACTCTATTTCAAATAAAACTCTAGCTATGCCTGAATGACTGTTGGTTAAATGTCTCACCTGTGTTTGTAGGAAAACCACAGATTTCTAGAATAAATAAAGCATAGCTACTGACACTCTGTTAAGCAGTCCAATAAGGATGTTGATGGAGTATCTTGAGTGAAGGTGCATCTTTTATCATTTTATTTTTAAGTTTTTTTTAAAGAGAAGGGGTTAATGTTTGCCTTTTTCCTTTATGAACCTAATTTTTTTGACCTCAGTCATGAACTGTGTATATTATAATTGTAGGGTTACAAGACTTTAGTCTCAAGTGCATGATGGGGAAATGCTGATCTGCTTTTATGAATTAAATGTTAAAATTGAAGAAGGCATTGTGAAAGCAGGCAGTGAGTCCTGGCTTGGTTGTTTGTGTTTTTCTCACTTTTTTTAACTAGTGAACATACTTCCTGGTTTAGGTTTGTCATTAACAATGTATGCCTTTAACAGTGGACTATTGAAAGGATTTGTCAGAACAAATAGGTATTTTTAGAAATCTGAATTTCTTTTTGAGAAAAAAAAAAAGTGGTGAAAAACGTTGTAATCTTAATCCAGCATTCACTGAAACACGAGTAAAGCCATTCGCCTGACACAGCTGTCAACTTCGTCCAGTTTAAATAATTTCTGTATTTTTTAAGTCCTCTAAAGTAGAAAGCAAACCTCATGCACATTTGAACCAAATAAAGTACAGTGAACTGAAGACATACTCCAGTCACTTGCTGTGCTGTGGAGTCTTTAGATTCCAGGTGGCAGTCTCAGCTGTCCCAGTTTAGGTTATGTTGTGTCAGGATTGGCTGTTTCCATGTACTGCCTCCTCCCTTTTCTAAATTTTGCTGGGGGAAGGCCTAAGGCAAGGATTAAATGTAGAAGCTGTCACCAGGCTTCCCCAGTGCAGCTGGCATGATGGATGGGCTGTAAGCCTTCCATCTGCCTCCTCGCTCACTATGTTTCCTCTGAAAAGATTTCGAGTACAACAATTCAAGAAGAATTCCTTCCCTCAGTTAATGCAGCTTTATTACCAAGTCTTCTACCTCTTGATTGTTGGAAAAAAATCTTTTAAAAACTGACCATCAGAAAACTAGGCCTTAGAAGAACGAGCCAGAGAATACAAGTAACTTAAATATGTACTGAGCAAAACCTAGTTGCTTTGAATACAAGCTCATTCAGAGGAAACAAAGAAAGACCAGAGATACCTGCCATGCCTGTTGGCAGAGTTGAAAGTCTACCCTCTGCCTCTCTTCCTAGGGACAGCAACCACGAATGCCGGGTTTGCAGGGTGACCCTGGTGGGTTTGTCAGCATATGCCAAGCACATCTCCAGCCAGCTGCACAAAGATAAAGTTGATGCCCATGATAGGAAAGAGGAAGAGAAAGAAGAGGCAGAAGAAGAATACCTTGACAAAGAACTCATTCAACTAATCAAGCAAAGGAAGGAACAGAACCGGTAAGTTTTCCTTTCTCCTCTTAGATCACAGAGTTGCTTTTAGCACACTTGGGATATGCTTCTAGGGCTTAGGTGCTTAAGGAGTGTAACCTGCTTCTAGCCAGTGTACTTGTTACGAGAACAATCCAAGAGACATCTGTGGGTATTGTAATTACAAAATGTGAATATGGTTCTGCTGAATGTTTTTGTTCTGTTGATCTGCTGCTAGTAAGGAGGTAAAACTAGTTGCTGTCATATATAAAAGCAGTACCCAGTGTGTGTAATCTTGTGTTTTGAGAACCCTAATGTTCTTGGTTTCGTATCTGATACACATTTAACTATAACACTTATAAATGCAATGATAGTGCTAGTATTGTTTGGAGCAGGATGGTGTCTATAGGAACCTGACCCTTTACAAACTTGCTGAACTTGCTTTGTTGTAAAACATTAATCTATCTGCTTTTTAGAATTAATTGGATGTTCCATCGATGTCACACTGAAATTCTCTAATCCTGAAAGAAATTTCTTGCTTGTTTTATCTTATTGCTTACTGTTGGCTAAATATAATTTTAGTGGGTCACCATGAAATAGAAAGCTGCAGAGAGTAATAAGTATTGCTTTTTATCTTCCGTGTGACTCTGCAAATGTGTATTGCTAATATGATATTTTAGTTTGTAATATATTGTTTGACTAGATTCATAGCATAGCAATGATTTTAAAGAGGCATATGATTTTTTTGAAGGAACCTTTTGCCTACTGTGGCTACAAATTTCAGTTAGCATCTTCAGGTGCACAGATCTCTGGAAATTAGTTGTTTTTGACATTATTTTGTCATACCAGGGTGTTCCTGTACTGTGTGATGGTCATACTGCCATAAACCCAGTTTTTCTGGTTTTGTGGTAAAGTTGTAATGCTGTCAGTGGTGTTCTGAGGCAACTTTAGTTGCCTTAGAAAATCTCTCTGCTGGGTGCCATTTGGGGGTGGGGAAGGGAATGAAAGTGCATGGATTAAGTTACTAATACAGCAAAATCATTTCCATTACATCATAATCTAGTTGAGTTGGTTCTAGAATTTACGGTATCATTTAGACATGATTTCTTTGAATTCTTGTCTTAGAGCTCACTTTACCTTATGCAGTAGGCAATTTCCCATTGGAAAGTAATTGATTGTGCTTCTTTTAGCAAAATTGAAATGTTAAAAACTTAGAGTGGTACAATATAAATTTTCTGTTTATTCAAATCAGTTGCTTTTGAGCAGTGCTGTGAAAGTTTCCCATCTTGCTTGTCCAGGAACCTAGAATGAAAATAGTCCTGTAATGTCAGAAAGAAACTTTTCTGTAATGAGTATTTGGAAGAACTTTTAGGAAAAACTTCTCATGTGGTAAAATAAATACTTAAAGCATTTCAGCTGTTGACCCTGAGAATAGCTGCCAGTATTAAGGTAGCATTTATCTTTAAATATAAACATGATAGTTTACCACATGTTTGCAATAAGTTGCCAAGCACAAGTAGTATCCAGAGAGCAGCAGGTAGTGCTGCTGGGAGGCTTAGACAGACTTAGCATTGCATGCTACATGCTGAAGGCAGTTCATTAAAACAAGACAAAACATTCTTCTAAGGAACAACTTCTGTGAATATTTTACATTTGTGTTTTAATTCAAGCTTTATGAGCTGAGACATGATCTTAATTGTTTTCTGCAATAAGTAGAATAACTGCTTCTCCCAGCCTAAAATTCCTTCTATTTTTCATCAATTCAATGTAGCTATGCCATCTATCACTAACACAGTAGTCTTTGGAAAAAATAATTCTCACTACTAGTGAATTTTTTGTCAATCAGAATTACGAAGATTACAGATTACAAAGATTATACTATGGAAAGAAGCTTTCTTGTTTGCTTGTTAGTAATCCAGTGACTAATACATAGAAAGGAATATTGTTTTCTCAATTAAACGGAAGTATTTAAGAATGAGTCTATTGAACTGTGCCTGTGCCAAATCTATTGTTCTTATTGTAACAATTTTGAAATGTCATAGTTAAGTAAAGGTGTAACATTAGTTTTGAAAAACATGCACTACAGAAGCCTGAACAGTAGCTACATAAGTTATATGTTTCTTTTTATATACAAAAAAAAAGTTTTCTAACCAGTGCCAATAAAATATATTTGGCTTATGTGCTGTTTGATTTCAGTCAATTTGGGGTTTTTTTTCAGAATTTTGGGTTTTTTCTTCAATTGTTTCATAGGCAAGCTGAACCAAACTCTGCAAACCAAGAATTAGAATGTGATGATAGGAGATCACAGAGAAGGCGAGAAGAAAGAGGTACTTACAAAGAAAGAGAAGCTTATGATCAGTCACCATGGCATCATCATAATGCATCACAAAAGGACTGGAAGTGGGAAAAGGATGACTATATTAGTCCTAGACAAGGCAAATTTTCACACTCTCAGAGGAATGCAAATATAAACAGACATTCATGTGTCCCAAGGGGACGCTCTGGGTGGCACCAAAATGTTTCAGGAGGCTCTTCAAATCGACATAACTATGGGAATTCTGGAAATGTTTGGCATCCAAGTGGACGAGGAAGAGGAGCATCAAATTGGCATCACAGTGCCAGGGAGAGAAATTCTACTTGGCATTCAGAAGGAACAGATCATTTTTCTAGTTGGAATTCTAGGAGTTATGGAGGAAACTGGAAATCTAGTCCTCGTGGTGGAAATGGCTGGAGTTTTGGAAGCTCAGGGGATATGTATTCATTAGAGCCAAATAAATATAAGGAAAGATATAGGTGGCAGCTGCATAAGAAAGACATTGATGTTCTGCCATACCGAGATCAAAAGAATAGAAGTGACTTGCTTGATTTTACTAGTGATAAACTTCCTTCTGAGGGGGCATTGGATTTTGGTATGTCGAAGCAACCAGAAAGCAAAACTTCAAGAGCCAGTGGAAAAAGTGACAGTCCTTCCAGAGACAAAATGTATCGCTGGGCTCCCTACCCATCTCAGAAAGCTGCAGAGCAGCAACCACGGTCTGAAGGTAATGTTTGTAAAACTCCAGATAAAAAGGTTTCTGTATTTATACCTATTGACGATTTATCAATAAAAGGAAAAACTTGTGAAGCCAACGACAGCTTTTCAAAATTTAAAAAAGGGGAAGCATCCTCTGCTTGTAACGTAACCTCAGATCCCCTTGATTCATGCAAGGTGATGAAAGACTGTTCCAGTAATAAAAAGTGTGACAAAGATGGTGGCAGAAGTAGTAGGATGCCATCACTGAAATCCCCTCTTCTTAGTATCACAGACATCAAGTTATTTTCCCCAAAGCAAGACACAAACAATCTCTTAAAAAATGTCAAGCTTGTGTTATCCTCGACTAGCGGTGAAGAGCAGAATCATTTGAATGCACTGAACTTGGAAACAAACAGTTCCTCTTTTTCACCAAAGCTGCGTGGTGAATGTGCTGGTAGCAGTCTTGGAGAGCCTGCTAAAAACTTAGGTGAAGTGGAGCAAAGCCCCAAAAATGATCAGTCCAACTGTTCCTTACAAAACGCTCCCTTAAGATCTTGCAAGGATAGGAGTGACCAGAGTAAGGTAGAAACTGGGAAAGCATCGCCAAAGGACAAGTTCAGATTACATTCATTAGAAGATGGGAGTGACAATGATTTGACGGGAAGTGAGAAGTCAGAAGAAAGAATTGAAAAGTTGGATTCTTCTGGTAGCTCTTGTTTACCCTGTGACACTCCAGAAGGTAAACCTGCCACCTCTGAAAAGGAAGATGATGAAAAGCTGGCTGCTTCAACTACTGCTAATCTAAAAGATTCTACATTTCAGATGGAATCCAGAGTTTCTCCATCAAGCAGTCAGGAACATTTGCATGGGGATTTGAAAACCTCCCCACAGGATGGCGAAGGAGCTGATGAGAGTGTCAAGTCACACGATCATTTTGAAATGGAAGGTTTTGAAAATCCTTCAGATCATGAACTGCAAAAAACAGGAAGCCAGTCACTAGGCCTCCTTCTTCCTGATTTGAGCAAACTTGGCCTTCCTGCCTCTCTGCAGAGAGACCTGACACGACATATTAGTCTGAAGAGCAAAGTTGGGACACATCTTCCAGAGCCTAATCTCAATAATGCACGGCGCATTCGGAATGTGAGCGGTCATCGGAAAAGTGAGACTGAGAAAGAGTCAGGGCTTAAACCCACCCTTAGGCAGATTCTTAGTGCTTCACGGAGAAATGTAAACTGGGATCAAGTCATCCAGCAAGTAACCAAGAAGAAACAGGAACTCGGCAAAGGTTTGCCAAGGTTGGTAGCTTCCTGATCTAACTGTGCCTCTGTGTGTGTGTCTTGAGGGGGAAGGAATTGTTTTTCTCCAAATCTGAAATGAATTCTAGAATCCTAAAACTAGGACTTCAGAATGAAGCTTGCTGTGCCATGATCTTTTGCATATACAAGTAATTCTGAGTTTTTATGATTGCTTGCTGCTGTGGGTATCTATCCTTAGATACATAATAGTAGTCTACTGCTTAGAAATGTTACTGATCAGTTCATAGTCATTGCTTAATATCTGAATGTGGACACCAACAATAATGTAGCTTTTGAAGTTCTATTAAATGGAAGAATGTAAAAATGCAATCAGCATGTGAACAGTGCTGTGACAGTTGCTTATTTATTTATTGAAGACACAACCAATGCTTGCATTGCTGCATGCAGCATAAACACTCCCTCTCTATTTGTTAATCTTTTAATGTAATACACAATTTTGTTTTGTGTTTAGAGGAAGCAATTATAAAATACTTCACTTTTGAAACTTTCTTTAAATCTGAAGTTTAAGTGTCTTGAAAAGATGTCATATTTGCTTATTCCAAACCTGGTTTGGAGTATTTATAGTAACGTGATTTCTGACTTGGAAGTTGTGCTGTCAGTTCTTAGACACTAAATCTAGTTTTGTGATACACAGAAGATGTTCCATTGCTGGATGAGACAAAAAGTGTAGAATACCAGTGTAATGAGTTGCCATATCTCTTGAAGCAGTACTGTGCATTTGGGGAGGGGTGAGGTTTTTTCTTGACTTAGCTGACCTGCTACATATGTCCTTATTTTTGATTTTTTATCTTGTTAAAGGTTTGGCATAGAAATGGTACCTCTTGTTCAAAATGAACAAGAGGGTCTAGAACTCGGTGAAGAATCTGATCTGTCTGCTATGGAAGGATTCCAGTGGGAAGGGATTTCCTTAGCAGTGCCTGGCTCAGCCAGAAAACGTAGCTTTTCTGAAAGCAGTGTCATTACAGACAGAAATCCTTCTGCTTACAGCTTCTTCAGTGAACAAACCAAAACAAAAGAAAGTGGGCAAAGGGAAATAATTGCCACTAGCCACTCACATCGCATAACATCTAGGTATGAGGCAAGTGTTGACATTGAAGTTGACTTGAAACGGGAGACCTCTTCTCTTCCTTTGTCACCTTTTATGCCTGAAAAAACTGAGACTAGTGGAAGGAGACACAGCCTACAGACCACTTCTGAGTTCACAAGTCTTGCAAAACAAAACCTGGAGAGCCCAGAGAAGAGAACACCTCTTCTTGAAAAACAGAATGTGCTCGAAATCTCAGAAGCAAATCGTCTAGCTTCAGATGATGCTTCAGTTCTTGCAGTGTCCAATAGCATAGATGCAGCTACAGATAGTAGCTGCACATCTGGTACTGAGCAGAATGACAGCCAAGGAATTGGAAAGAAACGAAGAGCAACTGGAGTAAGTGTGTATTCTTTCCGTGTCAATTATCATTCAACCGTAGAATGAACTTTGCAAAGAGTGCTTTCTCAGTTTGGTTGTCTTGCACCTATAGCTTCAAACTAATCTGCTTCTTTGACTTAATTTTCTGTAAGAATCGTTTCCATTTTTGCTTTCCTAGTGCAGGATTTCTACTTAATCTTTTAAGGTTAGTAGGAATGGCAAATGCTCTTTAATTTGGATTTGGTAACTGGCATTCTGTGTTTGTAGATGAGAGCTATTAAAAATTTTCCATGGAAGTACTTTGTGCTGTAGCAAGGATCTTTGTTTCATGACCTAAATGGAAGCTAGGCTGTAGCAGAAATTTGTTTTGCTTTGATGTTCCTGATTTTATGGTCAAGCAACGAAAGACAACCCTTTTTACAAAATTATATGCTTAAAATTATGTACTTAAATCTCAATTTTTTTCACTTCCCTGTCTTGGAAAAAAATTGTTTCTGATCAAAAACTTCAAAATGGTGTTATTACACGTGGAAAGTGATAATTTTAATTCCTCACTGATTTAATCCTCTAGACGTTCAACTAAGACTGTAGAGCAGAAAATATGGCCCGAGAGTGGTCTTAAAGATTTGAGGAGATAGAAGGCTGTTGGCTTATTTAACATTTCTTCCTATTTAGAATGAAAACATGGCACTTAGTTGCCCTCCCTCTTTTAAAGAAATGTATATTCTGCCCTGAGGGTACAAGTAATGCTTGAAAAGACAGTGTATGTTTCACTTCTTGATTTAGGCAAAATTGCTCTTGTAACTTTTGTTAATAAATTATTTCACTTGCAGGAGGGATCTTCTCCTGAGATCCCTAGTCCAGAAAGAAAGAATAAGAGAAGAAAACTCAAAGGTAAGAAAGGTGAGTGGATATCATGCATAAGTATACCTGGTATAGAGGTTATAAATATGCGGTAGTATTTTGTTTTGGCTAAAATTATACTTAATATTACTTTGGTGCTTCTTGGGCTCTTACTGAAGGTCATGGAGTGAACTGCTCTCAGACCTACAACGTGTTCTGCTGAAGAATGCCACCTTAATTTTTCAGAGGTTGTTTGTAAGAGAAGACTTAGTGTTTCCTTTCTGCTTGCAGTTTGTATTCCTAGTTGCAGAGATGAGGTTTTTGCTTTCCCCTGCTTGAGGAAGAGAGGTTTGTTGCCACTTTGTGTGGAAATGCTAAAGAGAGATGCACCCATTGTGCCCTTTAATTCAGCCATGTGGGTTTCTCTTTCTGCTTCTGGGTGATCTTACCAGAGAACTTGTACTCTGCGTAGCTTGGGCTGTGTTCTGATTTTGACATCTCTGGCAAGGCTTTTTTTTGTTTTTTGACTCTTCCCTGTCCTGGATGGAAATTCATTTGAAATGCCTCACCTTTTCCTACTCCTGACCAAAGAAAACTCTTATTTTGGCATTACACAGGTCTTTCTGAAACATGCCTAACGTCACCACATAACCACATATCAAAATGAGCCATCTGTGTTTCAGATAGGATGTTTTCTTTGGTAGTAATGATGGCATCACCATCTGGGAACTCTAGGGTCCAGAAGATGGCTCTTAAATGCTCAGTTTCTCTTTTTTTTGTTTATTTATATAAAGAGTTATTTGATATGCAGGGCAATTAATATGGATCTTCTCGTGGGAACTAATATTGCACTACTTGTAAGGGTGGGGTTTTATCAGCCTTTGTCTTCAATGACTAGTGTCTATTATGGAGACTAATAACACATTTGACTTAGTAAAATCTCTGTTTACCATTGCTTTACTTCGGCATCATCATTATTGTAGTAAATCTACTAAGCACTGCTCAAATTGAAACTTAACTTGCTTGGACAGTCTCTGTAATGCTGGAGGATTTTAGAAAGGAGTGTAGGAGGAACTTTTTATGAGTGCTCAAGACTCTCTCTCAGGAGGCTGCAAATGTGAGTCTTGCAACCCAAAAACTATCCCAGCTAGGAAATTAATTTTTATCATTTTTCTCTTAAGCTACCTTTGCTTTAACTGAAAAATTTAATTCCTAAAACTTAAATTTGCCTCTGCCTTTTACTTTAGTGGAAAGTGTGTGTCTGTACTCTATGTACATGTGCTTCAATGAAAGATCTTTATGGGAGAGAACAACTTTAAGTCAGTGCTGGCAAAGCTATAATGGAAATGAAGATATCAAAGTCAAGGTTGAGATCCTGTGAAGTGGAATACTTTGCTCTTCTTTCATGCTGATATTCCTGTGCATGGATACTCCTTTTCAGCTTCTTGTATGACTGTTGGTGGTTCACCTAATGTATTTTAATGTTCTGACGTGGTAGCATTTATTGAGATATTGTGTGATGTGTTTTCATGTATTGGCAAGTACAGTTATATTCTACATTTTTTATCTTTTTTCAGAACGTTCTCAGGTAGACCAGTTGTTGGCTATTTCACTGAGAGAAGAAGAGTTAAGCAAGTCCCTGCATAGTGTGGACAGCAGTCTCTTGCAGGCTAGGGCTACCCTGCAGGCTGCATATGTTGAGGTTCAGCAGTTCCTTGTGTTAAAACAACAGGTAACTGTGGGCTTTTGAGACTGTCTGAAATATAAGTTAGAAGCATGAAAAACTACGTTAAGTAGGGTTAACTTAAACCACAACTCTTTTGCAGATAAGCATGGAAATGAGTACGCTGAGAAGTCAGAGAATCCAGATCTTGCAGGGCCTACAAGGTACGTAAAACTACAAGAGTAG
This sequence comes from Piaya cayana, assembly GCA_013389865.1. NCBI lineage: Eukaryota > Metazoa > Chordata > Aves > Cuculiformes > Coccyzidae > Piaya > Piaya cayana. The sequence goes on from WAAB01025922.1 coordinate 17,087, forward strand.
AATGCTGACTTATATTCTTTAAGCACAGTGTCTTGTAAAATTTGCATTAAAGAATTCACTCATTTAAAATGCGCGATTGTAGGCTTTCAGTATTGATTGTTCAAGTGTGATCTGTGATCTTTGCCAGTGCCATCTAGTGGCTTTTTAAAAAAAATTTTTCTTCCTTGATTCTGTGTGCACAAAAGATGAGCTCCTGGTACCACTAAATTTTATTGCAAAATATGAACTTTTTTTACTTTTTTTTTTCTCTCCTTTTGCCATTAGAAACACATGAACCTTCTGAACTGTCAGAGCAACTTTCCTGCAGTGTCTTAAATGAGAGAAGAAATAGTAAATCTCAGATGGCAGCTGACTTAATGCCTGCAAGCTCCTTCCTGCCTCTTTTGGACACTATATCTTCTCTACCTGCACTGGGAGCTTCTGCTCGTGTAAACATGTCACCATTCCAGTATTCTGACATCACACCTACCACTCCTGACTCCTCAATACAAGTTAAACAAGAACCTGTCTCTCCAAAAGGCTCAGAAGGAAATGAGAATTCTGTGTTCCAGAGTGCTCTGTGTGCTTCACGAGCAGAAGAGGTGAAGCAGAAGGCTGGTATGTGGGGCTTCTCTTTGTTTAAAGAGAACTAACTTAAAGAAAATAAAAATATTTTTTTTTCTCCCCGAGAAGAATGTAAGCAGTCTCAAACCTGTAGCCTGTTGTGCAGGGCTGAGCTCCCATTAACTTGTGTAGGACTTTGTCACCTTAATAGTCTTAGAAAGTGGGACTTCTTTTACGTTATACACCAGTGTATTCCACATTTTTTAAATTAATCACATGCAAATTGTAGTCATATGTACCTATATAGTACATACATGTTTATAGTTTTCTTTAAAAATGGAACAAACAAGATATGCATGTGCATATAACGCAACATGTAGGAATATATAGCTGATACGCACAACTAAGTTTGAACAGAAAAATGCAGGGAAGGCAATTTTGCATAAATATTTATTGTTGTACAGTTCTATTATAACACTAGTTTGTTTTCTTCAGAAGAGACCAAGCAGAAAATTTCAGTGTATCCAGTTATCTCTGCAACTATATCCCTACCAGAGCTGACAGCTTGTTTACAACACACTAATCAAGATGTTCTCAAGCCTGCTGGGGACGGAAGAAAGGCTGAACTTCCTGAGAATCCATGCGCTCATTCACTGTCTGTCTTCAGCAAGAGAGAAGCAAATGATGCAGTGACTGAAAACTTTTTGTTGGATCAGTGCAGCATGTGTCTTCCAAAGCATTCAGTCCTTCTAGAAATGCCAATGGATAAAACCCCCAAATTGTCAGCAGAACCATCCAAGCAACAAGCAGTAACCACTGTAGTCCCAGCAGAGAAAGGGAACAGGAGGAGAAGAAAATTAAGGAAGAAGAAAGCTCTGAGGGCAGCCCATGTGCCAGAGAACAGTGATACAGAACAGGATATAATCGACTCTAAACCTGTCCGGAAAGTCAAGGGTGGAAAGGTCCCTAAAGGAGAAAAAGTTACTACATCCATTCCTCCAAGACAGGAGGATGGAGCTACTGCTCAAACAGCACGAATCAAAGATGAGAATGACAGTGATGCTTCTCTGGAACTCCTGGAAGTTCCACCGTCCCAGTGTGAGGTGGTTGATGTTGGCTCATCAGAGTCAGGAGATGAGAAACCAGACAGTCCATCAAAGAAGGATTCACGCAACTCTGTGGATCAAGCAGTCCTACTGCCATTTTGCTCTGGTTATGATGAAGTGAGCTCTACTAGTGAGATTGGCACAAATTACAGGGATGATGGAAAAAAAAGGTGAGATTATTGTAGGTCTCTCAAAAGTAAAAGCATTATAAAGTAGTCAGTATTTTTTTTTCGATTTCATAAAATTCTATAAAACGGCGTTTACTTTCATTCAGGAATGAAAATGAAAATAGTTTGCTTTTTGGGTCTAACAAATAAATGTGTCTTGTTCCATATCAATTTTGCTAATACAAGAACAAGACTGCTCTGTGTGGAAAGTTTGCTTTTGAGCCTATCACAGCCTGTTTTCTACTAAATGTGGTCTTGTATTGTATTGCCTTGTATTGTCAGTCTTGTATTACTTACACTAATATTTCATCAGAAAATGAACATGTAAAGTCCAATCTCACTACTCCTTGTTTCTGTGTTACAGTGTGGCTGGGGCACAGACTTCCATATCATCCCTAAGAGGATCAAAGAATTCATCAGGTATATCTTTTAAGCTTCTCTTCTGATACTTTGTGTATAGTATCTCGCAGGACTTCCAGCTAAGGTTTTATTCTTCTGGAGGAGAATTTTGCCCTGAAGATTAGAACTTGTGCTGGAAACTGAAGTGGGAAGTGCTGTGTACTCGCTTATGTCATCTCACATTGAATACTTTGTGTTGACCCCTCCATTTCCCCTCTGTCCCCTCCCACGTGAACACGTCTTCTTTACAGTCTCTGTAGAGCTGTAAGACAAACTAATACAATTATTTTGCTATTTTAAAGATCATTCTGGGCTTTATAATAAGATCTTTCTGGCATTTTACATTAACTTTTGCCACTTATAGGCTCCAACTAGGACCCACAATGAAATTTTACCGTAATAGTTTCACTGTTCGGTAATACAACAACAGTAGCATTTTCCTGAGTGTGTTCCCCCAATCTAAGTGCATGTGTCTCTGTCCTACAGAAGTGTCTTCAGAGCCAGGCGAGGATGAAGAACCTACAGAGGGAAGCTTTGAGGGACACCAGGCAGCAGTGAACGCTATCCAGATTTTTGGGAATTTGTTGTATACCTGCTCAGCCGACAAAACTGTTTGTGCCTACAATCTGGTTGTAAGTAAGGTTGTGGGAATAGTGTTACATCAATTGCAGGCAGGAGGTTGCATTTCTGCTTTTATGAAGCCGTACTGTGTAGTTAAGAAGTTGCTTTATCAAGCGTTTACTTTTTTTCTTCTATTATTTTCTTCAAACCTGTCTCTTCCTCTCCCCAGCCCCACCTCCCTATGAGAGGGATAAGAAGACATTGATTTGCTGCCTGTATCCTGCTTTTGCTACCTGCCCTACCCTACGGTTGGACACAAATCCCAAGGGGCATTATGGGCCTTTATGTTGATAGGCCGTATGCTTTCCTTTTTAGAGCAGGAAGTGCGTGGCTGTCTTTGATGGACATACTTCAAAAGTCAACTGCCTCCTGGTCACTCAGACAAATGGGAAGAATGCTGCACTCTACACTGGTTCAAGTGACCACACTATCAACTGTTACAATATCAAGGTACGCAAACTATGTGGTGTTAACGTGAACTACATTTTTTTATGTGAATGGTTCTTTGCAAAAACAAGCGATTAAAAAAAGCCTTTTAAATCCCTATGAACTGGACATGAACTTTGTGCTTCATTAGAGTGGAGCCTGTGGGGTGACACCAACCAAAACCAACAAACTGTTGAGTGATTTTCTACTCTCATCTTTTGGCTAGCTCATCAGCAGAGTTTTTGCCACAACAGCATGATGGGATTTGAAATACTGGGAACAATGAAGTGTGGGGTGGTTGTCGGGCCATGAGTATTTAGTTGTCTTGCTGTATTGCTCACTGAAGGTACCTCTTTCTTTGTGGAGAAGCTATAGAGAAAGCAGGTGTCTATTATTCTTAGGGCAAGTGAAAGAGCAGACCAAGGATAGTTGATGGGAAGGCAGATCTGACCTTACTGGACTAGAAAGCAATCTGCTTCAAGGGGCAAACTGCTGGAAGCTTTTGACTATTAAGCTGCTGATGCATGGCACTTCCCTTTGGGGAACATCACGGGGATTCCTCAATCTCAAGCATGTTTTTTATATACATATATGTGTGTGTGTGTATGTAGTCCACAGTCTCTATATATTAGAGGGTGTGACGTTAATAAAGCTTTTTAGGATTGTAACTAGTTGCTGAAGTACAGTCAAATCTTAAAGATGGGATTGAGTTGATTAAAATCAGTGTCAAACTGATATGAACACCAGACTCTCAAATGTTTTTCTCTAGCTCTGTTAAAAAAAAAAAAATGCAGCTTGTAGGTGAAAATCATTCACTTCAGGCTATTTTCCTTGAACCGTTTTTCAGTTAATGAAAAACTTTCCATACTGTTTTCTATTGCCAGACCAGAGAGTGCATGGAACGGTTTAAATTGGAAGATCGAGTGCTCTGTTTACACAGTAGATGGCGGATCCTTTATGCAGGCCTTGCTAATGGCAGTGTGGTCACTTTCAGTATAAAGGTTAGTTTGTTTAAATATTGAGACCTAACAGCCTGTTGTGATGCTGTTTCTTTCCACTATGTGTTTCTCTCCATTCATTCTCTTGAGTAGTGAGTGTATTTGTAATTCATAGAATCATAGAATCACCAGGTTGGAAGAGACCCAGCGGATCATTGAGTCCAACCATTCCTATCAAACACTAAACCATGTTCCTCAGCACCTCATCTACCCGTGCCTTAAACACTGCCAGGGAAGGCAAATCAACCACCTCCCTGGGCAGCCTGTTCTAATGCGCAGTGACCCTTTCTGTGAAATTTTTTTTCCTAATTTCTAGCCTAAATCTCCCCTGGCGGAGCTTGAGGCCATTTCCTCTTGTCCTGTCCCCCGTCACTTGGGAGAAGAGGCCAGCTGCCTCATCTCTACAACCTCCTCTCAGCCTCTTCTTCTCCAGGCTAAACAACCCCAGCTCTCTCAGCCATTCCTCATAGGGCCTGTTCTCCAGCCCCTTCACCAACTTCATTGCTCGCCTTTGAACTCACTCCAGAGCCTCAACATCCTTCTTGTGGTGAGGGGCCCAGAACTGAACACAGGATTCAAGGAGCGGTCTCACCAGTGCTGAGTACAGAGGAAGAAGAACCTCCCTGTACCTGCTGGTGACGCCGTTNACATTTTCTTTTAGCTTAGTGTCATCTGCAAACTTGCTAAGGGTCATTGATGAAGACGTTGAACAGGGCTGGACCCAGCACTGAGCCCTGGGGAACACCCGTTGTCACTGACTTCCAGCTGGATTTAACACCATTCGCCACCACTCCACCACTCTCTGGGCCCAGTCATTCAACCAGTTTTCCACCCAGGAGAGCGTGCACATGTCCAGGCCAGAGGCTGACAGTTTCCATAGCAGAATGCTACGGAAATAAATAAAGTGTTTTGGTATAAATTGTCACTGTTGCCTCCTTTTGCTTTGTTATTTTGTCAGTGCCCAAAGCTATCCCATCTCCCCTTTCCTCCGGTTTCTTTTATCTTAACTGTTGTGGTGTTGCATATTTCCACCTGGTCTACTAGTTATGCGTCAAGAATGATTTCTAACACAGTTGCTTATTTGTGAATCCTGTCTTGCCTATAGAAGCAGTGAGAACGACCTTAATGTGTTGCTGGTTTTACCTTCTCCATCTGCAGTTATAGAAGAGACTCATTCACATGGTTTTCTGGCAAAGTGGTTTAATCAATGGTTCCCATGATATATAAAAGTGAATAAAAATAATTCTTGAAATAAATTTTTTCTGATTGTTCTTTTCATGGATCCTAATTTCTCATATTTATCCTTAATGTATTGATTTGTGTTTTTCTCATAATGCTATTTCCTTTCATTATTCTAACTCAAAAAGAGGACTTACTGGACAAATAATGAAATGGGTTTTTTTAAAGGCAGACAATCAAAACCCAGCACAAGATGTTATTTCCCTGATTTTGAAACTTGGTTAAGATGAAGCCTTACCATTGCTGAAATGATGTTACTCAAATCAGGTGCTGTAACAAGTACTTCACAGAAAAGGACTCTCTAGTGCAGTTAAGTGTCATAGCAAAGTTCTTTTTCTAAAATACCAGTTTTTCTTCCCCCAACAGAACAACAAGCAGCTTGATACCTTTGAATGCCATGGCCCTAGAGCAGTGAGCTGTCTAGCCACAGCTCAGGAAGGAGCACGGAAGTTGTTGGTAGTGGGCTCCTATGATTGCACTATCAGTGTGCGAGATGCACGGAATGGACTGCTTCTCAGAACCCTGGAAGGTCACAGCAAGACTATACTCTGCATGAAGGTAAGTGTCTCTGAAAATATGTTTTTGACAAAGACTGCTGAAAATGGCGTGTTTTTTCTTCTTCCTTACCTACTAGTGAGTGGGTTGTGATAGGAGGTAGGTAAGAAAGGATTTCTCTTTTTTAAATGATAAAAACGTGAGTAATTTGGTAGGAAAGTTGTCTCTGGCCGCTGTCTCTCATGTTCCCAACAAAACTATTGTAAATCTGTATGTAGGAAGCATATTTATTTTCTGTTGTTAGAAGATCCAGGAAATCTCGAAATTAGAGTTTGCCAACAGAGGGAAAGCTGGGGGAATAAAGACCAAGCTAATTTTCACATACCATGATTGTACAAACCTCAGAGGAAACTGGAAATGTAACTCTAGCAAAGCATTCTTCTTTTTAAATAAAAGAATCGCTGTCACTTATTTATAGGTTTCTTGGCTCCTGAGATTACAGGCTGAAATATGTGCTTGTCTGACTGCTTTACTGTGACCACTATGTTGTAACAGATTAGAGGATGGTTTCTGTGCATTGTATTTGTCACTTTAGATACAATGGTGCCGTGGCACAGCCTTTCTATGGACTCTCCTAGTTCTGCTTGTGTGGCAGCATACTGTGGTCCCTTCTTCATCTGTGATGAATTTATTAAGTATGCTTTCCAGATTAGTACTTGTGAAGAGCACTGTCTTTTTTGCCTGACCAGAAAATAAGTGTACAGCACATCCAGCGTTTCCAGGAAGCAAAATGGGCTTTACTGTGCGTGTATAGAGCACCATTCTGCATCCAGTTTGCTTGGTCCTTGATCTGCTGCTGAGCTGTCCCTGAGAATAGACTGTAGGTATGATGAGTTAGCCTGGAAGTTAACAGCTACTAGTGTCAATTGTGAAGTGTCAAAAGTCATTAGACTAGCATAGTATGTTTTCTACCTTTCATATAAACAACTTGGTGTGTGGTTTTTCTCATATTGTCTGTTGATTTTAGACTGTCAACTTTTGGAAACACTGCAGTGCAACTTTAAATTGATATCATAATGTTTTGCTTGTCCATGTCTATATTTGATACAAAAGTAAAACTGCTCTTTTTTTTTTGTAAGGTTGTGAATGATCTGGTATTCAGTGGCTCCAGTGATCAGTCTGTCCACGCCCATAACATTCACGTAAGTCTCATACATAAAATTGGGATGACTTTTGCTATTAAGGTAATGAATTAATGTGTCATGAAGTCAGTATTTCCAGGATTTTCAACTAACTGATGGGGCAGCTTCCAGAAAAGGATGTTGCATGATTTTGTCAATGTGACTGCAAGTGACTGCTAAATAAGGAGGGTTTTAGAGGACAAAATGGCTTGGGAAACGTAAACGTCCCGATTCTTGTATTAGAGTATGCAATGCCCTTTTATCTGGGGATCTTGCACAAATGTGCTGATATTATGGAAGTGGTTCAGAGCAAAGCCATGTGAGACAGTTTGGTGTGGGAAGAGTTTCTTTGCTGCAGGAAACACTTGAGGGAACACAAGTAACATTCTAAAATAACTGGTTCAAAAGCTGTTATCCTGTCATGAATGCTGTGTCTGTAGCCTGCTGCTCTCCTTTTGCATCTTCTTTCCCTTGTGCTAGCAGAAGCATTTGTGTAGTTATGCAGTAAATTAGATTAAGAAACTTAGCAGATGTAAATTTTAATTGACAAAAGGAATTATATATTTCTGTGTCCTCAGCTAGATTTGCTCACTGATCCTTGTGGCTACATAAATACTGCTAGTACTAATAGCATGGTACTAGTTGCAGGATAGATGGAAATATGCTAACCACATGTAGCTAAACAAGATGGAAAGAGAAATAGACGTGTGTTTCTATTGTTCTGGAATGGTTCTTTGCTGACTTGGGCAAAGAAAAGTAGGAGTAGTATTTGATCAGAGTGCCTTTACAGGAAATGGAAGTCTGATAAAAGGATGTTTCAATTTTTTTAATAGTGAGCACCTAACTCTGTCTAGGTTAGGTGCAACTGTTTTGTTTTTTTTTAAAAGAAACTCTTAACACCTATTTGCCTTTGTGTTTTCTTGATGCAGACTGGAGAGCTGGTGCGTATCTATAAAGGTCATAACCATGCAGTAACGGTTGTGAACATTCTTGGGAAAGTGATGGTGACAGCATGTCTGGATAAATTTGTTCGTGTCTATGAGCTACAGGTAAGAAAATATCATTAGTAACAATCTATCTGCCTAATGTATTTTAATTAACAATTTTGAAGTCAGATAGAAGTCGTCTTAATGCTTACTGGTCTCTGGTCCATTCCTCTTCATCCTGTCACTCAAAATGCATAGTTATCTCACCAGCCAAATTACACATGATTTAAAGAAATTATAACCTAAAGATTTGTTCTTATATTCTTTTAGAACATGGGTTATCCTGAGGTAATAACTCAGAAAAGCAAGGAAATGTTAGTTTTGTCTGCTTGAAAGAGCAAGTGCTTAGTTGGATAAAAAGACTCACCAATGTAAGCAAAAGCGACCTTTCATGGTGGCTATGAAGTTTGGAATCCAGTAGGGAAGTTTAGTTGCTGCCCAGGATACTGCTTTTGGGAGCATAGTTATTTGCATGTCTGAAAAATGGCTGTTAGTTGTCATGCTATTAAACATCTGCTTCTATTTCTTTCAAGTCACATGACCGCTTGCAAGTCTATGGAGGCCACACAGATATGATCATGTGTATGACCATCCATAAGAGCATGGTAACTTTCTTCTTTTTGCTTCCTTTTTCTCACTCAGAAGATTGTGATTCCACAAACATACAAAACAGTTTAAATTTTTCAGATAATGAAATCAACCCTTTTGTCTAAGAAGAACTTAGAAATGACAGCTGAAAAATCAAGTTACTGTAACAGCTTTGTTTTTTTGTAATATTGTTGTCTGGGGAAAAATTACTTTTTAGCTTACTGTAGTCTTAAAGCAGTAGTTCTGTTTACAGTTATGATTGCAATGAAGAATCTAGAAATAGTAAAATATTCCCTCTTTTCAAGCGTCGATCTTATTTGACTTTTACTCAGGAAAGGCCCCCAAATGCCAGAGAAAATCTTCACCTACAATCAAACCTCTAGTAACCTTTGATAGAGCCTACATGAAGATATGCAGTTGATTTAGGTGCACAGACTTGTTCATACTCCTGCACTGCAAATAATTTTCAGAAACAGTTAAGGAAAATAACTTTCTTAAAATAGTCATTAAATGCACTTGTTTGCCTCCTTGTATTTGCTTGCAAAATTTCTTTCAGATTGTAAAATAAGAGGTATAGTAATGATCTGTAATAATGGAAGAATCAGGTCTAACAGAAGTTAACTGCTAATTGGCTGCACAAACTTCACTTCTTGTGCTAGTGTGATGGAGAGCTAAGCGCACTCAGTCTTTATGCTTATAGTCAGAAGCTTTAACTGTGTCTTAGTTGTAGTGTATTCTGGGCACTCTCAAGTCAAAGCAGTGTTCAAGTGACAAATGAAAGATTACAATTTTCAGTATTAGTCCTTAGTAAAGTGTAGTCAATTACACACAGCAGGTTGGCTGTTATATCCTAGTGGTCAAAAAAAATTGAGCAAAAATAGCTAATTAAATCTTTGGCTTGTGGAGTTTTCTGTATGTGAGAACTTTTATTGATGATGAGTGTTCTTTATGGGATTATGAGCATCTTACACTATTTTTTTTTTCCAAAGGGCGATTTTGTGTAGAGCATCTGCCTAACAAAAATGTTTTTTAAGATGTCATTTTGCCTACGTTTTCAGGATCTGCATCAGTCTTATGTTTCTGAAATTATGGTGTTCTTCATCTTCCCCTCCATTCCTTTTTTCATATACATATAACCGGTTAAGTCCCAGAAATATATTCAACATTTACACTTGATTTTTTTTTCACTTCAGTGGAGAGTAACATTGTTTTAAAGTTTTTTGAGCTTCTACACACGTGACACTATCAGTGACAAATTATGGAGATGTTTCTTCTTCATTAGTAGGGTTTTGTAAATTCTGAATTCAAATTGTGGAAGTATTAGGTTAGACTAATTTTTTTAATTTGAAAGCCTTGCCATTGCTATCTTATTGTTATTCACCTGATATACTCTACACTGAAGCCTCCTTCAAAATTTGACTTCCTTTTTTGTTTCTGCTAGTCCTAGCTTGCTTATCCATAAATGTTTGTTTTACAGATCTACACTGGGTGCTATGATGGCAGTGTGAGAGCTGTGAGGCTTAATCTGATGCAGAATTATCGTTGCTGGGTAATGAGCAAAATGTTTTTAACCTTCCTTTATTCTAGTCTCTAGACTAGTTTTCTGGAGGTAGTTACTACTTAGTCTTGGATTGTAGTAAGTCAATAGTATTTTTAAAATACGTACATGTTAAATGAAAGTATAAATCACTGGTTCCATTTTACACGGTCTTTGACATATGTATGCATTGGGACAAGTTGATAATAGCATCTTAAATTAATTTTCCTTCTGTCAGGTATTAGATAGTGGCATGTAACTGTGTAAAACCAAAAACTTCCCGAGTGGTGTAGAAAAACTGACTGACTTTACATAATTCTAGAGTTCCCAATGACTGTGTCGCAGGTTGACTTAAGTCTTGTAAAAGCCAAATTCCTCTCTTGCTACTGCCATTCTTGCTGATGGTTTAGGCTTGGCTAGCGGCAGGAGGAACCTCTGTAAAGTTGTAATTAAACAAACAGAACTGAATAGAAATGGAATAAGAAGATTAAAAAGTTGCAGGAGGTGGCATGCATGTGAACAGTCTTGGCAGAATATTGTGAAGCTGCAGGAAGAAAAACATTAGCTAAAATTCTTTTTCCATGGCTTATTCTGGTATGCTTTTTCTACCAGTGGCATGGATGTTCACTGATCTTTGGAGTTGTGGACCATCTGAAACAACACTTGCTAACTGACCACACCAACCCAAACTTTCAGACCCTGAAATGTCGTTGGAAGAACTGCGATGCTTTCTTTACTTCCAGAAAAGGTTCCAAGCAGGTATGTGGTTGAACTATTGGGTTTGTATTTGGTAATATGAAGTAATTTATGTCACCATAACAGTGGGGCTTGATCCTGTTTTCTTAAAAAGGGTTAAAATGTTAGTCTTGACAGGCTTAACTGTCTAATTTGTCATACAAGGCTAATAGGGTTCAAGTCAACCTGTGACAGATGAGGACTGCAGCTAAGTATCATAACTTGAGATATTGTCAACTCAAAACAGTTTTATCCTAAAATATGACATGGAAATGATAAACTTCTTGAAATATTAGAAGAAACTTTGGAAACTATACTCAAGATGTCATTAAATTTTTGTAGGAAAAATTTCTTTAATTTTTGAAGATTGATCTTCAAGCAGATTTTGTGCTCTTAATTCTTATCTGTCAGTAACCCCTTTCATTGTTTTGAATGCTGATGCTGTTTAAATTTCACACAGTATTGGTTTTGCTAACAATGTTTAAATAAGGATAGCGCATTAATTACTGGGTAAATGTTAGCACAGATAGGAGAAAATTAAGGAGACTGAAGAGTTGGAGACCAGTGGGATGAAGTGATGTGGGAAGGCTTTGGAGGGTGGATGGAAAGAAGGTTGTCACCTATAGACTGATTGGTAAAGTCCACTTTTTCCTTTTTGGTAATATAATCTACCTTTCTGTGGAATGCTTTTCAAAATAGGCAATGGAAGGAGGTTTCTTTGAGAACTAAGAAGCAAAAGTAGAATCCTTAATTTCTCATTAAGCACTGACTTTGGATATGCTGTGTTTATTTGATACAACCTTTTAGTCAAAAAGGAATCTGCTTTTTATTAGAATAATGTGATGTGTGAGATGCTTTACATAGGTGATTTAATAGCTTGGCATTGGTTTGTAAAAATATTTTCTTAAAAAAATTTTAAGGAGCTTTAGGCCAAAAGGTGTGTATTATCTAAAATGTCACTTCACTGAGACCTCAAGAATCTTTCGCAAAGGTTTTTGTGGTGGTAGTGGTGATATTTGTTTTACAGCTGACTTCCCTTCTTTTCTAGGATGCTATAGGCCACATTGAAAGACATGCTGAGGATGACAGCAGGATTGACTCATGAAGCTTTTCACCTCCCACATTGGGAAGTAATTTTATGTCAGAATTATTCCAAATAATTCCTTACTCCAGTCTTTCCTCTTCCCACTTGGAATGCAAAAATAGTGGGGCTGAAATGCCTTACTACAAAGACTGCAGGTTGTGTTGCACTCTATAGAAGTAAGGAGGCTGGTTAGTTAAGACTTGATTGAAATGGAAGATTTTTGCAAGTTTTCAGTGCATTGACAGATACAAATATTGAATATTCCCTCCTTGTCTGCCTTGTTTTTGATTTTTTTTTCCTTTTGTTTTTTTAAAGCATGGTCTGAGAGATTTTAGAAAGTCCAGAGGGGTATTGAGAACTTATGTTACAACAGGTGCTGGTGTTTGCAATCTCAACTTGAAGCCTGTTAAGTGTCCAAGGCATTTCTTTTTTTATGTTGTCTAGTTTTTTTTAAGCTGATATCAATAAAATTCTGCAAACCAGTGTGTTACACGTTCTAACAGTGTAATCTGAATATCTGGTGTACATTTTTAGTTTCTTCATGAAAAGAAAATATGTTTTATGGAGAACCAGATTAAATTAATTTTTTTAGTGTTGACTGTAAATTATTTTTTATTCCTTGTGTAAAAATTGCTACGAGTGGCACAGACTGCCCTATATATAAACCTCCTGAGATATTTTGTTTATTTGAAGGAAAGCAGTTATTTCTTGAGAGGTATGCCAGTAGCAGCAAGATGCCCAGAGCGGAGGATCCACTCACATCCTTTGCAATCTTCGTCTTCTTAAATAAAGGTCCCTGTGTACAGGAAGGAAGTAAGTGGTGTCAGCTTTTGTTGTAGTTAAATACTAGCATAACCACGATTATCTTGATGTACAAGATTGTAGATGGATTCCTGATTTTACTTGGAATCTTAGTGACTGAGCTTTGCCTTCCCAGATCTTCATGGCATAGCAAATGAAGAGGTTATGCAAAGGCACTGCTTGTCTGTGTGCATCTGCTTAGTGTTTCGTTTCTGTTGTGAACTAGCTTAATTGGCTTGCACTGTATGAAGTTCACAAAAACTCAGCTGGAAAGAATGGAGCAGGATTTTAAATGATTTTAAAGTCTAGAGTTACCAAGCAGAAACTGAGGATACAAATTGCATGCCATGTGTAGAAGTCTTGTTTCTACTAATGCACAGAAAATACCACAGGAAAAGCCACTGCAGAGTGAAAGACTTTGTTTGTCAGGGTTCCTCTGCAGGTGCCACTTGGAGTGGAGAACTTCACCTGTTGAGTTCACTGAATTGTACTTCATCCATTTGCAACCTTCTCTCCCATAATGACACTAATTCAGCAAAGAGCTCTGTCTGTGACTCTGATCTAGCAAGAGGCTGTGTGTTAACTTTTACCTAATGGTTTGTCGGCATAAAAAACACAGAAGTTTCCTCAAACTTACAGAAGGTAAAGATAGCCTGGTGTCAAAACTGAGCTGCTTATAAATGAGTGCAGTGCTGCTCAAACAAATTGAATGCACTGTTTTTACTGGGCATATCTTTCACCACTACTTTGAGGCTTGGTGTGCCAACCATAGACCAAATAAGTGTTCTAGACTCATTGTTTGACTACAGAAAAGACTTTTTAGGGCAAGAAAGTGATCGAGGGAAGCCCATAGATGTTCCACTTTGCCATCAGATCAAGACACTTCAGGGCCTTCTCTGAAGCACAAGCTATTTTTGTCTTATCTTGGCAGCCAAGCATCATTTCTCTGTCATTGTTTATTATTACTTTTTTTGTGAAACGAGTTAAACAGGAAGGAGGTACAGTAGGAACCTGCTTCAGAGATGTGGGAATCTCTGAGGTTTCAATGCTTTTGTGGCAATTTGGGTTTTTATTAAACTGTTTGCAGACAGGAAAAAAGTCCAATATGTGCCTCAGATCAAAAGCTCTTTTGAAGGTGATTTTATTTTGGTTTTTGGGGGTGTATGCTTGTGGTTTTGGTTTTGTTTTCTTTATGGAGGAAGCAGTTCAAGAGACTCAAAATCAGGGAGATCTCTTGGCAGTCTAAATGTTTTGTGATACAGGCTTTATTGCTCTAGAGCTAAGTATTTTTTTTTCCTTGACCTAAAAAGAGACAACTACATAACACTTAAACCATTTCCAAACTTAGTGATGTTCAGGAGTTTTTCTGTTTTTTGTCTTTAACCGCAAAGAGGGAGTATGTTAAACTGTTGCATAAACAATGTGAACATTTCACTCTGTCCTTCATGGACTGTACTTTAAAGTGAAGCTGTGGAGATGTGTGTCCTGAGGACAAGCATGTGGAGTGATTGTAGCATTCTAAAAAATGGCATTAGTAGATTTTGTTACTACTTCCTTGTGATTCTTCACATGCTTTCAGCCATTTAAAGGTCTTTCTCATTAGTTATTGCAACAGTCATTATACTTTATTTGCATTCCTTATTGCCTGTTGGGTTTATCTTTTCTAGTTGATGGAAGTAGACTTCCTTTTCTTGTAGTCCATGACATTTTCTTGAAATTGTCCTTGAAATTACTGATCCCGAGTCTGGGCTTCTGAAATTCAGCTTTCACAGTGGTGACTTTCATTACTTTGTAGGTATTTTCATATATATTGTAAGAATCATAAAGTGGATAAGAGGCAGGAAAAAAAGCAGAGCTGTATGAGTGTTTAATATTTTGCTTCATAAATTAGAAATGATTATAAGTATTGTTCAGGGGTTCAGAGAAAAATGTGTGCTGCTTTGTCCTGAGAATATCTTAAAAGGATTTGCTCTGAGCTTGTGATGCAGCTGTGGAAATTCCCAGGCTTCTCTGGAGTTCTTTGGGGAGATTTGTGTTTGTTCAGCTGAAATTCATTGCAGCTTTTGCTAATGGCTGTTCATTTCTCCCAGAGGTAATTGCAGAAGAGAGTGCTAAAGCTAATGTGTTGGCTTGGTAGCCATTAACGAGATCCTTTCCTTGTCGTACCACTTCTAGGGGTTTGGCTCTTGATATACCTCTGGTCTAAGAGTGTAATAACTTTGGGAAGGTGGACTATTTGTGAAATTGAAGAGTAGTATTTTCAGGAAAAGCAGTACTGCATGCCTGAAGCCTGTTTCAGAACTATTTTTATTTTCAGTTTGTTTTTTATGCAAGTAAAAAGCTGTGAGTGGAAGAGTGAGTAGAGAGAGAGTTTATTTTGTGGTTAGCTGTGTTTATTTTATTAGTCAAAGGTTCAGTAGTGAGCTCTGAACTTGCTATATGACTGACTAAATATGACAAGCCCTCTGAGGGGCAAAGCACGTTTTTTTAGCAGGACTGACATTGGGCTATGAGACTCTTAAGCAAACAAAAAGTGCTCAGAGGTATTATTGTCTCTTATGATATAAAGAATAGAGCAGGTGCTACTGAAACCACTTATATCATGCTTTTCAAAGGCACGAGAACTTATTCTGCTGTAGGTGTACCAAGCCCTGCCTGAGCTCCAAAAAGAGAGCATGAGTAGCATAAAACCATCACTTAAAGTTCACAGGTGCCACAAAGCTTAACCTTCCCCAATCCCAATTGCTTCACACGTATTGAATGATTAAGACTAGGACTATAGGATTGGTCTATATTTGTTGTTACTTTTCCCCTTGATTTGAAGGAAAAAGGAAGTTAACTGACTGCACAAAATACTTTGTGATCTAATGCTGCTGCTTCTGTATGTGCAAGGGGCCAGGGGGAAAACTGCTGTCATCCATTGGTACAAATATGCATTAAATATCCCAGCTTCTGCTTGCCTTCTGCCACTTAGATGTGGATTGCAGACTTTAAATGTATTATCAGCTTGTGAGCTGAATTCAGAAAAATAGCAGGAGTTTGGCTGTGCAGTGTTTGATGTAGCAGTTCTTAATACACATTTTTAAGCTGTCCAGTAATGACAGACCATGGTACATAGTAACTGAAAACTCATGATCAACTCTAGGTTCTGTGAAACAAAAATGGGCAGTTGAGAAAATATTTTCCCCTTCTTTTGAATTCAGACATGTGTACGGATGAACCTTGATTTTCAGGCTTGTATGGTACTGTCATTTGAACACTCTAAGTCATCCTGAGTTGTAGAATGTGAGGAAGGATAAGGGAAAGGTTTCAGCTACTGTTATATATTTAATAGTCAAAGGGCAAACTGTATAGTTGTATATTCTGTTATATGCACCTGTCAGCTTCTCAAACTTCATTTTACTCTAAGTGTTAAACAGTCACTTTGGAGATGGAAAAAACCAACACGATTGAGTATTTAATAATTTAATCTGTGTAGAACATGTGCACAGGTTGACCTTGGTTTTCTTCTTTCACTTTGGTACTAAGCTGTGAGTGTAGTAACAAAACTGTACATGGAAAAAGAAGAAAAAAAGAAAAATAAAGGTTCTTTATATTGTTGTGGTTTGTCAGTCTGATTCTTCTTTGTTTGGAATACAATGATTCTTTCATAGAATCATAGAACAACCACATTGGAAGAGACCCACCAGATCATCGAGTCCAACCATTCCTATCAAACACTAAACCATGTCTCTCAGCACCTCGTCCACCCATGACTTAAACACGTCCAGGGAAGGTGAATCAACGACCTCCCTGGGCAGCCTGTTCCAGTGCCCAATGACCCTTTCTGTGAATTTTGTTTTCCTAATGTCTAGCCTAAATCTCCCCTGGTGGAGCTTGAGGCCATTTCCTCTTGTCCTGTTCCCTGTCACCTGGGAGAAGAGCCCAGCTCCCTCCTCTCTACAACCTCCCCTCAGGTAGTTGTAGCGAACAATGAGGTCTCCTCTCAGCCTCCTCTTCTCCAGGCTAAACAACCCCAGCTCTCTCAGCCATTCCTCATTGGGCCTGTTCTCCAGCCCCTTCACCAGCTTCATGGCTCTTCTCTGAACTCACTCCAGAACCTCCACATCCTTCTTGTGGTGAGGGGCCCAGAACTGAACACAGGATTCAAGGACCAGTCTCACCAGTGCTGAGTACAGAGGGAGAATAACCTCCCTGGACCTGCTGGTCACACCGTTTCTGATACAAGCCAGGATGCCATTGGCCTACTTGGCCACCTGGGAACACTGCTGGCTCATGTTCAGTCAGCTGTCAGCCACCACCCCCAGGTCCGTCTCCTCCAAGCAGCTTTCTAGACAGACTTCTAGTCTGTAGCTCTGCATAGGGTTGTTGTGCCCTACGTGCAGGACCTGGCATGTGGCTGTGTTAAACGTCATGCTAATGGACTCAGCCGAGCAGTCCAGCCTGTTCAGATCCCTTTGCAGAGCCTCCAGACCCTCCAGCAGATCCACACTTCCATCCGGCTTAGTTTCATCTGCAAACTTGCTAAGGGTACACTCAATGCCTTCATCCAGGTCATGGATGAAGACATTGAACAGGGCTGGACCCAGCACTAAGCCCTGGGGAACGCCCCTTGTAACTGGCCTCCAACTGGAGTTAATTCTATTTACCATCAGTCTCTGTGCCCGGCCATCCAAAC
>WAAB01025924.1:0-49323 GCA_013389865.1 Piaya cayana
GTCTGGATGTTCTTGAGGGGTTAAGCTGCCCCTGGAGTCCCTCTGGACCACATGAATGCTGAAAACCATTCACAAAATTTTGAGATTGTCTGACACAAAACCCTGAAATAGATGTAGTAGCTTTTCTTGGATTCAGCAACACTTGAAAAAGTGTGCGTTTTGCATTTTGTCTTTATTGATCTAAACAGCTAGGAAATATTAAAACTGGTAGAAAATGGAACTCTCTACAGCTGGCCATAGTGCAGCTTCCATTCTGCTTTCTGATAATTATTAAATATCTTTCATTGTAACTTGCCTGGAGACACCGATTCTCCAGGATGACAGGCTAACTGACAGCATAGCAGGTACTTCAGTTACATGATAACCATGTACAAACTTCCACAGGTGACAACCTCAGCTGTAAGGGGAGTAAGAGCCATTGACTTTCAAATGGAGTCCAGGGTGTTTTCTCCCTTCAGGCTCTAGGTCAGACAAATGCTCCTCAGAGAATTGCAGGTGTATTACACTGAATTCCCATTTAAAGCTTTCCTCTGCTTGTGCCAATGCTATGCAAGAGCAATATAGACAAAGCCGCTGTAGCAAGAGGTGTGTATGACCTGACCTGATTTGGGTGAGGCTATGAAATGGTCAACATGCCCTTGAAAGTTTCTTTTATGAGCTCTGCAGAACAGCCAAAGATTTCTTTCTGGGACAAAGCAAAAAAAAAATGACCCTGGAAATAAGAAGCTGCCCTCTGAACTGTACAGAACTGCGTTGTACGCTGGAACTAACATAGAATCATAGAATCATAGAATCATAGAATCACCAGGTTGGAAGAGACCCATTGGATCATCGAGTCCAACCATTCCTATCAAACACTAAACCATGTCCCTCAGGACCTCATCTACCTGTGCCTTAGACATGGTAGCAGAGCACTTATAAAGTATCTTCCTACTTGATTAAGAAGGTCAGGTACAAGACTTGCTCTGCAGATATACTGGAGACATTAAGCTGATCTAGCTGATAAATTTCTTCACACAATCTCAAGTGCAGTGCTGTGCTTTCAACAGGCTAGCCTAGCCTACCTGAATCCTGGGCTTGAGAAGATTAAAATGCAAGAATCTAGAGTCAGTGATCATAATAACCCCTGTTGGCCTTGAATCACAGTAATTCTTCCACATTCTCAAACATCCTTGTCACTAGCAATGGATGAGAAGTCTCTTTCAGGCACAGCAGCAGGCACCTTGAAATCATCTCAACAAAGCTCACATAACCAGTCAAGTTTCTGTAGTAGATTAATACCTACACTAAGACCTTTGGAAGTCACTGAAGTGTTGTAGTTTTTTCTTTCCAGTAAGGGTTTCCCCAGAAAAGCATACATGAAAGGTGATTCTGTCCTAAAATACCCAAATTCAATGGAAAATGAGCAATAAGCATCTTCACTGGAAAGCAAAGGATTTGAAGTTTTTGCTAGCTATTGGGTTCCCTTCATGAAGTATTCTACAGAACAGTTCTGGTCAGACATGTTACAATGCTTTTCACTGTTATGATGCTATAAGTGGTAGAAGACAAAAACAGATTGACAAATGTATTAGTCTTGAAAGTAAAGTCCATCCCTGGCCACCCTATTTGGAAATTTCAAGAAGAAATTTAGCAACACCTGTTGATATTTCAACTTCTGTAACCAAGAACACAGAATAATGCAATACCAAGCAAAATTTAAAGAACTGAGTCCTGGATCTCTGTTCGTGTAAGGACGAATTCAAAGAACCTGACTTGGTTTTTCTTGATTTCAGTGATTCATTGGACTTCTGCTTTGTCCCTGAGAGTACAAATCCTGTATATTTTAGTTGGAGGGTAAGCAATTTTCAAGGGCACTTTTCCACTCTAACTGAGGAGGAAAATGTGTGATTACTCACAGATATATATCATGTTACCAAAACGTCTGCCTTTGCCATAGGGTATTGACTACCTCATGATTTTCACCTGTGCCTTATGGGTTAGTGAGTCTGTATATGGAGGTGAATGAGAGCAGCTGACCATCACACAGCAGCTGTCTTTTAAACAAAGGAAAAAGAAAAAAAAATAGAAAAGGCATTCTGCCTGAGAGGAAAATAATAAACCAAGAGTAGGTAGCCATCAGATAGTTTTAGCTTTTTCTTGGGTAAAGTACTGTGGGTACAGATTAACTTTGTTCAATATTTACTATATTTTCCTTTTACCTGCTCTGAAATGAGGACTGGAAGCACTTTGTTAAATGGATTGAAATTATCCTAGCTTCACAGCATGCCTCGTAAGTGCCCTGGTACTGTCTTTGGCGATGATGTTTTGCAACTACATAAAGCAATACCCTATCAGGGGTTTCCATAGATTCCCCTGCCCCTGCTATGGCAACAGCACACTCTCAGCTCTGCCTCTTCTCAGTGCTAGAGATCTGTTTGCATCAGAAAGATGCTACTTCCCAGGGAATTGGGCCATCCCAATGGGTCTGAAAGCTCAGACTCAGAATCGCCTCAGAGTTCGTGATCCCAATACAACCACTACCTGCTGCCAGACGTATGAGGCACCAGCACGTTGTAATCTCATTCATGAAACCAAGTGTTCCCTGTGAGTAGGGGCCAACACCATGGAAGCTGGAACAGATATTGCAGCCTTTCCATAGCACAAATTCTACTGTCTTCTAAGTCAGAGGCAGGTAGACCCAATGAATTCATGGAAATCAGTTACTCCTCCGACCATTTATTGTCTCATCTCATTTATTTTAGGATCTGCTAAAACTAATTCTAAACTCCTGCCACAGATATTTTGTCCACAGTCCTATGTTTCCAACAGCTTTTCAGATTTTTTGCTGTGTCCAAGACTGTTACTTAAGGGTTGATTGCACAGCATCTATAGGGTATTATCCTCGCCAGTTCCTATGCTGGCAAATAATCCCTGTGACAGCCTCTTTATGGGAATCATTGGCAAATCATTGCTGATATTTTTTAAAATTCAGAATCTGGTAGATATCCAAGGGAACAATATTCACACCTGTACACAACTTTCCATTGGAGAAATTTCCCATCTAATTCAGGGGAGTAAATGCAGGTGGAGAGACACCTTGTTGTCATTGTACCCATGCCTTTTCTCCTAGTAACTTCTGTGCAGTTCAGGGCACAGAGAACTTTGGGTTCACTGAATTCTAAGTCAACGTGTATAAATGTCTGTTGATTTTATGTTTCTCTTTAACATTAAGTGGAGGGAAGCTGCCTGAGGCAAATACAGTACTTAGAGGTGCACTGATAGAAGAAACCTGTGGCCATGCACCAAGCCATGGACTTAGGACACTGTCCTGTCTAGCAAACACCTCTCACTTCTTTTTCCCCTCACTGCCTTGAGTTTGATACAAGCTGTCTGTCTTTTTACGGTATCAGAATCACTGATGAAGATAAATATTGGAAAGAGGAGCTAAGAGGCATGCAAAGGTAGCATTTGGCCAATCTTCAGAGAGTCTACCCCTTCCCTCTGACCTTTACACAATATTGATGGTTTCATAAAGGACATGTAGGGATATGGGATCAAAGGGAATATCTGAGTGGTTTTGGTTCTAACTACTCATGCTTAGCCATGCTTTTAACTTTAAAAGCCTTAGAGAAACAGCTTCTGGTTTATTTTACATTTCATCTGATACAGCTTGCCTTAGTAACCAATTAACATTTCGTGATTGCATGTAAAAATCCTGCGTGCTCAGACTGTGCATTCCATGTGCCTCTGAATGCTGCACGTCAGGCTGAGGTGTCACACTGGTGGCTCTGTTCCTGGCCCTGTCATCTTCAAAATACAATGTCTTAGGTCACCATTGTTAAGCAAGTCTTCCAGCAAAAGATGCTTTTGCTAAATATTGAGGTTTTTTAATTACTATATTGAAAAATATAGTATCTTTATTCTGTAAAAGAAGTCTTCTACTAGAGGAGACACTGTGGGGTATGGTCTTTTCAGATCAGAAGCTAAGATGCCTTTGTAGTCATGGATGGTAGAGAAAAGGGAAGCGGAAACCTTTTATAGCATTTTCATTAATCTATAGCTTGTAAGACTCCATTTTGTGTGCCTATAGCAATAACATTTGAGGACATGC
Organism: Piaya cayana; assembly: GCA_013389865.1. Lineage (NCBI taxonomy): Eukaryota > Metazoa > Chordata > Aves > Cuculiformes > Coccyzidae > Piaya > Piaya cayana. The sequence goes on from WAAB01025924.1 coordinate 4,094, forward strand.
ATTATTGTCATTTGTCACTATTATAGATATTGCTCACTAAACTCTCCAAAAAATTAATATAGCTTGCTAACCACTAACAAAGAACTTGTTGAAATGTGTAAATGATACATCAGCAAAAACGCGCACCAGAGACAAAACCAGTGTTTATTTCTGCTTCTTTAGTTAATTCCTTTTCCCTGTTCCTCTTGCTACAGAAAATGGTGGTTGTGACAGATACCATCTGCATGCCAGGAGAAAGGAGCAAGTCCCCAAATCCCTGGCTGCAAAGTTTACATGCAAAAAGTGTCTTTCTCCCCTCCTGTTCAGTGGAGCTGACTGGTAGCTGTCAGCCAGCCTGCAGGTTGGCTTGTACCCCCAGAGCTGGGAGCCTGTTTGCTTTCCAGTTGCTGCCTGCCCTCCAGCACACTCGCTGTTGTGCCTTAGAAGGCTTCGCTCCTGCCAGTCTCACCAGGAGCAGGGCTCAGAGCTGCCAGTTTGCATCCGCATCGCTGCAGGTGCGTGAGCAGGGCAAGAGAGAGGGATCCCAGGTTCTCCAGATAAAGACAGGAAAACTAAACAGTGAGGGGAGCATAAATGCGGGTCAGAGTATAAATGCTCACCTTGGTGGGAGGGATCGAAGAGAAGTAGTTCTTTCAAGTGAGGAATAAAAGAGCAACAATGAAGTATTTGTGAAGTGCTTTGTTCTAACCAGAGCAGAGGGTAATGCTGGTTGCAAGCAGTGGCAACTTCACAGGCTCTGCAAGGCAACAATTTTCAAGTTTTGTTCCCTGTCCCTTGGGATTAGAATAGCTCTGTATGCTGTTGGTTGGGGGTCTCTTCTTTTTCTTTTTTTTTTTTTTNATCAATACAGAGGTGCATATGAAGCAAACACGGACCTCTTTGTGGACAACCTGCCTACAGGTAGAAAGGCCACTTCAGTTGAACCCCTGGCTTGCAATGGATAATACAACTCTCCATAACTAACATGGTTAAACATAGTTGCCACGGCCTTCTGTCAGCTTTCAGGTATTAAAGATAGCAGCAGCATATAGCATTTTGAGCCAGCTTTGTATTTACCTGTGTGTGTGTGTTTTTAAGAGGTATTTATTAAATGATTTCATGCAATATTTTGAGTTGGAAGAGACCTTAAAGATCATCTAGTCCCAACCTTCCTGCCTTGGGCAGGGACGCCATGAACAGTTAATGAACTGCAATGCTCTTTCAGCCCTTTTGAGACACTCCATAAAGGTTTAAATGAAGAAACCCAAACCCTTACACATCTCAGTAAGATCTCAACTAACAATTCAAGTCACTACTTGTGCATTTATTCTCGCATGGTGTAAATAGCAGTAAAGAACAAGTGTACATTGAGCAAGTAACAGCTCCAAAATCTGAGATGCAGTATCATGTTTATTTATATGGTACCTCAACAACCACTGCAAAGAGATATTGATTTCTGTTTCATTCATGAACTATCATTAAAAATCATTGGTTGACTTGACCTTATTCATGAATGAAAGATACTTACTTGTTGAGTTCTTTAAGATGCCGTCACTGTAAGACATCACTCTTAGCTCCTACAGGTCTGTACAGAGACTGAGGTACCTGAATGCCTGATGATGCACTGAGATGTCTCCACAGTAAAATGCAACATGTGCCAATGTCACTGACCACCAAGCCAAAGCCTGCTGCAAAACCTGGTGCTGGGCAGAGCATGAATGATTTATTAGCTGCACTTTTATAGAAAAGGCATTCAGGAAAAGTACTTTTAGTCAGTATTTACAGAAAACCTGTGAATAAACAGGACCGTCTGTTCATCATGCACGGAATTAGCAGTTCCTTTACCTGATGTGTGTGAGTGCTGGTGAGTATTATCTAGTATTCTTCAGGGAGAAAAAATAGTAGGTATTTCTAGGGCTGTAGCTGAAAAAACACTGGACAGGTAGGATAGGAGGGTGTGTTAGGATACTCTCAGGGCTTAGGATCAGAGAAATTGTATGGATAGAGTTGTCTGTTGCTCTCCTTAAACACATCCCATAATGTTCTCCAAGAGCAAAGACCTGAGGTGAGATCTATATTTTACTTTGCTTCCACCTCACTGTGCTTCTTGACCAAATCATTTAACTCCCTCATATTTCAGCACAGAATTCTAAAAAAAAAAAATAAATAAAAATTGCATACTTACCAGAAACACATGAGAGCTTAGCTACTATGCACATTTAATTGAAACTCTGGTGATGAGTATGATATATAATTTTATACCTTATACACTTACAGGTTTAAACTAACTGCAAACCCATTTTTTGTAATAGTGCAAGGGAAACCGTGTTCCAGAAACCATTTCCCCATACCTCTTCTAGAAAGCAGTGTCATGGAAGTTTCTAGTTTCTGTAGTAAAGGTTGATGAAAATGAGTCTCAAATGCCTGCTGCTAGCAGAAAAAGCAGTACTAGAAACATTGCTAGTGTTCCTATATTTGCCACTAAATAAAAAATCTGACAAGATGATATTTTCGAAGTCTTTTTAGAAGAATTTTCCCTATAAAAAAAGGTTCCATTTCCTATAACAAAAGTTTGCTTAACTTTTGGATCTGCAGCTTGTTCCTCATTTCTGCTCTGCTCTTGAATACATACCTCTTTCTCCAAGCCTATAGCTGAATCCCTGGGCCTCCCACAAAAAGAATGGGAGAACCCCCTTTGCTGTCCTTTTAGTGTCCTTTTTTACACCAGCTAAAACATACAATAAACAATTTCTTTAGCTTAACCAAAGTCCAGTTTCCCCATTAATACTTTCCCATGACACTGAATGAAGTGGAAGGGTTCTGAAAGTTTCCGAGGGACACACTAGAAAAAAATGCAGAAGTGCAGAAGGTGCCTTGTTCCTTGCAATATCGATCGCGTAGCCTTCCAGAGGGAACGTTTCCAATTTTTTAAAAAAATAATTAAAGTATAATATTTTACAGCCTGATAAAATTTACAGGGACCCTTGGCAAGTAATTATAGTGCTTCTTTAAGAGAGACCCCATAAAAGATGCATGATTAGAAAGTTAAGGATCTGGATAGAATTACAACGATGTGACAAATAATTTACAAGCGATAAACCATCCCAAGGAGAGGGGGAGGGTGATTAAAAGAAAAAGGGGGAAAGACATTAAACTAACCAGTGATGAAGTCACAAAATTAAAATAATACATTTCCCCCCTGTGTTTAGTATTAAGTTTTGGTAACTACAAGTTGCTCTGCTCCAGCTAGAAAAAAGATTCTCTCTGCTAGAAAAGCTCCAGCTTAATGTTGATGTGAGGCATTTCTTTTCATCAGAGGTTGTTCTGAATTTGGTGCAGTAGCTTTCATTTTATTACATGCTAAAGATAAATATTCTGTATAGACATTCTGCAGCACTAATGATCCCTAAGACTGTGGAGCAGTAGCTTGGAGGATTTTTATCTGCCTCCAGATGTTGGCTGAACTCATTTTTTATAGAGCACATTCATTAAGTTTCAGCTGAAAAAAAAAATAAAACAAAAAAATGAAGAGGTGACTGATTTCAGCTTGAAACATCCCCTGATTTGGAGAGAATGCAGGTTTGTTTGTGGATGTGAATTTGATGGTAGGGCCCAGATTTACAGGAGATGAAGGGCAGCTGTGACAGAATGAATAGGGAGGGGGAATAAACTTTTTTCCCTCTCCTTAATCACTCTCTCTTATAAAAACATGAAGGCCAGGGTGTAAATTTGTCCCTGTGCTAGCAACTGATGTCAGCATCAGACCTACAAGAAGTGACTGCTGAGTCTGTGAGAGGTGAACTTGGGCTCTACTGAACTGGGCAGGCTGGGGTGCGATCCCGGCTCCCGCCCCCATGAGGAGAGTGATCACCACAGTGATACAGAATGTGGCATTTGCCTGTGTGAAAGTCTTTTCACAACACGGGGCAATGCAAACAGCATCTTGCACCAGGCTCAAGTGAGCAGCGCAGGATCCATATGGATATTCTCACTCATCTTTCCCCTCACATGGATGGTAAAAAAAGACATAAACTAATCTGTAAAGAAAACTTCAGTTTTAATTGCTATGTTCCTCCTGTCTCCTGGAGCAGTAGGACCTGCAAAGAAAATAGCAACACATTGCTCTGGGACTTTTATTTGCAGATCAGGGCATGGAGACTGATTCTCCACCAAAGTATCAGTTGCATCCTCTATTGTTTTAACAAAGACGTCTCTTCTTTGAGTCAATCCATATTTTTATATCATGTATATAATCTATCTATATTTTATCTATTTTTTTATATTTTGCACATATATTTGCTTTAAGAATTCCAATTAACAATTAAGAAGCTAGAGTTACTTAGTGAGAAAGGGATTTTTGTGCCTTGTTCACACATAAGGTTGCCTGCAGCCTTTTTAAAGGTGTTGCGTTTCTTCACTGCATCCCCAAATGGGAACTTTTGGCTAGTGGTAACACCACATCAGATCATCCAAAGTACTCCACATCCTGGCACTAAGGGTTTTACTGGGGTCTATTTGTATCTAAAGCACTTTCACAAACCAAAAATCTAATTCAAGTCAATCTAAATACTGAAGGTGTGGGAGCATAAATTTGACAACAGGTTGATTTTAGTGCACTGCTGATTTATCCTGCAGTAATTGCAGAATCACACACATTAATCAGATTGATTTCTGCACATCTGTTTTTCAAAAAAACAGATGTTGATCAGATGAAAAAGAAATGCAGTTCTCCTTACATCAACAGACATAAATCAGGAGTCAAATAACTGAAGGTATCTGCACTAGATGCCCATGGCAATGACAGAAGAGTGATACCTGAGGTCTCACATTCCATTTTAGTGCTCACTTTATTTTATTAAATCATTCAGATCAGACTCCTGAACCTCTGTACTTTATTGGTAGCAGAAAGGACATTCAACAGTTTTGTGAGACACCTGGTGAAACCTAACCAAGTTTTCTCATATCTTATATTGGCAAAAGTGGAAGGAATTTTGTAAAATCTTTCCCTTCTGAGTGTATCTAATAATTCCTTTTAAAACCCCTTCTTTGGGGCAGGGTCTAATTTATTCACAAGTAACAGTAGATTAGCAGGAATTGGAATAAAATGGACATCTGCAAGTAAGAGTCAAAATGATTCCACTTCTTTAGAACTATCAAAACACTCAGGGCTTAACACCTCCTGAAGATGAATGGAGGAAATTATTTCAAGGTCTTAGTTGTCACTTGCAATATCAATCAGACTTTATCTTCCCCATGGCCTGAGTGTAGTACAGTCAGAGAATAAAATCGGAACGAGAGAAACTACAGGAGAAACTACAAAGATTTCCCAAAGAAACACCTTTTCTGCTTCTCTCATTCTAGCCCTAGGATCCAAACGTTGTAACCCTGTTGCCATATTCTTGCGGTTTGTTGAGTGGAAAATGCACATGTGTTCAAACAGCTGTATTGTTAGAGGCTCAATCCTAAATGTAGTGCAACATCTGTAGGGCAAGGAGAGGTGTCAACTGAAGTGTATAAACCTCAAGCTAATGATACGGAGCTGTGTTGACAAAGCCTTCTGTTGGAGCTGAGATTTTCCTCGGCACAGAGTGGCAGGCAGTTCAATGTTTCCCAGACGTTAAAAGGGACACCTTCTGTGGGATTTCTCATGCTTTCCTGCCCACTCAGCAGCAGATTGCAAGATCTCACCTTCTGGGAGCTGTTTGTTAGTGCTGTGTCTTCTGAGCAGCCTGGAAGTGGAATTTTACGAGTCTTCAGTCCTTCCCTTTTCTTCGAAGGATTCAGACAAGGATGAGCTCAGGGAACATATGCCCAAGCTGCTCTCACTGCAATCACAGCTCCACACTTGTAACTCCTATACGGAAAGGCACTGGTGGCCAGGGCAAGGGATTGTCTCCAGAATTTTTTGAATGAAGCTAAACTGTCATGCTCTGAACCCAAAAAGCCTCCTGTGTATCTAATAAGTAATTTCAAAAGAAGATCTTTTCCAGTTGAAATATACACACAAACACTTTTTTTCTTGTTTATTCTCATTTGCACTAACTGGAAAGGTACAATAGCAGAACTAAAAATGCACTTGTTAAACATCAGCTACAGAAGAAAACAAAGAGTAAGCTGACATAAGGACAATATTTCATCCTCAGAAATCTGTGCTTGAGACAATCTCAGCATCAAAGATGAGCTCTGAGCTTCCCCGTGTTCTGGGAATGTTCTGATTCAGGGTTTGGCTCCAGTCTTTGTGTGGGAGCCGTGTGCTAAGCTCAGATCCAGACTGGAGTCTTCCCAAAATCTGAGGAAGTTCAGATCCAGGGTTTTGGCTTTAGCCCATGTCTAATTCAAACCAAATTGTCATCTAGATTCCAAGTGGAAATGAGTCAGAAGGTCTCATCTTAGCAGCTGATGAGATGTCCACACTGCATAATCACCACGTACAGTTTGGCAGCCAGCAAGCTCCCTGACTCAGGAGTGGAGAACACGACTGCACCTGTGGCTTGCAAAGCCTTCACAGCCCTTGGGACCCCTCCGTGTGCTCAACACCACAAGGGGTGAACCTTAGAAGAAGTTATAATTTGATCTTCTGCAATGCCTGGACTTCATCCAGGTTATGAACAAAAAGCCTTCTCGTGTTTAAATGAGGACTGTTGCAAACCATGATGACCTGCACTACTTCACAGGGAAACTTTCCTCCTAGGGCTATGCACAGCGATCAGCTATTGTGTGTTCCTGTCTCTTTACAGGCTCCATTTCCTTGCTGCTGGGAGCCTCCTGTCTGAATCTCTTCTCCCTCGGGAACCATCTATATTCCAGCATACTGGGAGGACTTGATTAAATGAACAAGATTCTCCTACACAGCAGCAGGGAGTGTCATTATGCTGTTTTCACTGCCACATTTGAGAGGAGACCTTGCCCTGTCCTGTGGTATTTACTCACTGCATCCTTCCTGCCTGGGGTCTCCTATGAACTTGCTGTAGGACCGTGTATCTTAACATGAAAAAGGTTTTATACCAAACCTGGAACTAACACATTAAGGACTGCATCCGCGCATCCTTCTTTAGACTTCAGAAGCAAGCTTTTCTCAACACCAAACTGTGCACACAATGCATTTCTCATTCTAGTCTTCATATACTTAGAAACAGAAATAGCAAATTTTCCACTCCCATGCAGCACCCAGAAGTGATTTCTTCCTGTTTTCATTATTAGCAATATTTATTATCAGCACTGTAGTCATACAATCAGACCCTTGCTGTGCTAAGTGCCTTGCAAATGTGCAGAAAGACAGCTTTACAAGCTCTTCACCCCAGTGTCCAGAGTCTGTGGTGGTGAAAAACTTTACTTGGGCTGCTTTCTTCCAGTAGCAGAGAGAGCTAAGGGAGGGAGAGGACAACTCTAACTGCCCCAGCCCCCAGTGTCTCTATTCAAAGAAAGAAGGGGAAAAGTTGTACTGTGAGAATAAAACATACAGTAGATAAAGAAGTTTAAAGAGGACAAGGCCTCTCCATTTTATGCCCCCTTTATCACAGCTTTTTTGGAGAAAGAAAAATCTGTTGCGTGCAAAACTGTGTTGCTACCTTCATGCGCTCCTTGCATATATAGGACTAAGACAATATAAATAACTGCATCCTCAGTGTTTTGCCTCCCAGGAAAGAGTTAAGGAAATGTAACTAGACATAGAGTGGTATTTCTTATGGAATCACGTGTTGTGAGAATAATGCAAGCAAACTACTTTCGCAATGATGCTGAGGTCACTCAACCACAAGCCTCCAGCTCTATTATATGTGAGAGAGAGATACTGGGACAGAATTGTGGGCAAAAGTTCTCATTCGTGGGAATCCTGTCAAACCTCTGCAGGCCTTGGAGACACCTGGAAGAAGATAAGCATGATAATTATTTTCTAAAATAAGGGGAACTTTTGTTCTTTCCCTCCACCGGCCCCCACCCTATAGCAAGTCAGCAGCCTCTTGTGGTTTTGTTCCACGTGATTCCTTGAAGAGAAACAAAGAAATGCAACATCCTATTGGAGTGAATCACTTAACTTGGAAATGACCTGATTCACACGTTTTTTCCATTCTGTGTCTCTGATGTGAATCTTAAAACAAAAGAAAATGTAATAGGTTTAGTCCATGAGCTGTTGAAGTCTGTACTCCATTTTCCAGCTCAAGTTAAGACACAAGAAAACATTTTGGGTTTCTGAAGAGCCTTCTTTTCAGATACAGGTGAATGCCTGCACAGGGCAGAAGCTCGAAGACATTTCAGGAGTCAGAAAAGAAAACATGATACTTACATCACTGTAACTCCAAGACATGATCGAGCAGATCTGGACCCTGGTTCCCCTTGAAATGAATGGAGGAACTGTGATCACAGGGTGCAACCAGAGAGTTTAACACAGGTCGTGCTCCTCTCTGGACGATGCTAGCAATCTGCCTTGCTGCCTTAGCCTCTATCTCTTATGACCCAGGCAAACTATTTGTTCCCCAAAGGGGTCTCATTGTTACACATCGTTTTCAGAGACCCATCTTCTTTGCTGGTCTTATTGCTGCTTTGAAAAGTCAGCAGCAAACACTGAAAGCAAAATGCTGTAACTTCTCATGTCCAACAAATTTATGACAAAATACTGGTCTTCATAACCAGCTGAAAACCTCCTACTGATTAAAAGAACGATTCAGGCTGCCTTAAAGTTGCATAAGAACCTCATTACTGGAGTTAGCCTGACATAGTAACAGGACACAAGATCTGGAGGACATGCAGAGTGCATGCAAGTTGCTGCTTTTGCTTATCTTGGTTTCAGTGGTTGACTTAGCCATTCAGACTGAAACATATATATTTATAAATATATGAAAAATACAACTTTCCAAACCAGTGGGAGCCCCATGGCTGGCATCTGCCCAGGTCCAATGCGCCAGCTGCTGCCAAGTTGCTCTTTTCATGGATTATTGGAGTCAGTTACACATGGGTGGGCCAGGAAAAGAGGAGGAGGGAGGGAGGCAGGAAGAGGGACAGTGGCATTTCCCCTCACCCCCATTTTCTTTAGGTTTTTTTTATATTTGTCATTATTATATAACTTTGTTTTGGGTTTCCAAACTTGTTGGCACTGAGTTTGGTAGCAGCCTTGCCTTCCTTTCACGGAAAAGACAGAAGGTTGGTTCTGGTTTGGGTTTTTTTTTATTATTATTTTGTTTTAAAAGCCTTTCTTCTAGGACATGTACCACATGTTTGGAGCAGTAATTGTTCCAGATGTGCCTGAACTAAAAACCTGGGCCTAAATTTGTTGGAAATTTGGAGAATGAGATGCGGTTTTCAACCAATCTCCAAAGAGTCTTTTCTCCCTAAATGGAGAGGCCATCTTCCAGATTCCCTTCTCTGTCTGATCACCCAGGTCAATACTAATGACAAAATTACTAGGTGTTTGCTAAAACCAAGCTATGCCCAGGCTAGCTGGATAGACAAGAGCTAGACAGAGAAACAAGGAGGTTAAAGGGTTTGTCCTATTTTAATGGGAAATGAGCACAATCAAAAAAAACAGTAATACCTTGGCAATTGTGACCTACAGCCTGGTGGACTAGGCATGCTGTTTCCTACCCAAACAGTCATTTTACATCAACTGGCAGCCAGATAGTCCCAGTAGATCCCATCTCTCCCAGGGCACCACTGTAAATAACTTCTGGTTTGTACTGGAACCTTGACATTGCAAGGGTAAAACTGAGGTCAGACGTTTCAGTATTATCCTCAATCGGACACTTGCTGTTGAAATCTGCAATGCCACAGAGTACATGCACTCCTTTCTGTAATATTTGGACAATCCTTGCTTTAAAACTAGGAGTTCTGTCAACAGATTCTCAGATCCTTGCTGCATGTGATTCACATGTTCATGTCAAAAAGAAAAAATAATTTAAAACTCATTCAGTTCAATAAAATAAAGCCTAAAATGAAGTAATGAACGAAGGAAACAAAGCGTAGCTGGTAGGTGACTTAGAGCTTATATTTAATGTGTAGGAGTTTACACAACCCCCTAAAGATAGTACCTGCTCCCTCCCACATAGAGGAACAAAAGTCATGTTGGTCTACACCACAATCAGCTGTAGATTTTTCACATCGTAAAATGAAAGACTCGCTATGGTACAAGGGGGAGCAAACGCAATGTTTGTGTCTTCTCTGAAGTGGGAATGCATGTTTTGTATATTATAACCCTTCCTTCATGGTCGTGCTCCTGAAGATGGCAGAGTTGGCATGGGATGGGATGGGATGGAATAAGCAGTAAGAGGCAGTTGCATTGGGAACAGATGGGTGGTGTTAGGTTTAGGTGTAGTTAGTCACAGTGATGAGCCCAGTGTCCAGGGCAGGAAAAAATGTTCATTTGGGACAGTAAACGATATACAAGTGAAATTCATGCCATCCTTCAGGCAAGCCTGGAAAATCAGGGAAAATGCCACATCCAGTTCTGCAGCTGATAGTCACAGAGCTTCACTGATTTAGATGTGTGAGGGCTGGTTCAGTCTCCGCTAAGGTCTCAGGGAACAAGAGGAGCAATAGGCAGCTGAGTACAACTGATTAAAAGGAACAATACAAGTTGTTCATCTTCCCCTTGAGAACAGCGTTAAATGTAGACAAATTTCCCAGAGAACATTTTAGAGACATTAGATACCACCAAGAGGGGTTGGTTTGTCAGTCCTTCCTGCTCTGACAGACTGTGGTGTGCGTGGCTCTGGTGACTTATATTTTCATTCCAGGTATTTGTGTTTACTTTTTTTACAAGCACTTTGAATCACTCAGGGAGCTATTTGTGGGGCTGAAATAACATCACATCAGACCTTCTCACGGTTCTTCAGTTCCCTGGGAGTCAAAACATGGTGGAAAGACCAGTTCTTGCATTATTTCTGGCCACACAAATTGCACCCAGGGGAAGGAAGGGTAGGAGTGCATTAAAAAAAGATAATCATAAATATAAATAATGAGATATTCAGGTCTAGGGGCAGTTCCTGTGGAGTCTGAATACACAGGTTAAGGATCAAAAGCTGATTGCAATTACTTTCTTGGATCTACACATCTTACCTGTTGTTCTCAAAGCTTTATACTGTGTGGTGAAGATCACCCTTCATTTCAGTACTAGAGAACAGACCATCCTGGAGTTTCTTTGTTTAACCTGGAGAAGGGGAGGCTGAGGGGAGACCTCATTGCTCTCTACAACTACCTGAAAGGTGGTTATGGAGAGGAGGGTTCTGGCCTCTTCTTCCAAGTGACAGGGGACAGGACAAGAGGGAATGGCCTCAAGCTCCATGAGGAGATGTTCAGGCTGAACATTAGGAAAAAATTTTTCACAGAAAGGGTCATTGGGCACTGGCAGAGGCTGCCCAGGGAGGCAGTTGAGTCATCCTTCCCTGGAGGTGTTTAAGGGACAGGTGGATGAGGTGCTGAGGGACATGGTTTAGTGTTTGATAGGGATGGTTGGACTCAATGATCTGGTGGGTCTATGATTCTATGATTTTATGATTCTGTGATTCTATGATTCTATGATGTGTGCTGACCGCTCCCAGCGAATGACTCCAAAGGTCTGGTGACCTTTTCCTTATACCCTGAACACATGTGATATCCTTCAGTGTCCTCCTAAGCATAGCTGGTGAGGAATTAAGCCCATTCAACTCCAGTTATCTGCTGCTGAGCTGATTACCCTTGGCTCTGTGTATAATCAAGAGAGAGAGAAGCATTTCTAGAGTTACTACCTATTTCCTTCTAAGAAAGGAGGTCAGAAGAGTCATCTTTAGCTCTGCTCCTTTCTACCCACTAATAACAAAACCACACCAGCCAGCTAGCTCAGGTGTTATGTCTACTCAGAGCCTTATAGAGGTTACTCAGACATATTTAGACACAAGAGATACCTAAAGCTGTGGGAAATGTTTCCTATACTAAGTGACTGAGCAGTGTGGGTGGAACGAGTGCAGGACTGGACACAACATGCCTAAATCTGATCTTAACTGGTGGTGTAGACATACCCCAGGCAGTTTGGTTCCTCTTCTTCTTCCTCCTCCTGAGGACACGAAGCATTCTGGCCACCCGGCAGGTGTGCCTACTTTCTCCTGTCACCTTAGGGTGACCCAGAACTAACAGTGCTGCATGAAGGATAGGACAAGCACAGGCACAGCCTGTTTCTTCTCTTTCAAATCTATTGCCAGAAGCTCACCAGATGCAGCACTGACCTCTAAACACTGAACTACTCTTTAGGAACAGCCATGTGACCCAAGAAATAGCTACTACCACATCTAGCCTTCGCTCATCTTTCAGCATGTATGCAAGCACTTTCATCCATGCTGAATTTCCATTTGGAGGAGGAACAATCTTAAAACACTCTCGTTGTCTTCTGTTTCACTTTGGCAGGCCTTGCTTTACACAGGGATACTACCTTCAGCAACTTGTGTTTCATTACTTGTTTGCACCCCAAATCACAATAAAAGGTGCTAATTATGTGCTGGAATTCCACTACAAGTACATGTGCAGGGAAGATATGGTGGAACCCTGTACCTTACAGGACTGCTCAAGAGTAGCTTCAGTGTGGATTTCTAGGAATTTCCGCTATCTGCTCATCTTTCTTTGCTTGAAAAGAGAACTACAATGGATTTTAACTCCTTTTTTTAAAAAAGAGCTTCAACTTTCCTTGTTTATAGTCCTTTTGGTGCTTTGCTGCTGAATAAAGCACCATGTAAGGGACAGAGATGCTTTTGCATTTCAGATACTGTGTGGATCCTAAAAAAAGGGGGGGGAAAGGATGAGGGAAGGATTTTAAGTGACAAGCAGGGAAATGGTTCAAATGTGACACTAAATTTTAAGGCACAGGTCCATCAAACTAAAGAGGAGGGTAGGATAGCAGAGACTGAAACAGAGCAAAGCAGCTTGAGCAGTAGTGCCCTAAAACACCTCCTGAACCAGGTCTAGCTGCACCAAGCACAGCTTTGAACTGCTGAACGGGTGCGCTCTGCAGAAATGTGACATCAGCTTGTGGTACTGGAACAACACAAGGGGGTTCGTTACTGTAGCCTCATAGAGAAGCTAAGCTTTTCAACACAAAATGACTCCAACCGTTTTAAATATATGTTTTTGCAAAGTAGATAGGACAAAGTAAAGAAAGTAGAATAAACAAAAGCAGAAGTGAGAGAATTGGATGGAGGGAAGATGCAAATAGGTGAAAATAGAAAAATAGAAAAGAGGGTTATTGAAATATTGAAAAAAACACAACAATTAATGTATTGGAATTTAAATATTTTTGATTTGGGTCCTTTTATAGAAAGTGACTAGGAAATGTTAAAAAGCATAAAGAAGAGAAGATTATTAAGAGACTGATAAGAGTGGCACAGAAAGGAAAGTGTATCAAACTGAAGAAAAATACAACTGAGTAATCAAAGGCAAATGATAGCAATTCGTGGCAGAGGACATTTCAGTTTTAAATTGTTCCTTTTTGAAGAGATGTCACTGAATTCTGTAACAACCAGTCAAACCCCAGCCTCTGGTCTTGGCATGTTCTTTTTTTCAAACGTCTTTGTCCCTAAAGGCCGAAGTAGCCAAAATCACTGGAAAACATTTGAGGGTTTCTTCAGGTCTCATTTCACGGAACATGTGAGTTAGTTCAGGATTGTCCCCATTTATGAAGATCTTCCCTTGACCTTACTCAGGGAAAGAAGTGCTTCAGCTCTTAGGGACCTCTCATTTAGTTTGGCCCTTAGGTTTTATAAGCAGGTTGGCAATTAAGGCTTCCTCACTTTGAAGGCAGTATTTTTCAGGAGCTGAAGCCATAATTCACTTCATGCCAGCCCACTGAGGAGCCATCTATTAATGGCTTTTGACCACACTGAAGTCTGAGAAGAGGTCTGGATAGTTGGTAGATTATGCTGTGAAGCCATCAAATTCTCAGTTCTTCTCAGCACTGTGACATTGCAAACCACTGATGTTTTACATCATTGCTGTAAGAAACAAAAAGCAAAAGCTCTGCTCTATTATGAAACAGCAGTTAGAAAGAATTGAACTGAGAAGTTTTAAGAAAATTCAGGAAATACCTTCGTAATATCAGTTCCTAAGAAACTTCTACTGGGGTGCAATAACCTTCTCTGTACACAGGCTTCGGTCTCTACAGGGAGCTGACATGGGCACAGACGTGCCATGCAACAGAAGCAAACCTGTAGAGTGAAATTGTTGGTGATGAGAGCCTGACTTCTATATTGAACCATGTTTGGAGGTTATTTTGCAGCAGATCTTGTTTGGTAAAGTGGACTGGAAGCTTATTAGCAGTTGAAGCCCTTTGAATGCACATTTTGGTTCAAATTGTCCCCAGTACAACCTAGTTTGGGTACTTCAAGACTGTTGTGCACTTCAAACCTTAGCAAATTTGGGATATTTCCTTCAAAAGGGAATTATACAAATGCTAGCACAGATGCATCTACTGTAGTAATAGCTGGTTAAAGAGCACTGACTAGAAAAAGAAAGAGTCCCATCACGAGGTGCACTGAAGTCTGACCCGGCTTCCCTAGCTGCAGAAAAGAGTTTCCCTTAAATGCCAAAGGTGTGTTTGTGAGAACACAGCCTAATATAACAGGATGAGGTTGTGAATATAAGTATGAATAATCACCAGAGTCATGCTAATAGTACCTTGATTATATTCCTTACATGCAGAAATGATTGTTTCAGGCCTCATTCACACCGTGAATACACCCATGATGAATAACTGTTAGTTTAATTGTTTCTCTAGCAAGAGCAGGAGACAGCTTGGTCTCTTCCTTGTTTTTGTAGCAAGTATTTCCATGAGCAAGAGAATTAATGAATTTTTGGGTTCTCATGATGTGTACTGTGTGGCTTCTTGACTTGCCTGACATCTAGTAGAGCTGCAGCATTGATGTTTTCCCCATTAAGTTGGGGGGGGGGAAGGGGAGTTTCAAAGTTCTTTAAACATAGGAGAAAAAATTCCAAACACCTGTAAGGAAGAGGAAACTTCACTCAAGAGTGGAGTCTCTGTTTTTTAGGACCACAGCTGAGCCTCTTGTACTCAGTATAGGCACTAGCTGGGATCTCTTCGCCATCCTCTATCCTGTCCCCCCATTTTTACAAAACCTGTACAAACCTACAATATTTGAGATCTCTGCTGTTTATTCAAATTTGGTTGCAATTGGCCAATAAGTTCAAATGTTATTAGAGATGTCTGACAGATGGTTACTGGTACAGAACAAAGTTTGCATAAGCTTTGTGTTGTTAGGGATGTACCCAGAAAATAAACCTGAATTTTTCAAGAAAGTGTGAGGGAAGTTAGAATCTCTGTTTCTGAGGAATAAGCATTTAACATGTTTTAGCCTATGTTAGAGATTCCAGTTTGAACAAAGTAACTGTCCTTTTGCACTGAAGCTACACAGATGCTCCTCCATCTGCCCATTGTCGTGGCACCAAAAATGGAAATTCTTTGCTCGAGCCTCTTGCGTGTTTACTCACATTGTGCGGCAGCAGAGCCTTTACAGATATGTGGATCAAAGCAGGAGGTCACTGTGGTCAGCAAGCCGCCTTGGTTACCACCACACCCAGCCAAAGCATTCTTCCTTCTCCTCTGCTGACAGTCAAGGCTGACTCCCTGCATGTGACTCCCCCACCATCCCCTCCCCACCACAGGTTTCTGGTCTTGCACAACTGAGACTGCATATTGCATGGGCACATTTGTCACACTGCAGGATGAGAGTCCCAGTAAACATTTCCCCTTTTCCCCATCCTCTCTCAACCTCTCCCCCAGCGCACAAGTGCACCCACACCCCTAGAAGCTCTGATGAGGCGCTGGAAGCTTTCCTACGCCCTGCTTCCTCCAGAAAGCTACTCAGTGAACATGCTAAGAGATATTTTGCAAAATCAGAAGGCTAAAGGTTGGCCCTCTCGATTTGTCATAGGCAAGGAAACACGAAGTCATTTTTCCAGGAGTTACTGAAAGCTAGGATGAGATTATATACAATTTAAAGGAAAAGAAAATTGGTGGGAAGCAAATAGTTCTTTGGAAAATCCTCAAAATGCAATGGATATCAACATAATGTTTCTACCACTCTTGGGAAGTACTGCCAGCCCACATCTTTCTGCTAACTCCTAATGGGTCCATTAACTACTCCTAAATAATGATGGAAACCATATGGGTGCACAGGTGGTCTCTCAATAAACACCAAATGAATTCAGTATGATCACAATTAACACAATTAATACGCAGCCAGTCTACAACGATGGAACTATTAAAATTAAGTGCTACTATATTTCCTCAGTCCCATGGAAATTTTACAATGGAAACAAACAAAAGGCTAGAATTAACTTTTTTTTTATTACAGTTATTTGGTTTTATTTACTTCTAGGCGAGTTTTAGGCTCTGTGTAATCTGCAGTGTCTTTGCTCTGTGCTTCTTGAGGTGAGTTTTGACTTTGAGAAGTAATAATTTGGGGAGGAATAATTAAAAAAATCTAACTAAAGTAAATGCTTGTTTATTGTTGGGGGGAGACGGGGCGGGGGGGTGGAATTACATGTATTTGGTGTTGAAGCAAAGTGCTTCCTACTTTCTGCAGAAGGCTGTAAACACAAGCAATGAATATGAGATTGCCACAGCTGCTTTTTTTATCATCTACACTGTGAGTTCATCACTGTTCCCTGATGGGTCTATTAGTGTGGTCGGGATTTTAATTTTAATTTTTTTTTATATTAGTCTTGTTCCAGCATATATGGTGGTCCACTCGATCGTCAAAGGAGGAGAAACATGTTCACAAGTGACCTTCTGTAATGAAACACCTGATGTAGGCCCACTATCAGTATGATGTTTTGGCTTTCTTAAGACTGAGGAATTAGGGTTTTAATTTTTTAGAATCAGCCCAGCAACCTGAGTTAGTTCAGATTCAGCCTCCACTTGCATGTTTCCCTTGAAATCAATAGCTGAGCTCCCCTGAGCTGAGCAAGGTAGTATCAGTTCCAAAGTCTGTGTGGTCAAGCACAGGCCAAATTGAACACCCTGGCTTTTATCCATCTTGACAACTGATGAAAAAAGTGATGTTTTAAATTTTGCTAAATTTGGGGTGTTTGGCTCCAAAGGCTCTTTTATATAAATCACTTAAGCCTGGTTTGGGCGGAATACTCAGAGATAAAATTTTTCGTCTTCCTAATAAAGCTGGTTCTGTTCTGCAGAGCAGGGGGGGTCAGAGGAACATTGTTGATGACAGCAAAAACAGAGTATGGCCAAACTGTGGCTTGAAATCACTGCATTTCACCACTGGGGCTTTTGTTGGAAAATGAACATCTCATCAGTTTGATAGGGCAGCTCATGCTGAGTTAAAGGAGAGATTTCTCAATGCATGGGTGCAAGTCCTGTTCTGAAAAACATAAAAGCCTCCTCTTTGGTGTCACAGTGAATGAAATGGATCCTTTTTTCTGTGACTGGAGAGAATCCAGGACATTCTGAGTTTCAGGATGGACTTTTGAATCTGCTCTGCTCAGCTGGACCAGGATTTCAACCTTAAACTGTCCCTGTAGTGTTCAATTTTTGCAGCTCCTCTGTGCTCAGATTGAATCTATCTGGCAAAACTAAAAAGACCCATGCAACCCAAAACTGCCTATGATTACACTTCCATTAAATATTCTTTGTGTTCTTAAACAACACACCCTTATTTCTATTCATTGCACCAGATTTACACTGAAGATATTACTCAGAACAATCCGTGTGAGGTTCGGGTAAGCTGTGCACTTGAAACTTCCCTAAACTTCACTTCTATGAAATATGTTACATGTGGAGCCCAAAGCTCATTTCATAGTTCCTTTCTAACTTTTCTTATAAACTGTCTTGCATATAGATTGCTTTGGAGTAAGTGTTTCTGATTAACTCTGAGTATTGATGCCCTTGTTCTTGAATAGAGGAGTCTGTGTTTCTAATTTGAATAACATAATTTCGGAGTGTGTTAAGGTAAATAGGGACAATGCACTCTTGTTCCAGAACTTAAATACCCATGAAGTTATTCATCAATCTCTTTTTCATTTAAATTCACACTTTACCTTAATTTGTGTTTCAAATGCAGATGAGGCCTTAATTAAATAAAAATTCAGCAGATGGTTTCAGATTCTCTGTTCAATTTACATTTCTTGTACCTTTCTAAATGCTGGACTTTATCTTCAGAGCCAGAAGTATTACCATTAGACCTCTTCTTTTAAACAAATGCATAATAATTGGTAGGCTAGGGCTGTCTCTATGGGAATAAATTAAATATAGATTACTAAATCTTAAAAGCTTCGAGTTTATATATATGTTTTGATAAACACACGAAACATTGTCTGAACCATCAGAGATTAATCAAAACTCAAGTACCAGAGATTCATGGGTTTTTATCTTTATGTTTCATGGCATCTTTGTTTCATCATCTACATGTCTGAGAAGTTAGTCCAGCAAAAATTCCAAATGACTGAGGGAAACAATTCATTAAACACTTTTTATCTCTAGGAAAAGTTGCTGTGTGGTTGTACTCAAGCTCAACACAGGAGCTGAGTGACTCTGAGTATATTTTCTTTCATGTGAAGTTATTTTCTTTCTGAACTGTGAAAAAGTAAATGAAGTGATAAGTAAAATCACAGGAAAAATAAAAAACCTTCTGTTATCTCTGAATCAGAACTCTGTCTAGTGAATAGGTAAATATACCCTGTTCTTCTCATACTGGGTGTTAGGAGAAAAACCATTTTGTTCTATAGTAGCTACCTCCTTACCTCCTTTAAAGGAAATTAGGAAACAAGGGAAAACACTGTTGTACATTTATGTTACATTTGAGGTGTAGGTAAAAAATGCCTAGAACAGCCTCTCTTCCCCTGTTCTCTTTATTCTATGAGTCTGCCCATGACCTTACTGGATGCACCCTGATAAAATTAGGCAGCTTTTCTCCTTCTCACGTTAGTTTCCCGTTCAGCACTGATTTACAAGCCCACGTATATTCTCTCTGTCATGCAGCATTTCTACCTCTGCACTGCAAACCATATCACTGGATTACTCAGAGCCAACTCATAAATTGCTTCCTTTCTACTTCCTTCCTTCACATGTTGTGCAAGGGGAGCAGCCCTGTAGCACATCCATAGACGGGGATTCCAGTTTTATACCCTACAGCTGTAGATCTCCGTCGCTACCCAGCCTGGAGGCTTCATTTATTTGTTTTGAAATAGCCTCAGCAAATGTGACAATATTTGTGTATTTCAGTAGCCTGAGGGAAAAGAAATCCACCCAGCTCCTTCTTTTAAAGAGATAGTCTCTTCTGACTAATAAAACCTTTAATAAAAACTCTGTTAATGTTTTGCAGATGTCCCTGAGAGATGAACACTGGGTGGGCAGAGTGGAACAGGTACAGGGAGAAAAAATCTGGGTGAGAGAAGTGATTTGACAACTTCTAGAATTAACTGAGTGAGAAGGGTGTGGGCAGGACCCAGATGGGGTTTGCGGTTGGGCGAAGATGCAGCAGTTCAGTTGTGTGGCTGAGAGCAGGGCTCTGGTTTATGTTTGCAGTTGCTAAAATGTTCTTATTTGTTCTGACTGGAAAAGAATTCTGAACTGTGGAAATGTTATCAGCTCAGTTGTCCTTGTGAGATTTCTAGTATCTAGCTTCTTGCTCTAGTATGCAAGAAAACATTTCACAAAGCAAGTTCCTCTTTTGGGATCATGGGATTTGAATCGCTTTCTGGGGCGTCTTGATGTTCACAACATCTGTTGGTTGTATGTTTGAAGTTCCAGTTTGGACCTGCTCTGGGCTCAGATAAAAGAGGAAGAGCATGATGTTACACTAAAGGAGGGTGCCTGGCATGAAATCTTGAGCAGTCACTTGTAGCAGGGAACTGTGCTTTGTCCTGTCTTAAATAAGAGAAAAAACATGCATTTTGGGAGCTCCAGTACTCCAGGTGGCTCAGATTTCCAGATTTCTACTAGTGTCAGAAGTCTCTAAAAGATGTGTCTACGTCCTGAACCAGGATGCATACAACAGTATCAGCTTTGGTTTGGGTTGGGGGACAAGAGGGCTTCTTAAGTCTTGGTAGTGAGTTGCTTAAATATAGCAATCATCACAATTGAGTGTTTGCTTTAATTCCAGCACTCTGCATCAACCAGTTAGGGCAGGACAGGCACACTGAAGGAAAGAACAAAAATCAATGTCTTCTCCTTGCAGTGACTGTATTAAGAATACAAACATGCAGGGCTGAGGAAAAGCTCGCAGACAGCTGCTGCTAACTGTGATGTGTGCGCTTAAAAGAGAATCAAGACCTGGTTGAAAAGTGGGGAAACATTCTGTTGTTTCTTCTGTACATGGGAGAACCTCAGTGCCCTCCATGGTTAGAAATCTTCCTCTCTCCAGCACATTGCTCTTTGGGTTTGTGTTATTTTGCAGCTGAGATGGTTCCTTTCTCAGTTAAGGCAGTAAAATCCTTACTCAGGGACTACTACTTTATTTCCAGGGTTGAAACCCACTCTAGCACAGCTCTGCTACCGCTCAGCCCAGACAAGTGAGATCCAGTACCTTAGTCCCTTCTCTGCACACTGACAGGAGGCCTCGTTACCTGCTGGGGTAATGCATGAATTTTTCATTGGCGTTTCTTTCTATGTCTCATTTTTTACTTGCCAACACTTCGTGCCTTTACAATGTTATCAAAAGGTTTGGGGTTTGGATTGTATAAAAGAAGAGAAGGAACCATGGGTACCTTCTTAATTCCAAAAATAAGAGATCAGTTACTGATGTGTTTACCAACTTTCATTCAGCCCGTGTCAGCTAAAATGAGAAGCAATTAAATTTCTATGAAAAAGAAATACAGAAAAGCTGAGTAAAAACTGACTGATTTCGCTCAGTATAGGCCAGTTTAATTTTGGAAACAGAGCCATGAGAGCAATTGTGATGCCGAGAGAGACTTTGAGGTGAAAGTACATTTTTTTTTCCTACTGAACTTTTTCCATGATCTGTTCAATGATGAAAATGCCACTGTTTAAGAAAAATGAAAGCACGTCAGTTGCTCACTCCTTAAAGATGCCATCAGTGTGGACAGTTAAATTTGCAGGGAGCTCCATTGCTGTAAGCAACTTTGGGAGAGCCATTGATCTGTTGAAAAGGGGGAAGTGAGGATATTCACTGCTGGATAAAAATAAGCTACTTGAGCAAGCGATGTCACAGTCTGTTGTGGTTTGCTTTCACGTGATACCTTGAAGAGGAAATAGAGAAGATGACTTGGGAGAGGCAAGGTAGGGCAATGCCCCTTAGAAAGATTCATGTAACTTCGAGGCAACCTTTTTTTCTCCCGTGCAAATTTTCCATTCTCTGCCACTTACATGAGCAAAGGGGAAGAAAGGGACAGTCCATCTTGTGTAATTCCCCTGCACATAGTGCCCATGAATCAAAAAAAATGGCCTTTGTTCTGACTTCAAACAGTCACGCTGAAGTATTAGCCTAGGCTGGTTCAAATGTTTTTAACCCAGACTCCCTGCAATATGTATATATACACACACATACACGCAGAGCTCGTAACCACCTGCCCTCCCTCAATTCTCCCAGAGGGGAAAAGAAATATCTGTACTTTGGACATCTTGAGTTGGAGAATTCCCTTAAAGTATGAAGAACCACAGCTAGTTTTCCTCAGATATGTAGGAACATGCCCAGAAGAAATAAGGACACACTGACACCAGTGGGGTTTGCGTGTCCCCTTTCTGCCCTGCCTGCAAGTGCAGAGTCACAGGTGAAGTAGGAAGTGTCTCTCTATGGATTTCATGGGGCGGAAAGGTAAAGCTACCTGGATTGATGGAAATTAGAAAATAAGAATCAGGAGCTAAGACGATAAAAATAACACTCAGAGAGACTAAGCAGAGTGCCCATACCTGCAAAGCAATCATCAGTAACAGTGCAGCACAGACAGACACTAACGAGTTACAAGAGCATCTTGGTGAGATTGAAGTATTCCTGGTCTCATACCAGAGCATCAGTGTCTGTATTTCAGCCTCCTGTTTTAGGCCCCATCCAACCTGGCCTTGAACACCTTCAGGGATGTGGCAGCCATAGCTTCTCTTCCAAAAATCTAAGACGGCAGCTCAAGTGACTTTGTTGGGGCAAACAATTCTTATCTCAAAGATACCAGTCAAATAATTAAGTAGTGGGTAGCTGTTTTCAACACTGTGTTCCTCTCTCAGAGCTGCCATTCACTGTGGGTCTGTTTTTACTCTCGGCTGCACCCATGCTGGTGCCCTGGAGAAAAAAAGAACAAGGTTTAGTGCTCTGGAGAGAATTATGCACCCTTTTTACTTGCTCCTATCAAAAGGTTATCGGCTTCAGTCTTTCAAATATAACAAGATACTAATTTAAAAAATACAGGGTTAAAAAAATGAAAAAAGTTCTATTTATCTGCTTTTAAAAAAAAAAATCCACACAATGAAGTCTATATCTGTAGTATTTCTGCATAGATGCAGGAGCTGGAAACTGTCTAAAAATGCACTGAATCTCACTGCTGTTGTCAGCACCACTGCATGTGCTCTCAGCTATCACTTCAGCATCCCGCAGAGCCAGTGCAATTCTTTGCACTGGACTGTATGTCTCCGTAAAATCTGTCTCACAGCCACGCAGCCGGCAGACAAGGAGGTTGTGCTAGGAGGGGGCAGTCAGCTGGAAAGCAGGTCTGCACTCAATGCAGAATTAAACCCTGCAAAAGCAGCAGCAACAGTTCTCAGGCACCAGTCTGCACCCTGCACTGCTGCTCCTCTGCCCTCTCTCCATCTGAGGAGAGACAACATTCATTATTTTTTTTCTTCTTCTTTTTTTCCCTCCTCCACAAAGAAAAACTTGCCAGGTCTGCATCTTTTTCCTTGAACTGTTTCCTCTTTCTAATGTTAAAAGCATATGCTCTACAGCTTAGTTTCATGCTGAGATGTTAGCTCTTTTTCTATCCTGGTTTTCATGCAACCACGTCAAGGGGTGGCAACAGCTCAAAGGGCACTGCAGGACTTTGTGGAGTGGAAACTGTGTCTATAAGGAACAGGACATCTCTGCTCTGACTAGGTGAAACCAGAGGCTGCTTTGCCAAACTGCCACACATAGTCCAGCATTAAACTCACCCACAGCAAAAGGCACAGTAAATCTTCCCTGTGTTTTGCACATCCACTAGAGCATCTACTGTCCTTTTGTTTTGTCATCGAGGGTTAGTTTTGGCAAGATACTTAATCCAAGGAGAGAGGGAGGTGTTCAAGCTGGGGCTCTGCACCTTGCTGGCCTCCTTGTTTAGCCCCTAGATGGGATCTGGATCAAGCTCTTTTGGCTCAGAGATTGAGCAAAACACAAGTGGGGTTTGTGCCTGGCACCTCTCGGGGTGTTTATGGCCAATGTATTTGCAGGAGCACCCCATAAACCAGCTGGGGTACCTGTGACTACTGCTGGTCTTAGGCACCAAACAGCAAAAGAGGAATGAAAAGTAGCACAATTCCCTGACCTAAGTGAAGTCAGCTCAACTCCTTTAACATGAAGTGATTCAGCTGTAGATGGAGCATGAAAGCTGTATTGGAAATAATTTTTGTTTCCCAAATAGATGTTTGAAGTTTCGATTGGTTGTTTGGGGTTTTTTCCTCATCTAAATCAGGATGAAAGGAAAAAATTGAAATTTGTTTGCAGATTTGTGATTTAAATACAAGGGGGAAGGCTGGGCCAATGGAATTATTTCTTTTTTATGTTGTACATTTATTTTTAAATGACTATAAATTAATGTGAATTTCAAACACAAGGCTCATTTCAAACAGAAAATGGAAATTCTGCTTTTTGAAAATGTAGAAACCACACCTATTGTTTTCTTCTAAATATCTTTTTAAGACAGAAATCAGAAACCAGCCCTTTCCCACAAAAAGGTCTTATTTTCTCTGAATTTGCATTTTTGACTGAAAGCCTTGTTTCACAGTCTTGAAACTGGATCACAGTGAAGCAGCATTTCTATCTAATTGGCCTCAAGGAAGAAGAAAACTCTGTGGGTGGGATTCATCTCATCTACTTGTAGGTGTTTAGTCTAAATTATTCGTCAATAGTCAGTGGCATCTCCAAAGGACTATTTTCTCTCTACTGGTCATAAAAAGCACCTAGAGAGATAGGTTGCACTTGATACTCACTTTTTCAGTGGTTAGAACTAGGTGAGAGAAATCCTGTCCTTGCTGTTCACACTCTCAGCTGAGGAGAGAAGCTGAACATCACAGCTCTCACAACTCTGATGATTTCAAGCTGAGGCATGTTGGGAGAAAAGAAAAAAAAAAAAAAAAAAAAGGAGCCAGGTTCTTCATCAGTTTTTCAGAAAGAGCCAGATATTTTTAGGTGACAGAAAATAGTACAATTTTATGGAGAACAAACCAGCTAAAGGAACACTGGTTATTTCCATGGTTGAGTAAAACTTGAAAAATCTAACATTTTTTCTAAATCTTAGTAAATGTTCCTGGGTTTGTTATTTTCCATAATTCTTTTGCAATTCATCTCTGATCATAAAAGATTTTTTTTTTCTTTTTTACTTTGCAAAGCAATGCTTATTTTTCTGCTCAGCTGAATTCCTTCCCCTTTTCCCCAGCAATTTGTTTTAAATCCATGTGCAACGCTGCATGCAAGACAGGTAACATCCCTGTAAAATCCTCATATGTGACTGAAATAACTTGGTATGGATATCAAAAGTGAATACAATGTTGCACGCATTTTTTAATTGTTGCAAAAAAGGAATGTGCTTTTTTTTTTTTTTTTTTGTGGTCATGCCTGTCCTTTTTTGCAGGGGTACTTGGTTCCTGTAATGTTTGTGGTCACAGAACAATTTGCAAGGGGCAGAGCTGTAAAGCCATTAGCCTTTTAATCTGAAATGAAAGTGCAATTTATAACCAAAAACCTGCAGGTTTCATATTCAGATACCTACGCTGGAGGAAGCTGTGACCTGTCACTGGACCATTATGGAAAGAATTCATAGAAAGTGAACCCAGCAAACTGTGTGAGGAACAGACATTTCATAGAATCATAGAATCACCAGGTTGGAAGAGACCCACCGGATCACTGAGTCCAACCATTCCTATCAAACACTAAACCATGTCCCTCAGCACCTTGTCCACCTGTCCCTTAAAACCCTTCAGGGAAGGTGACTCAACCACCTCCCTGGGCAGCCTCTGCCAGTGCCCAATGACCCTTTCCATGAAAATTTTTTTCCTAATGTCCAGCCTAAACCTCCCCTGGCGGAGCTTGAGGTCATTTCCTCACCAAGCATAAAGAAGAAATGTAGAAAGAGATCATTGACCAAACCTTGATTACTTTAATGATCGACTCCCTTGTAATTTGTAAGGATAACTACACAGACACAAAGAACAATGTTAGGTGACACCTCGATAAGGGCTTTTGCACAGACTTGACCAAAGGAGTTGTTGGAAATAAATGTGACATTGTCATGCTTTCTATGCATTGAGGGCTTGATGCAAAAGCATTTGGAGGTTCCTTGTGTATACAGAGTCTGATAGGGGATATATTTTGCTAAGAGTTCCCATAGGAAACAATTGGTAAAGAAAGTGGAGAAGTTTCTGGTTTTGTTTTTGTTTGTTTCAAAGAAAGGAAAGAGAAAGAGAAAGATTGTTCCTCTATGCGTTTGAAAATAAATACATATTCTGCAAGCATCTCTGCTGATATGAGTGGGGTTTCACATTGGATTTATTTGGACGGCTCTTGTTTTCCATCGCAGCCACTTTGTTCACAAGTCCTACAGCTGCTCAGCTTTCAGAGGTGTTGCTATATTCCCATATCAACATTTCCAGCAGGCACTACTCAAAAGCAGGAAGATTTCAGCACCCTGGAACAGCTGTGTGTCTGCTTGCATTGCCCCTGTGGGCCCTACCAAAGTGTGCAGGTGCACAAAAAATACCCCAGAATGGGTCATCCCTTCTCACATTAGGCCCCTGCACAAAACACAGCACTTTGCTTTACAATCCCCACTTAAAAATGGGGAAAAGCTTCCAAAACATTTTGATCCAGTGCAGAATTCTTCCCTGCTCTATATACCAGCATGTGAAATATCTTACAGTGATGCCTCCAGTGCCCTTTCAGCTGTGCTGTGACGTGGTCAAAGGGAAGGCAGATGAGCAGCCGCTCTTGCACATGGGAGACGATGTGGATGTAAAAGAGCTGCAAAATGAACTTTCCTTTCACAGACAAGGGGATCACAGCTTTCAGGAGGGGCTCAGGGCTCCTCTGATGGCAGGATTTACTGGAGCTCTGTGTTACCGGTGAGAACTTCCAGGACCCTGCAGTGCCTGGAAAACAGACAGGTTTTGTCTCCTGGTATTCTTTTTAAAAAGTATAGCTAAAACTTAGTAGGTCTGGTCTGTTTGTAAGCCTGGGGACGAATGCATAGAGAAGAGTGTGAGGCTTCAGAATTAAACTGAAAGGCTACCTCTACTAATATATTTTCTTGACAGATTATTTTTAAGGCTGCCTCTCCTCAGCATGCGTGCAAAGATATTATTTATTTGGAACAGGTCTAATACCTATTCTGTTTCAGGTCAGGCATGTAATTCCCATTTATGTAAATAGGAGAGATTATCTTACTTTAAGAAAAGAACAGACCCATTAGATACCTAGAATGTTATTTTAGTCCCCCTGGTCTCAAGCAGTGGGAGCAGGTGGGGTAGCTGTTCTCTGCTGTTCGTTAGCTCCCTGACTCTGCTCCACAGCATAAATCTTGCTGTGATACAGTCTGCGGTGGGTTTTGACATTACACTTGATCAGCTTCTGAGAGAGTTTGTTTGGGGTTTTTTTCCCTTAAGGATGTCTCGATGAGCTGAAACATGGGGGGGGTCAAATCTGCCAAAACCAGGACTGCCTCCTAGAGGAGAGCCCATTGGTGATAAAGGCAAAGTTACGTGAGTTTGAGACCTGGCATGACCTACTTACCAGGCAGAGTTATGAGAATCCATGTTAGGACAGTTTGTTTTTCAGCCTGGTTTCTCATGGGAACGAGGCTTATGCAATCGTACTGTCTGTGCGTCTGTGTCTACATCCTCCTCCCCTCCCCAATAACTTTTGGACTCATTGCTCAATTTCAACCTACTTTGACAAGGGGGGAGAGGTTTCAGGGGTGCTGCTGGTCCTGCAAGCACTATCAAAATCAGTAGAGGAGAGAGAGTCTATAGGTGTCCATTGTGCCAGGATCTTCTATAGCAGGTGTTTGTGTGGCTTCAGGTGTGAGAGCACTGAACTGATAAGATGGTGAGGAGCAGCCCATACAAACAGCCAAACCTGTGTAAAAAAACCTATTTAACTCCTCCTGCCCAAGAAGCCAGGACACAGAGCTCATGGCAAGCCAGGTTTTGGGATGTGTAGAAACCTCCACATTGCAGGAGCAGAGTTTGCTGTCGATGCCACAGTCATAGCTGGTGGTGATGGTGGGTCCACGTGGTGCCGGGCTGTCCAGCATCTCCTGGCTTCTCCCTTTCTGATACTGACTCCCTCGTGGGTGAGCCTCTCAAACCCCACTGCATACTTCATTCTTCTTTCTGTAAAACAAGATGAATTGGGGAGGTATCATTAATTGAGAGCCTTTTAAAACACACCAAGTGATGGCAGAGAAGGGTGTGTATTGAGATCTGATGCAGTAGAAGCAATGTTAAAGGAGGTCTAGGATGAGGAGCTCCACTAGGCTTAGGAGCATCTCACCTGAGCTTTCTCTGCCAGGGATACAAGTGATGTGATACTGCTGGCTTTTGTCATCATCATGCTCACAAATCCAGGACAGTCCAGACTTCAGGTATCACCCCAATACAGATCTCATCCAGTTCTGGTGCAGATCTCTTTTACCCCTCTGCTTTCCAAAATATACTTTGCCAGTGCTGCCATGTGAACTCAGTCAATTACAGGGGAGGAAATACAGCCCCATAGGCTTCACAGAGAATATTCAGTATAGGTAAAGCAATTGGCGATATGAAATATAGAAGTATAGATCACTGTACATATAATTCCTAAAACTGGTGGATTTAGGGAGCTACTGCTTACATTGAGCAAGCGATAATGAACTCCCTAGTTTGCAAAAGCATCATTTCAAAACTATAGCATGAATTTATTAAACATGCTATGGAAGACAAATGTGATTATATGAACGTGCAGGGAAAGACATTAGATCAGGAAAACCCCTTGGATTTTGTTTCCAAGTTGCATGCATGACAGATTATTTTGGCCCACAAATAGCAACAGAATAACACACATGATTATTTTCAGTGATTTGTGATCTTCCCCATACAAATTCCCAATTTTAGGGAAAATGGTGTTGCACAACTGATAAACAGATGAGAAGAGAGAATGTTTCCACTTATTTCATTGAAATTTCCCAAAAGAGCACTAGGAACCAGTATTTTAAGCATTGCACAGTTAGATTAAAAAAAAAAAAAGGTGCGATTAATGAGTGGTTTCTTTGGAGTTAGTGGAGAGGAAAAAACCTCCTAAAATATAATCCAGGACTGTGATGCCTGTGTCAGCAGGCTTTGGGGAAGAGCAATCTGAGAATGCTCATTTCTTTTACAGCAGATCCTGGAGAATGGAGAGTTTACAGAAAAAAAAAAAAAAAAAGGTTGTTCCTCTCAGGCTTCTCTGTTGTATCTGTCTTCCTAACTCTAGAAATCACAGCTGAATTTCCAGGCTGCATCCCCTTTGGAGCAATGAGGGTCTCATTCAAAGCTGGGTCATCTGTAGATGCATCTCCTCTTAAAACTCTCTCATAAGAAAAATATTCCCTCTTCTCCTGAGTGATGAATTGCTCTGTTAGGGCCTTTCTTCTCTTCCTAGGTTGTGCAGACTTGGTACAGTGCATTCCAGATTGTTTTCTCTACTTACCAACTGGTGCATCTCCTTTGAAGTCAAAGGAGCTACTGTGATTTTAGCCCCATTGAGATACTCACCATGGAAGAAGTATATAAAAGACGACTGCTCACAGGGTGGGAGCTGCTGGTTTCCAGTTTCTCATTAATTTTTCACTTGTCTTTTATTTCAGTGGGTCTACACTATGCTCCACCTTTGGCACAGACACAAATACTATTTCTTTATGTGGTTCAGTGGGAGGAATGGTTTTGATCATTAAAAGCAAAGCAAAAATTATTTCAAGCAAAATTCCAGAGCCTCTTCTGCATCCATTTATCTTTCCATGGCTTCCTTAAAGTATTGACTACTTACTCTCTGGGGATATGTGCTCCAACTGTGTTTCACCACATTTACAGAAGCAGTCACATATGACCAAGGCTAAAATTTAATGTTAATTGCCCCCAGGCTGCTGCCATTGAACCCTGTTGGCATGTGGGGGTTTTAAAGTGTTGAGAGGAGTCCAGTAAAAACAATAGGTAACACAAGAATATATTTAATTGTGAAGTGTCTATAAAATTATTAATATGCTAAAATCTAAGCAATGAAGGCTCTTGTCTCTTGCAGGAATGTGTAATTTTCTCTAATCATTTCCTTAAAATATTCCTGATTGGGACTTTGAAACAGTCAAAAAAGGGAGAGAACCCACCACCGCTCCTTGCTGAGACAGGGCTTTGGAAAGTGAATCACTGCTGTGTGACTGGATCCAAGCCATACGCAAAGGATCCATAAAGTTTTATGTCACTTAATCGCAAGCTTCAGGTTTTTGATTCCAGGTGTTCACATTAATCTGGGACACAATGGAAGGAAGAAGTTGCTATGGTTGCATGGAGATGGCAGGGCAATCTGGACCAGCTTTAGTCAGCAAGTGCGAGAAGTTTAATTATCTGAAACAACTGCACTTCTTGAAGCCTTTTATGCTATTTGCTTAAGTCAACTGAGCACCAACACCATATAATTATGGTATATATATATACCTGAGTGTCTGGAATCTCCAGTGGTCAGTAGCATTTTGTCCTATAAGGAAATCTTTGTGTTTGTGCTTTACTGTCCCATCACCAGAAGTAAAACCATTAAGAAACTCGGTACAGATATGTTGAGGAAAATCAAAAAGGATAGTACATAAGTTCATTTTAGATCTGAATTTTGGAAATGTGTAATCTGGGAGATTAAAACTAGCCCTCAGCTCTTAGGAACAAATCCCTCTCAGTGACTGAAGAGTTTACATGCTTTTAGAATCACAGAACAACCAGGTTGGAAGAGACCCACCTGATCATCGAGTCCAACAAACTTTTATAGGTTTAGGGACCCATTTTACCCCCCAGGTTGTGGAAACTATTTAATGACACCTGCAGTGATTAGAAATTCTTACAGACCTCAGACTGGGGTAACAAGGGACCACAGTTACTCTGTGGGGCTCCACTTTCCAACCCTAACTCTTTAGTCAAAGGTTATACCTCCATCTCCATGATGATTTCCCTGTCTATAATGTGTCCCTTTTTTTGTTTTGTCTGACATTTCTATCACCTTTAAGAAGCCTTATAGAGAGAAGGGGCCATGAGGTTTGGATGTAATTGGCATATGGATGGAGCTTAGGGTTTTTAATACACAGTTTTTATAAGACTGCTTTTATGTTTGCCTTTGCTCTTTGATCTCCACTTGAAAAACGTTTTTCATGAAGTTTGTTTGAAAGCACAAATAATCACTTACCACAACTAAGGGCTAGCAAATAGTTGTAGAAAAGAAAGAAAAATAAAGAGAATCCATGAGCTGATGGAGATGCCTTGAAAGATGTTTTAGAAACAGCTTGTAACGGCACATTTTGCAGGACTGTTCATCAACTTAATTCTCCTGTTGCACTGGCATTCTTGGATATGGTAATAACAAGGAGGGCTGTAATGGGTTTCTAAAATGGGAGTGTTTTAATAGAATTTAGTAAATTACATCATATTCAATACTGTAGTGTTGTGGTACAACAGAGTGCAATGAAAGATAAGGTCAGTTGTGGACATAACCTGTGGTTCAAAAATAAATATGATGATACCAATGAAAGATCAGATTTAACTAGTAATGGCCCTGGAAAGGCAGAAGCCCATGAAAGTGTAAAACAAAGCTTTTCCAGACTGATAGAAACAGGAATGGATGAGGAGATATATTCCAGAATTTTGCAGTGCATTTTTAGCCAAAGCCACCCTTGTCATGTTAGATGAGCTGTAAATTGAGACACTCTAATGAAGGAAAGTTGTCTCAGGGTGACTCAGCATGACTAAAAGTCCCAAAAGCCTTGAAGCAATCTACATGTGGGGAGAAAGCTGTCCGTGTTATCTTGCTGATCTTGTGGATCTCCCTGTAACAGCAATGTGGGGTGCAGGTGTGGGAGTAAAACAGAGTTTTAAGCCAGCCCTGAGATGGGATTTCTTCCCTTAAAAACCTCTCAGGTGTAAAAAAAATGCCCCTGGCAAAGATAAACTAAAATGCAGGATATTTAATAAATGTTAAAAGTTAATTCTTTCTGTCACTAACATTAAACTACTGTAATGAAGACCAGTTAACGATAGTACTTCATGAAATAAGACATTAATCTCCACTTGTAATGCAAGAGCCATACAACTTGCTTCAACCTTAATTTTTTATGAGTTATGGACTCTTCTGTGATTCATAAAACAAATAAATCACACCTCCAAAGCTATCATCTATTTATTACTGCTTTTTAAATGTTCAGGATAGTATAAAAGGGATCTCTCTTTCTTGCCAAAGCTTGTCAGCTACTGAGTAACATTTGGAAACCAGAGTCAGACTCTGCATACAGCTGGACATAGGTTTTGTCTTTGTTCCTGAAGACAACCAGCTCCACAGAAGTGCACTCATGGGCTAGGTATGTAAATTTCATCCCATGCTTTCAGGCTATGTTTATAGAGTGATCCAGCTGACCCAAAAGACAACAGAAAGTCCCTGGCCTTCTTTTTGAGAAAGGGACAAAGGCTAATCAGTAAATAGGACTTGCCAAGTTATGAAACCATGGGGAGAACAAGGGAGAAGTATAATTTGGAACAGAAAAATCAGAGTAGAAAGAATATTCAAATTCTTGGGAGACATTTTTCCAAGCTAGCAATCACAGTTTCATTGGCAGTTTATCTTTATCAGGCTCCGTGCTCATTTCCATGTTATGTTTTCTGCAGTAGAACCATAACCCCAGAGCCTGTATAAGATTCTTGGCCAGCAGACCTGAGAGGGTTTTGTATGCAGGCTGGTAGCAAACATTGCATTCAGTGCTTACAGGGAGAGAAAAAGACTAAAGCATCTGTTTCTGGGAACCTTCAGTGCTTCAGTTTTGGGGGGAACAGTCCTCCTGGTAGATTCTTAACTTCCATCATGGGGCTGCAGTGTGGCTTGCTTGGCTCTTCCCAAATCCTCCTGGTACCAGTGGGAAATGAAAATCACTCCTTCCACTTCCTGCCTACAAAGATCCCAACAGCTCCTATCACAGCCACTGACCTTGGCCTTAGATTTCAAAATCACAGTGGCCCAGAGGAATTACTGAAGTAAATAAATATGCCTCTACTAAATAAACCTCCGAACTGCAGAAGGCATGAAGTATACTCTCTAGAAACCACAAATATATTTATCCCTGCCCAAAAGCAGGTTTATAGGTACAGGGATGTGCTTTTGAGCTCTTGACATCTTTCATGTCTGTGATTTGTTTAGAGGAATTGTAAAAATACAGATGTCTCAGGGCACTTCTTGTAAGTTGTAATAAAAGCTTGGTTCATTCTAGTTACACTACGGCTCCAGCACAGATTGTATTACTTCAAGCCCTAGTCTGTGGGCTCTAAGAAAGAGCACAGTCCTTTCCAAGAACACTAAAAAAACATATAAATACTAACCAAGTGCAATCTAGTGTTTTCTCTTGTCATATGCCACATATTGCCTTAGACAGCACTCAGGTCCCCTGTCTTATTTGAGTAGGTTTGTTTCGTGAAAGGCAGGTGGAATTGGAAAACCGGAGATCTGCTCCTCAGATGATGCAGACAATATTTTTCGCTCTCTTTGGCAAATAAGCAAGAAAGTTTTCAGTGTAAAAGAGCACTATAACAAAAGCAATTCAAGAGGCACACTAGTAAAACAGTTCTTCAAGAAAACAAGTGCTTTGCCAACCTAAGAGTAAAACGGGTACGATTCAGCGGGGCAGTCAATGGTCCTAGATCTCAGGATGAGTGATGCCTGCTGATTTATTTCTTCTTTTGTTCTTTTAAGCATAGAAGTTCTTTGTAGGTAATGGTGTAACGATGACTGCAACTTGAATTTCAGTTCACATTGTCCTTGGAGATATTTCCACGTTCCAAGGCAGTGGTGAAGGTATGTAAGGGAAATTTCAACTACAGGTGCTACTCAGATATATTTACAGAAAGAATAATAGTTATGTAATTCCCATGTTAAAGCATCTATGTAGACTTGCATTCTTTAGAATGAAAATGAATTCTAGTGCATCTCCTTATTTCCAAAGCAGGAAAATGAGCAAGTGGAAAAATCTGGTCATTAATGACAGCAAAGCTTCTGATGAATGATCACTGTAGCATACCTCAGGTTTCTAAAGCAGCTGTTGATAAATGACACCAGAAGGTGTGTTTTGGCTAGGAAAGCTGCCCATTTTCATAAAGATTTTGTTCCGAAACCCCTGGAATTACATTATACTGCTCTTGCACCACTCTGTGGAATTTTGCTTTTTATTTCCTACAGCTTCATGCAGACTCAAGCAGTTTGGCCTCTTTATTAAACATAATCATCAATCTGTAAAAAGCCTCTCGATTGTCTAGACAACTAGTTGTGAAAGTCAGCTTTGTTTCGTTGACTCTGCATCCCTGGGGATACGGACACTGCTCCTTCTGTTCTTGACTGTCGATACTCTTCAGCCAAAATTTTGGATCTTTCCTTTATTTTTGCTCTATCTGCCAGTTATTCTTGGTTTGGAATCCAACAGAAAAGTGTTTCAGTGCTGTTTCTTAATACTTTTTCTTTTTTTAATAAATAAATGCCAGCAGTCTGGAGCTTACGAGCAGCCCTACAGTAATAAAAGGATGTACACAGCAGGCAGTACTCAATTTGCAAAAGAAAAACAGATTAACATTTCAGGTTTCTGAGGGCTTTTTGTCAACAACAGTACATTTAAAAACATCAATCTACTAGTAATTGCATTATCAGTGCATTCTCGGCTGATTCTTTGGCTGATTCTCTTAATATCATGGAATGGAGAAGTAGCTATGGGAAGTCTTTTTAATATATATAACAAGTGAAAGCCTGGTAACAGTCAAGTTGATTTGACTGTACGTAATTCCCATTGCTGGGACTGGAATGAAATGAATACACAGCTAATGGTAGGAGACTGAACACCCACAGCCAGGCTCTCAACAACTACAAAGCCTGGTACCAGGTCCTATTCCTGGCCACTTTTACAGAAAGTACATTATGATACTGAAAAAGAGCACTTTAAAAAAAAAAAAAAAAAAAAAGAAAGAAAAAAAAAACACCGTGGGGGTATCATTTCACCGTTTCTTTGGCAGATGCTCACCAGTGAATTTTCAGGTATAATACCACTGATTGCATCCGTGCACTGAGCAACGTGGAATGAGACGTTGCTCTCCTCCTCCGATTCTCTACGTTCTTCGAGAGTTATCGGAAACCATGTAAGAAATAACCTGAATGTGGAAGATAATCAGCTCCTGGGATCCTGCTGCTCCTGAATAACACTCACTGAGT
The DNA here is from genome assembly GCA_013389865.1 of Piaya cayana. Taxonomy (NCBI): domain Eukaryota; kingdom Metazoa; phylum Chordata; class Aves; order Cuculiformes; family Coccyzidae; genus Piaya; species Piaya cayana. The sequence goes on from WAAB01025924.1 coordinate 38,689, forward strand.
GCCTTCCCCACAGGACTCCCAGCTGTGCCAAAGGCTGGCTGGGTGCAGTTCTTCCCTTTGGAGAGATTTCCTTTTATACACATAATTACTGTGAATTACGTGGGAATACAGAGAGGCTGGTTCCACACATGACTGGGCAAAGGCTTCAGTATTTCTTATTTCCTTCTTACATAGTTGCCCCAGCTGCTGGGTTGTTAGCTATGCTGGTTGTCCCCTTCAGGTGTCTCTCACCTGATGAAGAATCAACTCCTCTTTTCAAAATTTTGTAGCATAGAAAAATAATCTTCAGTCTGATTTTGTGCTAATTCATGTAGACACTTCTGATAATTTTGTCTTATGTATATTTATTAGTTGTTGCGTTTTTTCTTCTAACATCTTTAGACTTGTTTTGAACTCAAAGTTCAGTTCCTACACTGGTATAAATCAATGTAACTACATTGATTTCAATGACTGCATCATCTTTCATTAATTCTTATTGCCGGGAATACTGTAGCTGTCTCTGGGGAAGAAGATATGTGTATTTTTATGCATTTTGATTTAAATCACAAAGGAAAAAAAGAAACTTCTGTGAAGAACTTAATTCCATAGCATGCAATTAACCATGCAATTAAGGCCTAGTGGTGTCAAATGATCAATACAAAAGAATCTCAGACAGCCACCTACAAAGATTTCTGCAAGTTCTTCCCCTATGCAGTTCCCACTCTATCTTCGTAAAAGAGAGCCCTGCTTCTTTCACAGGAGAGCCTACCATCTTTTTTTTTTCCCTTACTAAGAAAACATGTAGTTTCTTTGCTCGGATGTACTCCATTAGCAACCTGAAAGACAAATTCCTAGGTAAAACAACCCAAAAAATTGTCTTCCTCGTTCAGATTCAATCACTCCAAAATAAATTCCAATTGCTCATCTAATTATATTTCCCTGGTTTTATAGATCTGCTTGTGACAGGGGTTGTTGTGTGCTTTCTTTGAGCTGTAAATTAAATATATATGGAAAAAGAGAGACCATTAAAATTACGGAGAGTATTTCAGTGTTAAACGAGAAGTTATGTCTTTAAAAATCATTTCTGGTGTAAAGGTGTATTTGTGGTTAAATATACATCTTTCCACACTAAACAGGGAGTTCCCAGAACGTGTATTTCTATAGCTTCTCTGGTGTGCACACAAAAGACAGTTTCACATGAAACTGATAATTCTCTCCAGTGAAAGAGAAGCATTGCCTGTAGCCAAAATATGTTTTATTAAAAACAGAATCTTCCTTGTCCAGCCACATCGCTCCTGATGAACTTGAGGGATGCCAAACAATGATGTCAGGTTTGCCACATGCGGTTAATGACATCCATGTCTGGTGTGCAGATAAAGAACTAAGAGCACCTGGTTGGTGTCTTCCTCTGGAAACCAACATTTTCTCTTGGTTTTGAATGATAAGAAGGCATCAGTGATGGTGGGTGAAAAATGCTTAAGAAAATTAGGTGCTGCGCTTGATAACGAGATCCCTTCACAGGTCTGTGGGCTGGTGTGTGGTGGAGAAGAGGAAGTTCAGAACCTTAAGAAATGTTTTAGATACTTTAAAGATGTTAAATGTGACATGTATGTATTTCCTCCTCTCATACTGACTGACCATCAGTACAGGTCCCCGCTGCAGTTAGTCGGGACATTTCCCAGCATATTGCTCTCCTGAGCCTCTAGACACTTACGTAAGGCAGATGGATAGCAGACGCAGATCGAAAGAGTTTCTGAGGCTTGTATTTGAATGGAGGAAGTAAGAAAATTAAAAGGAAATAATAATCTGGCCCTGAATTAATTTCTTCACAACATACAGCATTAAAAAAAAATACTATTCCAGTAGGTAGATGGCTTTGCAGCTATAACCTGGAATAGGTCTGGTCTTTGATTCTTCTGTCTCCCAATTTTACTCCTCACAGCCCTTCTGTAGTTTTGCATTGCTATAACAATTTGTAAGTCACTACACTGACTGCAGTACCTGCAGGTCCCAGTGCAGCACTGGCAACACGCCCTCTCTACCATGACTGCAACAATGACTGCAAAGCCTGAGCCTGATACGTCACTGAAGTTATTTTCTCCCCACCTTGTGCAGCTCTCTGTCACTTTCCATGTTGTAAACAATAATGGAATCATGAGACATGACAAAAGACCAAGATAAGGAACTTCAAGCTGCCATAGAGCCTTGGACTCTCTAGTCCTTCTCTTTTTAACCTGTGTCAAGGTTTACACATACCTGATGTAACATCACTTGGCATGGTGACAATCCTATGTAGGGAGGCATTACTGTCCCTTCAATTCAATGAACCAACTTTGCACAAGGGAAGAAAACTTGTTCTGATTCTATTTGCTTTGTTCAGGTCCATATTTTCAGGCCCTGGAGCTAAAACTGGTGGATTTTCAGTAGTCTTCAAGATGGACAACTGGGCCCATGAGAAAGTTTCCTACCTCCAGTGCTTTCTCTAGGAAAGCTGGACTGTCATTCTGGGAGCATTAGAGAGAGACAACTGTTGGGTTAAAGTTACACAGAGAATAGTCAACGCCAGGAGCCTAAGTTGCTATTCATTTTTCCTTAAGTGCCTTTAACCTCAGGATATCAATTAGAACAATAATGTGGACATTATTTATAACAATACACAGAGAGATCCAAACAAGGCCATTAAGTAGATGTATTTTACCACATACCAATTTCTAAGGAAAGTGTAGGCAGGGCAGTTCTCCAGTGGTTCTGTCCCTGCCATCTGACAATCTTGCTAGATCTCTGTTGGATATTTAGCCTAACGTTTTTGGCAGCCTTCTGGCAACTTCTAAATCTTTACAGGTGCTATTATTGAGGTGTCAGTTGTCATGGAGAGCAAGGTAATATTTCACAACATTAAAAAACCCCACAATCATTTCAGATGGTTGATGGTATTGCTGTTAGGCATAGTCAAACTCTTCTTCACATCACTAGAGACTGAGGTTTTCCCTCTGCTCCATGCAGCCCAGATATAATCCCTTCTGATTAGAGCCTTTTCTCTTTGATGCTCCCCTTTGTCATCCACACACTGGGAAAATTGCTCTGTATTGAGTTACATGCTTTGTGCAGTTTGTGTAGTTGTCTTTTTTAACCTGGAAGCAAAGCTGTCTGTGCTGGAACAGTGACAGGAGTCTGACTTCTAGTAAATCTTTGATTAATGAAGCTCAGGTAAACAGATTAGTCATTAACCTTTGCTTCTCATGATAAGATTACTTATTGATGTAGAGTAGTTGTGCTGCTCCTATGCTGTAAAGGGTGGAAATCTTCCTTTCCTTCAGACTTCATGGATCTTCCCACCATCTAACAAGACCAACTTTTTAGGACAGGGGTATTAGAGACCCTAGAAGATCTCTGCAATAGAAGTCATCTATTTCCTATGGAATCTCACCTCTCCCAGGGTGTTAAATGCAAACATTAATAGGCACTGCCTGATAGCAGTGCATACTACTCGTACCTCCTGCGTTATATTTTTCCTAGATACCTGTCAATGAGGGCAACTCAGCTGAGACAGAGGGAAAATTCACACAAAGTGAGGCAAGTTTCTAAAAAATATGGTACACTCTGAAGCTCTGACTGCACAGGACAATTGCTTATATCCTTGACACAGGCCAAAGCTTTGGTGACAGACCAGGAAGTCATTACATAACTTCCATGGCTGTAGATAAACAGAAAGCTGCTTTAAATCCATCTAAAACTAGCTTAATTCTGGGCTCTTCCTCTACTATACAGGCTTCCCAGGATGGGCAAGAGGAACCCAGGAGCTGCAGGCCACAAAAGCTGTAGACCAGGGGCAATTAGTCTTTTATCCCTGCCAGCTCCACCAGGACTTTTGCTCGTAATCATTCTACCATCAGCCTCTATGAAGGAAACGAGTGGTCTCCATCATGGTGTAAAGAGAGTTACAGATTCAGCCATTGAACAGAAAACTGCTGGGCACTCCTTTGTGACCTCCCCTACAGTGCTGTTCATCTTGGTAATAATAATCTCTGACTCCCAGATTTTGGTCCACTGGTCTCCACTAGTGCAAAGATTCATCTTCCAGAGGAATTGATCTAGACCCAGAAAAACATGTCTTCTTTATGCAATCTGCAGGTTTAAATGTAAGAAGGTTATGTAAGACTAAAGAACAAGTGACCTAAGTCCACCTGATGTCTACAAAAGCAGAGGGTCAATTCAAATTACACACTGATCTAATTGATTATCTCTAATATAATGAATGCTGCTTAAATCTGCAAAATTTTACACAGCAGTCTTGAATGCAAAATATTAGAATCATAGAATTGTTTGGTTGGAAAAGACCCTTGAGATCATCAAGTCCAACCATATCTGTCTACTTCTAAGCCATATCCTTGAGCGCCTCGTCTACGCATCTCTTAAGCACCTCTAGGGATGGTGACTCAACCCCCTCCCTGGGCAGCCTGTTCCAGTGCCCGAGGACCCTTTCAGTGAAGAAATTTTTTATGATATCTAATCTGAACCTCCCCTGGCACAACTTGAGGCCATTTTCTTTCTTTCTAACAATTACTAACAGAACAGATAGCTGAAACTTCATGTTTTCTAGCTGATGATCAGACTGAGCTTCACAATTGAGCTTCACTCAGTTTTGCACCTTGTAAACCCCTGTCTTCACTCCCATTTTCAGTCCCGTGATCCCTTGTGCACACAGCTATTAGCAGATGGAAAACTAGCAACCTGATCTGGAGGCCCGGTTGGTAATCAAACTTTTAATTGCTAACAATTATCCATTAATGCTTATAAATTAGGTTGCCAAACTACTTCTACAGACTACAAATATTTGCATCCAGACTTGTGTGTGAAAATTGAAGATGCCTGCGAAAGGCTGTGACAAATGCTGCCGTTTTCATTTGAACTCTTCAGATTGAAACAAAACATGCAAGCATTTGCTGCATCAGAAAATTAACCAGAAAATTAGAAGCTGAATTTGAGATAAACATGATTGTCAGGTACTTGGTAAACTTCCATACTTGCTTGTTTTCTTTCACATGAAGACCCTTCCTCCTTTCCACTCTTCTGTCTGGCTTCTTTTTCTGGACTTCCTAGCACCTTAATTAAACATTTGCCCAACCCTAGGAATTGGTCCAGAGGGTTTATTGTATTCTGAATTACTTACTGGTATTAATCATGACTTTTTTATGACCTGTCATACATATAGAAATGCTTCTTTATTAAAATAAAGTGTAACAACATCATTTCAGGTAACACTTTAGAGATGAACTTGTGTTTTCTAACGATCTTAACTAGGAGAGGCTGTAACCCTCTCCAGTAAGCACAAACTACATCGCTATGCAGAAAATGTAAACCTATTCTTTAAAAGGGTTGCAGTTCTCATCCTGTTAAGTAAGTTTTGCCTTTTGTAATTACTTTCTTTCCACTGTCTGGTTTATTAAAGTGATGTAGTTATAAGCTTGCCCATGTGACCTCTCCCTTTGCTCACAAGGGAAAGGTTGGAGTGGTATTGCAAGCACTGGGACTTCAAGGCTACATTTAAATTAGTAAATTCAAATGTTTCTGGAAGTGTTCCCAGGACTAGAACAAAACTGTTTATACAGTCAGCTGCTAAGCTGCTCTCTGGCATGAATTTGACCCATTCCGACTCCTCTCCCTGAATGGGTCGTGGACACAGCGTGGCCAAGGGACCAGACCCAGAGGCAATGCGCATGCAAATCCCACTTTGTTGGAAATTAAATGAGTTTAATAGCATAGATGCTTGCCATTATTCCCCAACTGGCTTTGGTACTTTGTCTCAGATGCATTTTATTTACCTGACAAGGCAGAACCAAAATGCCTTGAATTTAGTACTTGGGAAAAAATATTTTCTTCATAGAATCACATTGATCTGCCACTACCAGGTAATGTAAAAGGTGATGAAAAATTAAGCTCCCAGATACAACCCTTGGCAAATACCAGTTGGGTCTGAATGGTGCAAAAGCTGTTGCATAATAAAGACAGGGAAGCAAGACCCTCAGCAGAAAACTAATGTCTCTTGTTACAGTATCAGTCTCAAATACTCTGCCAAAGAAATAGTGCCAGGGGAACTGCAGAAAGAAGAGGGTGTGATGGTTTAATGGGGTTTTAGTAAAATATGATATATATATTTTTAATTTGCCTGAGTGTTTTAGTCTTTTTAAGTAACTCTGAAAAGATCATCTAATTCTATAGATAAGCCACATAGTAGTCACCAGCCCAACACATTGCTGCCAAATTAATTGAAATGGCTGCTGCACACAATGCTTGCTTTTCCTGAGAATGCAAGAAGCTGTTCAAGGACTAAGTATTTTCTTTCTCTCTTGCTCTTTTTCTCCCTCTTCTGGGATCTCTCTCCCCTCTTTTTCACCTTTTTTTTCCCCTCTTCCCTGACGCCCAAGATGGTCCCATTAGTCTTGCAAATATTAATTCTCAATGCAAACAGAATGTGCCAGGTACAGGAGGATGTAAATGGAAAATTAATTGAGGAGCAGCGTGTAGACTCATGTTATACGTTGCCCTTAGCGTGCACACCCAAGCAGAAGCCAGTCATTGACTAGCTGCCCCTCAAAATCCTTCCCACTCAGAACACAAGGCTGGTCTGCTGGAGAAAGGAGATGTGCACACTAGATTTTAAACAATGACTGACAATCAACTAATCTTTTTTTTCGTTTTTTTTGTTACAAGTTCACTGTATAGCCAGGATGGAGCCACTGCCTGTCACTTGATGGTGGCCTGACTCAAACACAACCCCAGGAGAGCCATGAAGAAAGGCTTTTTCACAGTCTTCTTCATAAGGCAATCAGTAAAGGTCAGGTTATCTTCAGCTGGAAAGTTGCTTTTAACCTGCTCTGGTCAGTAGTGATCAAAAAATATTATTGACCTCTGTTCATTGCTGTGCCAAGGAGATGGTTATCAAGTTTGGAATTTCTTGTCAATATTTGACAACGCAGAGTACATGAATTGATTAATTTTACTGCCTCATCTGTTTCATAAACTCTCCACAGATTATGATGCTGTTCAAATCATTTGCTATAGATTCTTTTTGAAAAAAAAAATTTCCTGAACAGTTCATAGTAATTATTTGTAATCTACGTTATTTTGACTAGACTGTGTTGANCCCACAGTAAAGGTCAGGCTATCTGCAGCTGGAAAGTTGCTTTTAACCTGCTCTGGTCAGTAGTGGTCAAAAAATCTTATTGACCTCTGTTCATTGCTGTGCCAAGGAGATGGTTATCAAGTTTGGAACTTCTTGTCAATATTTGACAACGCAGAGTACATGAATTGATTAATTTTACTGCCTCATCTGTTTCATAAACTCTCCACAGATTATGATGCTGTTCAAATCATTTGCTACAGATTCTTTTTGAAAAAAAAAAAAAATCCTGAACGGTTCATTGTAATTATTTGTAATCTGTGTTATTTTGACTAGACTGTGTTGAGGACAAAGGGAATTCTTTTGGCTCATTGATTAGAAGAGCTTTAGATTTCTGAACTTTTATAGAAAAAGGTAAGAATTCAGAGTTCAGTTTTGTTTAATAGGCCTTCAGTCCATAAAATATACTAGTTAGCTCACTCTACATCCTTGAACAGCGTAGGTCAGAGGTTTCAGACAGCTCTTTCTCCCTGTACTTTGGTGTGTAACTAACTGATGAAATGTTATCCTCTGGAAAATTATTCAGTCTTTCTTTCAAGCCATATAGAAATCCTTGCGTTCAATAAAAAACACAGATGTTCCTATACTTCCCCCTCATTAAAATAATTTGCTACAGAATTCCTGTGAAACTAATAGAAGTAGCTGAGAATATGAGCAGAATTTGTAATGAAGTTTCACACACCTTTTAATAGTTCCCCAGCAAAACTTTTAAACTTACTAGTAGAGATTTGGGCCGCTGCTGCTTCCTTTTTATTCAGATTCATTATACCTGGCTTAGTGACATCATTATCTACCTAGACTCTTTCTCTGATCTGTGGAGAAACATAAGCCATCCCAGGGGGATTGCACTTTCCAAGACTGCTCTCTCTGCTGACTGCAAAAAGAGGCTAGAACAAGCAGTGCATACCTTAAGTATCCCAGCTAGATATTTAAATTCCAATGGGAAATACCCTGGCTCTACTTGCTCATCCTCAGGGCTGGTTCTTGGAGAGAAGGGAGGGGGCACAGTGATGGAATCGCCCAAGGAAATCTATCATCTTTCCATCTCTAGCAAATCTTACTGGTAGCATTGATTTATCTTAAAGCACTGTTTATTTTAAAGAATCCATCAGGCTCAACATGGTTTCCATTCTTGCTGAATTTATGCTAACTCTACTTCCCAGCCTTGTCATCAGCATCCTGAGCCTCTTTACTTACCGGGAAAAGGAAGAGGCCAGATCTTTGATGTGCACAATATTAATTTTCTAAATCCTACTTTATTTCAGGTTTAGTTGACTAGAAAGTTTCTATTTCTTTTGGACATATTCTGAGATTGTGTCTATAGAGATTTCTGGAGAAAAGTATAATATAGCTAATATGAAATATTTTACCTTTTTTTTCTCTTAATCACTGCTGACAACTGTCTTTATGAGGTAGCTGTGCCTTCTTTCACATTTCCATTTTCACTTTTCCTCTGAACGCAGTTCATCTGCACTCTGCAGCCTGAAATCAGTGCCGTAAAGTCTTCCAGTAAACGTCTCATTTAAAGAGTGAGGAAGCCTGAATTAAATAGGGCAGGGAGTCTTGCTGGCTGAAGTTAATGGAGATGTCTTTTAGCGAGATGTCAGCTCTAGACAGTTCAGCTCTGCAAGCATCATGACAAAGCTTCCTCCCACTGTTCAACAGTGTGTGAACAATGATCTGCTATGAAGGTGTGTGATGGCCTTTGGATTGGGCTGTTGCTCATTTTTAGGTGTTTTCTCTTAACTCAGGGCCACAGCTTATGACCTCCTATAAATGAATGAGAACAGCAAGAAAACTGAATCCTGGAATCAGGGCCATCTGTCTTTGCCTCAAAGGCACACTAGAAACCCCATCATCTTGGTCCAGTCTTGTTAATAAATCATGTTATATCCTGCAAATAGTGTAAAATATGGGTGCAGCTACATGATTTCTATACCAGACAATCCTACGAGACTGAAATCTTAAATAATTCTAACTGGTGTAACTAAAACCAGAATTTCATATGGTGGTGTCCAGTAGCTGGAAATTTCTTGATCATAATACTGATCCTCTCCAGCATATAAACAAAAAACATCTAGTAGTGGAAGACAAAGTACTGGTGGTGATGCATTGCAATTATAGTGTTGGAGCTCTTAAAAATTAACGCAGCTCTTGAAGCTTCCAAATTTGTGGCAACATGTACTATGGAGCACTCATTAGGGTAATGAACAATTTTTCTTGGGTGGTGCCTGCCATCACTTGACAAGTTTATAAATGGGTACATTTCAGAAGTGACAGAAGTTCCATCCGTACTGGGGAAAAGGGGAAGTTAATCAAACCCAAGCTTTCTTTTCTGACATACATACTCTCAGAGCATCAGCACACACAAAAAGTTTCACTACTAACATATTTTTTGAGGAGCAAAGTATCTTGTGTTTTCACATGTGCTTCCAACACTAGAAGTTTCCACATGTTGAAGAAATGTATCCTCTATATGTTTAGAGCTGTAATAAAACTCCATCACTGAGGAGAAGAGACAGAGCAGTCACACAGCCACTTCCCACTACACAATGTGGAGCAAATGTCAGAAGTGCTGGAGCTAATGGGGAAGCAGCAGTGCCCTTTGCTTCCCTGCCCCTGCCCTCCACTTCTCCCTTCCTCTTGCACCAGGAAACCTGTCCTTGGTTTGCAGGTTGGTCTGCTGCTATCCTGCCTGAGAAGTAAATAAACAAACAAACAAGAATTCCCATCTGTGCAGAGAAAATACTGTTAATACATAACCACAAGGATCAGAAAAACTAGTGAGAGTGCAAACAAGGGCAAGAACATGTTTGCAGTGTGTTCAGGCTGGATTGCCCAATGCTGAGGGAAGAAAAACATGCAAGTTACACTTCCGCCAGACAACATGAGTGACTTGTCAAAAAAAGAGGTTTAAAGACTGCAATTGCATTCCCTTGCCTGCCTCTCTCTTTTCTCCTGACTGCTTTCCTCTTGCCCAGTAAACAGGTTGTGATTAAAACTTCCTAAATAGGAAAGAAATGCTATATTTATACATTTCCCAGAAAAGAAAGCAAATGTCAAATGAAAATTGAGGATGGCTTTGCAGAGCATAAGAACAGAGGAAAAAGATCTTCCCAAGCCTGGGTTCTACGCAGGGCTGGCCACAGTTCACGTCCCACTACCACGAGATGCTTCAAGGTTTATCACCTGGAGGCCATGGCTCACACTGCACTGAGCCCTGGGCAACGCCTTGTGTCTTTCTCACCAGGTTGCAGCAGAGAAGCAGGACTAGCTGACCTCACCATCCTAGTCTGTGTTCCTGAAAAGAGTGGGTGAGTATTTCACAAAAATCAATAAAAGATTGCTGTGGTGGGAGAGTCATCCTGGAATAAAAGAGTGATCTCCTTGCCAGCAATACTCGCACATTTACTAAGAAAGCAGAAGCTGCGATATCTAATTCTGACTTGAAGTCTAGCATCCTCCACCTCCTCTGC
>WAAB01025924.1:50017-93763 GCA_013389865.1 Piaya cayana
CTGCCATCACTTGACAAGTTTATAAATGGGTACATTTCAGAAGTGACTGAAGTTCCATCCGTACTGGGGAAAAGGGGAAGTTAATCAAACCCAAGCTTTCTTTTCTGACATACATACTCTCAGAGCATCAGCACACACAAAAAGTTTCACTACTAACATATTTTTTGAGGAGCAAAGTATCTTGTGTTTTCACATGTGCTTCCAACACTAGAAGTTTCCACATGTTGAAGAAATGTATCCTCTATATGTTTAGAGCTGTAATAAAACTCCATCACTGAGGAGAAGAGACAGAGCAGTCACACAGCCACTTCCCACTACACAATGTGGAGCAAATGTCAGAAGTGCTGGAGCTAATGGGGAAGCAGCAGTGCCCTTTGCTTCCCTGCCCCTGCCCTCCACTTCTCCCTTCCTCTTGCACCAGGAAACCTGTCCTTGGTTTGCAGGTTGGTCTGCTGCTATCCTGCCTGAGAAGTAAATAAACAAACAAACAAGAATTCCCATCTGTGCAGAGAAAATACTGTTAATACATAACCACAAGGATCAGAAAAACTAGTGAGAGTGCAAACAAGGGCAAGAACATGTTTGCAGTGTGTTCAGGCTGGATTGCCCAATGCTGAGGGAAGAAAAACATGCAAGTTACACTTCCGCCAGACAACATGAGTGACTTGTCAAAAAAAGAGGTTTAAAGACTGCAATTGCATTCCCTTGCCTGCCTCTCTCTTTTCTCCTGACTGCTTTCCTCTTGCCCAGTAAACAGGTTGTGATTAAAACTTCCTAAATAGGAAAGAAATGCTATATTTATACATTTCCCAGAAAAGAAAGCAAATGTCAAATGAAAATTGAGGATGGCTTTGCAGAGCATAAGAACAGAGGAAAAAGATCTTCCCAAGCCTGGGTTCTACGCAGGGCTGGCCACAGTTCACGTCCCACTACCACGAGATGCTTCAAGGTTTATCACCTGGAGGCCATGGCTCACACTGCACTGAGCCCTGGGCAACGCCTTGTGTCTTTCTCACCAGGTTGCAGCAGAGAAGCAGGACTAGCTGACCTCACCATCTTAGTCTGTGTTCCTGAAAAGAGTGGGTGAGTATTTCACAAAAATCAATAAAAGATTGCTGTGGTGGGAGAGTCATCCTGGAATAAAAGTGTGATCTCCTTGCCAGCAATACTCGCACATTTACTAAGAAAGCAGAAGCTGCGATATCTAATTCTGACTTGAAGTCTAGCATCCTCCACCTCCTCTGCCGGTTACCAAGCAGTTACTTTTCTGTCAAGGCTGTAGCTGGTTGTGATGTTAAACCAAACAGCCAGGACTGTCCTTGTGTCCTGGGCACAGGCAGTGGAGAGCACAGCAGGGTTCGTGCTCTGGCTGAATTTCCTTGGTGTTACCACCCAGCAACAACCCCTGCCGCTGATTGCTGCAGTCCTGGGTGTTGAAACGCACCCAGTCTCGTGGGGCTGCCCCCTTGCATAATCTCTCTTTTCACTCCAAATTGTCCTGCCTGATCTATTTGTTTATTTTTTCCCAAACAAAATACTAGCATATGCGATGACCAATACTCTTTAGAGTTAGTAAAAAGGCACGGCTAACATCTTCACTTCCCATTTCAGTCTACTTCACTAGCCAACTTTTTAAGACAGTCAGAGCAGTGTCCCACAGGTGGTTGAGATCTCCTTGAGATGGTCAGTCAATCATTCAGGAGTTTCACGAGCTTTCACAGTTAGAGAAAAGAATATTATTACAGTAAGAAAGGAGGATTAAGACCTGATACTTCTGCTTTAAGCTTGACCCAGCAGTTTTGAAGCCATTGACAAAGTGTCCTGATATAGCTGACAGCCACCACCTTTGGTTCAGCCCAGCCCTTGGCTCCAGCATCGCTTACTCCAGCACATGGAGAAAGGTTTCAGTGATGAACAACAATAATGGAAACAACATAACATCATATTAACAACACATATCAAAAACACACTTTTGGCCATATTGTTCTGTTGGGCTGCTTTTACCATAGATCTAATCTGTTCACCTTTGGCATTGAAAATGTGTTTTAATTAACCCACTAGCAAAACATTAGACTGAGACCGTCTGATCATTTTTAACTTTATTTTCCTGAATGAAAACAATGCTGGCCAAATTTACTGTACACTGTCACCTTAATTACCTGTCTTAGACAGCCCCTTTCCTACTTGCTTGCAGTTTATCACAGTATAACACAAAAACTCTTCCTCTAAAAAAAAACTTTAAATGCTTCTGAGATTCAAACCATAGATTGCTTGTGCAGCTATAATCTTAAAAAACATCTGCTACATTTGTGTGGTAAAGGAAGTCTCTTTAGAATACAGCCTTTGATTTCTATAAAAGACAAATCAGGCCACATGTTTTTGTTTTGAATGCTTCTCATCACAAGAGGAAATTTTCTGCAGCTTGGAATTTTGAAGGCATGAAAAATGTATTTATTTTTTTAAACAAAGAGCGTTCACAAGAACATCAACAGAACTCCTCGGAAGTGTTAAAAACCTTCCCTCGATCATCTTTGAAGAAACACTAACGACTGCCTGACCCACATTTTGATCTACCTTTGTGTCTTAAATTTATCTGGGATGCATCATGTCCTTGATCCAGGCATATAATTCCCACTGACATCTCTGACCTTAGGAGCTTCACCCATCATTAGCTCTGAAGCTGCTAATAGCCCAGACTAGCCGAAGATTTCATTGGACTTTTTTTATTTGTCTCTCAAAGAAAGTGTGTTGAAAGTAGTAGATTGACAAACAGGGTTTGACACCAGTGTCAACTGAAGGTATGATTTGATGGTACCTTGCGGTCTAGCGAGTCTGGAATAGATTTTTTTGCCTGATTCTGAAGTAGCTATAACTTAAGAAATGATAAACAAAGCTTCTAGTTCTTCATGGGGAATCCTTCCTGTTAGATTTTAAAACTGTTTTATTTCCTCCACCTACTTCTCTTCTCTTTTCTTCAGAGATGCTAGAAATGTCTATGCCAATCTTTTTCAAAACCAACCACACTTGTAGAGGATCATCATTTATACTTAGCAACTACCTAAATGCTTCATACCCTGACTCTCTTCTGCGCTCCCTTACCCCAGGAGCTGATGAGAAGCTTTCAGTTAAATGACTGCTGTTGTCCTTCATCTCTCCAACCACTGCACACCAAGTGTGTCTAACACGGGCTCTGACTCCTCAATATGGAATCACAGGTTTCCATGTTTCCCTTCCTCAAGGCAAAATGAGTCCTGCTGCAATCTAGGGCAGGAAGGGAGCAGTAAGGACATGTTACAGGAGCATCGCTCCACTCCACACAGCCACTTGGATCAGTAGCTCATCTAGAGTAGTGCAGATCTAAAACATCATCTGAACTATCTTTCACTGGTGGATGACGAGCCAAATGAGCAGCCAGTATCCCTCCATCAATGAGCTTCTGACTACCAGGATTAATTTTATTTTTGCATGCTAGAAATATAGTTTTGCTGTGATCTGAAATGCAGAATCTAGTTCTGCAAAATGAAGACACTGATACAGAAGAATGATTATGATTAAATTAAAACTCGGATCACAAACATCATATCAAATCCCTCACTGTTTTGGAAGTATGTCAAGCAGGTATGACTCAAAAGTGTCCTGCTGATAACAGCTGTGACCTGCAGCACATCCTTTTAAGTGATAACTGCTGTCAAAGTGAGTAGGCAAGCAACAAGGGCAGAAAGGCACTTCAGTTGTAGCAGTTTGCATAGTTCACATATAATTTGTATTTTCACTCAGTGGAAATGCTTCATTAACCGTCAATTATTTTTGTGTTGTGGAGGAATTGTTTTCAGTTTACTCATTTTTCTTACAGTCACTCAGAATTAAGCAGGTTTTCATTTATTCCATGTTTTAATGCCAAAGAAGCTTCAAAGTTCATATATACAAGCCTCTGTCAACCTTAGGTCTTGTCCAGAGCTCACTGAAGTAACCACCAAGTTATCAGTCAGTTTGGGATCCTCCTGTCTGTGACCTGTGCCTGTGATTCTGCTTGTCTTACTGAGCCTCTAGTCAGATTGAGCTGTAATATTCTGTGAAATACAGTATTCTTCTAAAACGACAGTGGACTCTGTCTCTTCTGCAGACTTACTATGAAGGGGCATTATCATCCTTCTGTGCATGGAAAACCCATGGAGACAAACTTTGAAAGATGAGGAGGCTCTCCATACACTCGATCGTGCATGGCTGTGACAGAGATATCAGACCTTAAGCAGATTGTGCAATGGATCAGAGCTTTCCCTGAGCTTCCCTCACCCTATTTTCCCTGCAGAAATTCCTTATCCAGTGAAAAACCAAGATCCCCCACTCCATGATCCTCATGCATTGGTAAGAGAGAGCACAGTGCAAATGCATGTTGGAGTCTGCTGATAAATAATGGCAGATGTTTTTCATTACAGCAGAGAAGGGTCTTGTGCAATTAGAAAGAGCTTTACAAAAATTTTTGCAGAGAATAACTGTGTATTTACATAGTTGTGAAATTGCTTTTCTGATAGAGATTCAGATTTGCAAAACATTCAGTAAGGATTTTTTTTTCCTGTAATCATGCCTTCCTCTTGCTCTGAGTTGCAGTATTCCTTGTAAACAACTGTCTCCTCTCCTTAGTACCATCATCTGTCCAAAGTCTACAGGAATGCACAGAAGGATTCCCAGAGGACTCAGTGAGTTGCAGATTGGGTACCTCGCTCTGGGTGCAGTGCACACACTGAGTAGTCAACTACTCCACTGTGCCAGGTTTCATCCATGATTAATGAATGTGAAATTTAACAAAGATTCACCAAACCTTTCAAGTACACCAGAGTTCATTTGTGACTGAAGTTATCACTATGTCATGCAATTTCTGTAGAAATGTACTGAAAAGTGGGGGCTTTACCTGAAGCTATGAGAGCTGGGATGTACTCTGAGTTCCAAAATAAAATTCATTAACAGAGGAAAGCTCAACACTGAACAAATTCGTGAGCTGAGTTAGAGTGTAAAACAGCTGCATACTCATCTGATGTTTTCTACTTTCTTCCAGCCCATTCAGAAGACTAAGCAGTTCAGAAAAGTTCAAGTATGCATTGCAGTTTGATTGAGGCAGAAATATCAGCTACGTTGAAACAGCAAGTAATCAGGATTCCTATTTGTTATGAATCTATATCCCTTTCTAAAACTCTCTTCAGGCTTGAGGAAAGTTGAGACACAGGTTCACATAATACCATTGTAGTTAGACTTTCAGTTCTTCTTTCCACTTATGACACTGGATTATAATGTATTTAACCTTTTTAAATATAAGTAGTCTTGTTTCTCAACCATAAAGCAAGTGCAGGTGATGGTGCATTGACTGCCTGGGTATCACTGCAGGATTAAAAAAATGGAGAAAGGTTGCTGCGGTCCCTTACATTGGATGAAATTCTGACCTTTGTCTCCCAGGTTCAGAGATGGGGAGGACAAGAGCAGATCTTTTCCAAAAAGTTCAGCTCCCAGTAGTTCCCATTATAACACCATGACTCAGCACCTAACATGTGATCTCTGCCCCTGACACAAGCAGTGTGAAGAAAAAAAGAAATACCCAATGACCCTTGGAGAAACGTGTCTTGCTGACAGTTAATTTGCCAACAGCACTCTGTGGCTTTGTATATTAATTAAGTAGTAAATTAATTCATTAATGTTGCCGACTCACAGAGAACAGAACATACCTTCATTTCATAAGGTCTAATTCCATTATCAACAAGCTAAATGCAGCCCTTGGCTTACCTACATGATACCATTGCTGACTTCAATAGATGCCACATGAACACGTCTGGGGCAGTTTTCAGCCTGATGTGTTTCATTGTGTCGCATACAGCCATGGGGCTTTTTCATTCCTCTAAATAAATTTTCCTTCAGAAGCTTGGCAAAGTAAAACCTCAGACACTTTTGGGCTCTCTGCCCAACTTGAGAACAAGGGGCACAAAAAAAGGTTCATTTTTCTCACCAGCTACAAATGTGATTGACGTGGAAGGCTGGTCCTATTAAGCTGAGATCTGGCCTGAGTTCAACATATTTGGAAGCCTAGTTAGAAAAGCATTAAAACAACTTTAGCAGAGATTTTGTCAACCTATCAAAGACAAATCAAGAGTGATTTCCCTGATGCCTCTGCTGAATTGGGTAAATTTCATTTATTGACTTCAAGCGCTGCGTGCTGGTAATTTTTCTCTCTGTCTTTTCCTCCAGAGGAATTTGACACGATCAGATCTACTCTGATGTTTCGTAATCACATCTTCTCTCCCCTTCCTCTCTCCTCCTTTGCAGGGTGCTCTGAGTGTGCTACCAGGTATGCAATATACGTACACGTTGGTAAGTCAGGGGCAAAAGACTGGTCAGATTAAAGTGTGCTTAACTGAATCTAACTCAGTAGAGTCACCTCTAATCTAGCCTAACCTGCTTCACATAGAGGCCCTCAGAGTGGCATCTACAGGATTGCCTGTGTGAAATAAGCCCTTAAGGGCTTTTATGGGACTTGGAACGAGTTAAACCCCTTCAGCTTGATGCACATGCAGCTTGAATCACTGCAAGATTCTGGGATGGAGAAAAAAGGGAATGTGAGCTTAAGCAGAATATGGAGGCAGATATGTGTGTGTTGACATAAATGTCCCATTCAGGCAATGCTAATCAACTAGAGGGAATTTTCCTTTGGGACAAAATGAACCATCATACAGTTGGGGACTGTGGGTTTCAATGTACATGTAATAAATCTGAGTAGGACTGCGCGGAGGATTCCCTGTGGTACCAAAGAGACTCCTAGGGCTTTGTCTGGGTCCAGAGTTTTCATTTATATGTCATATTAATTTTTAATTTACATGGCACATGCTTTGCACTGATAATGAGTGATAGCTCTCCCCTGGCCCTGAAGAAAGGCAGAGACATCCATGCAGGGGCTGCCAGGCTCAGCGTTTGGGGGAGCAACAGTTTAGTGCAAGCATGAAAATAAACCAGTGTCCTTGACAAGTTTGCTGGAGATTGCGTGGGTAAAGCTTGGTGTGACTGACACAGCTTGGCACATTCCTTGATGTTTGCAGTCACATTTGCAAGGATTTTGAATGAAACCAAGTGAGCCTCAGTGGTTTCAGCTCTGCAGTGGCACTGGTCCCAGCCTAGAGTTCAGTGTGCAACCCAGCCTTGAAAGAAACATTGTCCCACACAGTGCAAATATGTTTTTAAAACCAGCAGCGGTTGCTTATGATTTTAAGAGCAGAAACAGAGTGGACTCCTCCCATGAAAAGCCTTCTGAGCTTCTTGTTCACGTGCAGAGCTGGCCTGGGGCTTGTTAACAGGAAAAACATGCAATGACAGAAGCAAGAGGCCAACCAGTTCAAAGTGCCCAGAGGCACCCCAGGGTACAAACGGGTGTTGCCCTTACTAAAAGCCTTTGTCACCTGTCCTGAAGATCATTTAATTGAAATGTGGTGGTGCCTTGCATGTCCTGAAAGAGCACCCTCCGGAATGCAGCTCCCTTTCCCTTAGCCCGTGGAGCTGAGGACAGCAGGGCACTGGTTGCCCTTCGCAGATGCTGTGGGCCAGTACTGCCTGTGGCTCTGCTTAGAGCAAGCCTGGTGCGTGTGTCCTTTGTTCTCTCCCCTTCCTGAAGGAGAAATCCAAAGCTAAGCAAGATTTAAGTGATGTACTCAAAGTCAGACTGTGATTCAGTGGTCAGCTGAGAAAGCAGACAGGCTGCGCTCGCCACTATTCCTGTTTCTTCCAAGTTAATGTGCATGGATTTGTTCAACGCATATTTATTTGGGGGTTTCTTTTTCATGACATTTCCTCAATTTCTTGACTTACTGTTTTCATTATTATGAAATTTGATTACAGAACCAGGAAAAATCGCAGAGCAAGGCGTGTTTCCACCATGCAATTTCACTTCAAACTAGCCCCATTTCAGCCCGAGAATTGCATGGAGAGAGGATCGATTCTGAGTTTGCCAAGTGACATAATCACAAAAAAATATTCTGGTCTTATTTGGATCCCACTGAGAATATTTCATATACTTGAAATGCCTGCTGGGTTTGGATTTTTTTCTTCTCTATTCCTGATATCCCACACAGTAAAATTGCGTGGGAATGAGGGAACACTGCTCCCAGATCCTCGGTAACACAAATTTCTTTGTCCTTTGCTTTTTGTCTCTTTCTTAGTACATGCTAGTACAGATATTCCCTGATCAGAGCAGGATACGGAGAATACAGAGATTCGCACAATGTCAAAATGTAGCATGTTGGCCTGGAGCAACTCTTCAATTTTTCACATTTATGTGCCACTATGAAAGTAAGCAAGAGCCATGATTTTATCTTCTGCCCTAGCAGCTAGAATTTACATAAACTTATAGAGGTCTTGGAATCACAAATGCAAAGTGAAGTATTGCGTATCATTAAAATAAATCACTGTCACAGAAGCCTAAAACTTAAATAAAAGCTCGCTTTCTGCAATCAGTCTCTCTGGTCATACAGTGCAACCAACAAATAGTTTTGCATTCAGCATTCTGTAGATCACATAAATTACGTCAATCCCTACTTTTATTCTACAATATCATATTTAATAACATAGATTTATCTCCCTTAACTATGTTTAATTTGGCTTTATGTTTGTTTATTTTCTTTGTCATGTCAATTTTTCCTCTTGTTGTTAGTTTTGTTTGGCACTTGTATAATAACACTTTGGAAACATTAACTAATTAACCTTCTTAATACTCCTGGGAGGTACTGTAGACTACATAAGCCTTACCTTGCCTCCCACTTCATGATGAAATAAGCAGGAGTTATCTGATTTGCATAAGGATTAAAAGCGAATTGTCTGAGCCAAGACTTAAATCTGGGGATTCTCATTCATCTTTGTCCTTCTCCCTTTTATACTATAACTATTTTACAATTGTTTATTGGTGTGGATTAAGCAGGGGAATGGAGAAATTACATGTTGTATAACCTTCCCTAAGCTCTTTGCCACTTAGTACGAGCAATTTGGGGCATCCCCTAGCCATACACCCAGTGCTACTGTCCCCACCCAACATCATCGCTATCACACAAGGAACAAAAGCTAACACTTGTTCAACTGATCCTTTTGGCATCAGGGTGCAGCAGACCCTGGAAATGCAAGTGAGAGCAAGACCTTTTCTGGAACTCTGCAAACCTCTATGAAAAGTTGTCCTTATCTTCACCAGCTGACAAACTCCTCTGTCTATGCAAATTCTGACTGAGTATTGAAACCACAGCTAACTGTTAGTGAGCTATCGTTCAAACCTGGCTTACCCAGAGAGGTGGAATTGGAAAAGCAGTCTCTCCAGAGGATGTCTGTAAGGGTAACTACCTTTGTAAATTTATACTTGGGATGTGAATTCTACAGTGGCTAATGTTAGGAGAAGGCAGAGTAAGAACAGGGTTAGTTAAGTCAACTCCATCGTAGCGATGAATGCTACCCCAGGAAGCCAGCAATAGGGAAGCATGGCAGGTATATGCCTCAGAAAGGAGATCTGGTTTGTGCAACCAAGAGTGGGAGAACCAGTGGAAAAAGCGAACTCAGTGAAGGCCCTTCAATCTCTCAGGCACCCTGTGCCTTGCCCTGGGGGCTGTGTGGCTCAGAGTAATAGTGTGACCACAAGAGAAGGGAGGTCCAAGTACGGCATGAGAGGTACCTCTGAAACCAGAAAGGCTGAAAGGAGCAACAGCACAGTTTCAGCACGTTTCTCCTGGCGTTATAACTGCGGTGGACTGGATAGCCATGCCCATCCAGCAGTGAATCATGGCAATAACCCTTTGCATGCTCAAGCATTTGTGTTTCGTGTGCCGGCATGTGCTGCTTCTGTGCTCCTTCTGTGCTCAGGACTGTTAGCATCAAGAGCGGTGCAGCACGCTGCCTTCTCCCTACTGCAATGGTTCTGTCAGGTTTCAGCACAGCAGACCACGGCTCTTCAAACCTCGTTTCTGCAGTGAAGTCATTTCTGCATGTGAAGACTGTTACTGGACTGCCCTCTGTGTCTGACTTTTCCGAACAAGAGGAAGGTGAACTGGTGAATCTCAGGAGACAAAAAGAGTTTTGATGGAGTATACACATGTGTAAGTAGAAGACAGAGCTGTATAATGGAGAAGCACAGTTTGAAATGTTTGTGAAGCAGGCCGGCGGTGGGCTGAAATGTCAGCACTTCTCTCCTTTTCATGTGGTAATAGAATAAGATTAAATTCCCCTTAAATGCCAAAGTGGCTTCTGCCTTATTAGAATCATCTCTCATAACATTTTCAGAGTATTGTGTGGAATCCACTTAAATGAATCCCCATGAAATGAAGAGAGCTGTTAGAATAGGCTGGCTGGTTTGCAGTAGGCACTGCCTTGCACAGCAAGGTTTTGCTGCACGCTTGCGGAGGGACAGCAGGCACCAGCTTCCCAGCTATTCATATTTAAGTATATCCAAAGGCACCGAGATACTTACAACAATATTGTATCACACTGTTATTTGAGCAAAGAAAGAAAGAGCTTTGAATAATTAAAATCAATTAAAAGGCTAAAGGATAGGGATTCTTCTCGTCTTTTGAGAACACCTTACAGCACTGGGTAAATGTTTTCTTGCCTTTCCCAATAATTATCTCTCTCAAACACACCTTCCCACAAGCAGTCTTGTGCAGCCATGGTCTCTTCTGGTTTAGATTTTAGCAGATCTCAAGGTCGGTTATGCGAGAACTTAGCACCCGCGGCTGAAGCCCCGCACGCAACCCAGATGGTGGAAGTTGCCTCCAGCTGCCACAACCTGGGCACTGCTGAAGACCAAAATCTGCTCTCACAAGTCCATGAATTAAAATCCTCCTGTAAATCTGTCCCTAATAACTGAGTTTGGCTGAAAGTGCCAAAAAAAAAAAAAAAATAAATCCTAATGCCTTAGCTGAAAAAGAAAAAAATGACAGCACTTTCCATGTATGTGTGTGTCTGGTTTAGATTCACAGGCTGGGAGCAGGATGGTACAAGAGCACTTTCATCTCGTCAAGTAGTAGTTTAGGAGATTAACGTCTATCATCTTGCAAAAAAAATTATAACCACCCAGCTAGACCCTGTATCTGCTCCATCAGCTGATGTCTTCTCTGACTCAGGGCATCTCCACCTGAACGCCCACTGATCCCTGCAGTTCCTGGTAATGATGCAGCTCTGTGAAGCAACGTGCCGATTGCATTATCTTCTGATGAGGTGGCACTCTAAGCAATGATGCAAACAGCGTAAGCCCTGGGAAGCTTTCTGCCTCTTCATCACCCTTTACATGCTCTTCTCCCTGCTATGTCCCTCTGCCTCTCCTGACAGCCCCAACTGTTTGGTTTCCCCTGCTGCCTCATTTAAAAACCCCAATCACTTGCCATACCATGAAATCCCTGTGACAGAGAAGAATGAATTGTGGCTGACACATGCCCTGCGATAAAACAGCAGCTTGTGAACAAATACATAAAGAAACCTTTGGGTTTGGGTTGGCTTCAGAATATATCAGTTTATTTCTGCTGTTGTTTGGGGAGTATAAACATCTTTACATTAGCAAACAGCACACAGCAAGATTTGTATCACAGTGAGAAAAGTGCGTGGCTTTTTGAAAGGCCGGCTCCTACCTTGGCGCTTCCCCAGGAGGAGCCCTGCTCGATTGTACTTATTCCCCAGAAAACTACTGCAGGGGTTTAATAGTTATCTTAGCCCTTAATGGTTCTTGTTCCCCATCAGCACCCTCTTGCCTTCTTCTCCACTTCAGCATCTAGAAGGTTTAATTGAAGTAATGGGAATATTTTTGAAAACAAAGAAACAAACAAACTTCTTTGCTTTTGGATGAAAATGTTTAAAACTTGAACTTTTCTGTGATTTACACTGGAAAAAATTCTGCTTGCCATTTTATGGTGTTTTTTCCCCCAGCTGAAATGATATAAATTTGAAAATACACATAAACAGAGAGAGAAAATAACCGGAGTATGTTCCAGATGGCATGGTCTCTGGAAGAGAAAGCTCCTGCACTGCCCAGCAAGTAGCAGGGTGCCAACGCTAGTTGCTGTGGGAAGAGGGGGAGGGCAGACGTCAGTCAAGGATTCAGGCTCTTCTACCCACATGCCTCAAAAACCCTAGATTTCTGTGCAGAGCACTGAGAGCTGGCACGGCAAGGGAAGGGGTCAGGGCAACCATAGAATCATAGGACTGTAGAATGGTTTGAGTTAGAAGGTACCTTAAAGCCCATCCAGTTCCAACTCCCCTGCATGGGCAGGGACACCTCCCACTGGATCCTGTTGCTCCAAGTCTCATCCTGGCCTTGAACACCTCCAGGGATGGGGCAGCCACCACTGCAACCTGGGACAGTGCCTCACCACCCTCACATTGAAGAATTTCTTCCTAATGTCTAATCTAAACCTACCCTCTTTCAGTTTAAAACCATTGTTCCTTGTCTTATCACAACTTATCCTTGTAAAATGTCCCTCCCCAGCTTTCCAGTATGCCCCCCCTTAGGTACCAGGAAGCCACTATAAACTCTCCCTGAAGCCTTCTTTTCTCCAGGCTGAACAACCCTAACCGTCTCAGCCTGCCTGCATAGAAGAGGTGTTCCAGCCCTTGGATTGTCTTCATGACCCTCCTCTGCACTTGCTCTAACAGGTTCATGTCCTTCTTATATTGGAGGTCCTAGGGCTAAACACAGTACTCCAGGTTTGATCTCAGGAGAATGGACTAGAGGGAGAGAATCCTCTCCCTCATCCTGCTGGTCACACTTGCTTTGATACAGCCCAGGACAGAGTTGGCTTTCTGTGCTGCAATTGCATGTTACCGGCTCATGTTGAGCTTTTCATCCATCAGGATGCCCAAGTCCTTTTTCCCAAGGCTGTTCTCAATCCATTCTCTACTCAGTCTGCATTTGTGCTTGATATTGCCCCAGCCCTGGTGCAGGACCTTGCCCTTGGCCTTGTTGAACTCTGTGAGGTTCACACAAGCCCACCTCTCAAGAATGCCAAGGTCCCTTTGGATGGCATCCCTTCCCTCTAGAATGTCAACTGCACCGCACAGATTTGTATTGATGGAAAACTTGCTGAGGGTGCTCTCAATCAGTGTAAATTCATTTAAAAGAGTTGCCAACAACTTTTCCTGAATTCTCTTAAAACCTTTTAGCATATGATCCCAAATTGCCCCATATGTTAATTTTTTTTCTAGAAAAGAACGTGCACTCTTTTTTTTCCCCTAAGATTTTTAGTTCAGCTTCCTTAAGAAAGCACAGATAATGCCATCTCCCTCCTCTCTATGTTCCTGAACAGCAACAGCATTGAGTAGTTTTCTGTGGTTCGGATGTGTTTCAAACATGGGACAATTGCCAGGATTTCATTAAGTGAACAACATGCGAATGTAACCACATATAGCACTGCTTAACATCCATATAGTGCGGGGAGCCTTTGCATGAAAGCAGATGTTATGGAAACAGCCCAAGTCAAATAAGCAAAGGAAGATTACCTCCATAATGAGCTAAAAATTAGTTCTGCACCCTCTTAAAGGGATCACAAAAAAAAAAAACCACTATATTTTCATAAAATAGATAAAAGAGTGTCAGTGGCACAGGCACACAGGCAGGTATCAGCAGTTGGAAACATTTGCTCTCGCCATATCCCATATATAAACATTTTTAAGATACATTCAGATGTAAGCCTAAATATACTCAAGTGAATCTAACTGGATATAAATTACTTCTACCAGCATACAGATCATACCAAATAAAATTTCTCTGAATTTCTTTGCTTCTTAGACCCTGATTTATTATCTGGCTACTAGGAAGTGCTGTCATCACTGAAATGTTTAGACAGATTAACGCAAACTAATTATAGTCTATAAAACGATTAAGGTTGAAATGTCATTATTTTATGAAATTGTTATTTTAGAAAACATCTTCGACATACACGTAACACACAGCATGTGTTGTCATTTGCCTCCACAGGGTATTCCCTCCTGTTTTGACATGGAAATCTCACATACACACGCTTTTTCTCCCACATCTGCCTTACAATTCTTTTCTCTCATCACTGCACATCATTGTCCAACAGCCACTGTGCTCTTGCCAGCGGCAGTGGAGAAAAGGGACTTGTCATGGGAGCACTCAGCGTTTTAATTGATGGATCTTTGGTCAGTGTTAGTCTGGAACCAATGTCACTCTCATGATCATCACTGCAGATTCTAGCACTGGGTTTCTCTTTTATTGAGTAGGGTTTATTGGGAAGGGGAGACAGCCAAAACGAGAGCCAGTGTTACTGGGCAAGAAGCTGGGGGTTTCCCCCATTTTTTCCCATTTATCAATCCCTTCCAGCTTACTCAACAGGCACAAAGGGAGAAATGTTAAAGGGAAGTCCCTTTTCAGTCATTCTCTGTCCACACAGGCACTGTCCTTCTCTCACCACCCCTTGCTCCCCAGTGCTCCATCCAAGGAATACAGGTTGGTGAAAGCAAGGAGGGGTTCAAATGTAATTTGTAGTGCAAGTTTCAAAGAAAAACTTTTTTCCTCGTCAGCAGTGCTGAAATGCTTTGAAGAAAAGCCCCTCATTCTGCACGACATGGACAGCTATACACACGTCTTTAGTTTCCCCTCTTTCTTCCAGGAGAACAGAAGTTAGAACCTGAGAGAAGAGATTTTTTTATAGCTCTTCATTACTTCAAAATGAGCACTTCATTTCAAATTTCAGCACATTTTTGCTCTTTTTTTTTTTTAAATGAGACATTGAATGAAAGGACTACTTTACCCACTTTTTTGTCTAAACAGTTTTGGGGGTGGGGGAAATCATTTAAACTTACTGACTAGATACATGAGTCTCTGCATTTTGCAATTTGGCTTACATTGAGTAATAGTTATTTGTCTGAGTTAAATTAATGTTGATGGATTTCTTTCAAATTTCTTCCTCACTCTGAATAAGACTTACTGAATGTAGCTTTTAAATGTCATTACATGTGTGGAGTTAATTCACATCTGCATTTTTGTGCTGGGAGGGGTAACCTATTTTCTGCTTCCACTCTCCATAGCAGGGCTCACATGTTTCAGGGGCTAGTTCTGCCATTCACTTCTTTCAAAGAGCCCTGATTGGCTTCAGTGGGAGTTAAAAGCACTTCAGGGCTTTAAGAAAGAGGTCTGATCAGTTTTAAAGAGTTCAAAGCTGAATAGATTTAACTATTATCTGTGAGTTTTCAGAAGTTTCTCTCTGCAACAATATGATCCTCGGTGCACTTAGTGTGATTTTTTTTTAAAGGATTTGGTATATTGTGGCAATAACTGCAAAATCATAGAATCATAGAACCATAGTCATAGAGTCATAGGATAGTTTGGGTTAGAAGGGACCTTAAAGATCACCTAATTCCAATCCTCCCCTGCAATGGCTGGGGTCACGTCCCACTAGATCAGACTGCAAGGTCTACCTGTAAGGAACGCTACCTGTGAGGACTCAAAATCAGTTGTTCGTCCATCAGAAAGTCCCGGTCCATCAATGTGACATGGGAAGACTCATCTGGGAGATCTCAGGACAGCTAGGCATGATGGCTTGAGGACACAGTGGGAGCTGGAGCCTCAATGATGCTGATTAAAAACCTGTCACAAATTTATGTCATCTGCTAAAATAATGAATTACCCCAGGGACCACCCTGGTCCATTAAGGCAACTGTGCTGCTACCCTTCTGCATCTGGCCTTACTGTCCCATCGGTCTTGCCAGGGCTCAGCAGAGAAGCAGATTTCTGTTGACGTGGACCTGGCTGGAGAATTAGCATCTGTCCCCTGGAAGCTGCCGAAGTGCTTGAAGGATATGACAAGTGCTTGATAAAGCACCTCAGATTCAGGATTTTGAAGTGTGACAAGCTCGTGCTCGTCCATGTTCCCACATCACCCCTGTGATCCATCACGACACTTAAAAATAAGCACTTCTGAGAGCTTGAGGACCTGCATATGGTTAAGTGTTCAGCTGAAATGGGGCAACCATAGAACTAAAAACCCATTGAGTCCAAAACTTAGCTAATGGAAATTGGAATAGTGCCACTGATTGCAAGGGGCTATCCTAATTAGCACCAGCAGAGAGCCGGAGCTTTATGAAGCATAAAACACAGCTACACAGTGCATCCCACCAGAACTCATCAGCCTTAACTCTGACCTTTAAATCATATTAGTCTGGTAATTCCAGTTACAATAGTAAAGGGCTCTTAAAGGGATACAGTCAATAACGTGACTTATGTGTACTTAATATAAAATATCTATATTTATCAAACTGACAACTGACTCTCAGTTAATTCCTTATAATTGCGTTTTCTTGAGAATATTATTGAATGTCTGATTTGAGAGGGGAAAAAAGTGCATAACCATGTTGATTTGCTGCGGAATTATGCATGTGTATGGGTTTGCACGTGAGGCTGATCAATATGTGTCATTAGTGTCTACATACATAATTTTTATGGCTTTTTTTAATAGGATTTGCTTATGTTTTATTTCGAGATTGCTAATGAAAGACAGCTATTTATTTAGAGGTCAGCATTAAGCTTGTTGTGATGAAATATGTATTTTGCTTTCTTTGTACTTGATAAGAATAATGCATGTACATTTATTATGTCAGCAGCGTAAGATTTATGATATCCACCGCTATTAAAGTCTTGGCTTTCCAGTGCTTAGATTCTGTAAATGAGCTGATAAGCAGATACATTGTAGTTCCTTAGCAACCTTAATTGAAATTTTTAAACAAAATACTTTCATTTTGGAATTACCCAAGTAAAATTTTTGGCACTTCTTTATGTGTTTACTTTCTGTTTTCCTCCATTTATTACAAGGAGACACCTCCATTGTTTTCCCCTCCTTTTTTAAAATTAAAAGAAAACAGGAGAGCTGACAGGGAAAGCAAGTTTCACCCAGTGATCCACAGCTTCCCCTTCATCCCTGATTCTTTTCCCTGGTATGCGTCAGCAAAGTTTTTACAAGAAAATTGCTCTGTCCTCTCACCACAACCTTTTTGCAAGTTTTCAACAGCCCATAAAACTGCTGCAAAGTTTATTCAAGGCCTGTTGCATCCAGGCTAGTGCCTAGCCCTGCACAGACAGGTAGGCAGGTGCTCAGGACAGGACAAACCACAGCCCCCAGCCCCAGGCAGCACCAAGGTGACCAGGATCCTCCTGCAGCTTCACCCCCTCTGGCACAATGGGTCATCGCTGCCAGTAAAAGTGTAGTCACGTACTCCCTCTCCTAACCTTGTTTTCCAAAGTGCTTGGCAGAGGGTTAACGTTATTACCATTAATGCTTCTCAAGGGAGTTTGTCTTTAGTTATTTAGCCATAGGTTTCATAGCAGCTGTCAAGCTGTCCTGAAGTGCATTTGAAAATCCACCTGTCACATAAAGTTAAATGTCATGTTAAGTTGCATTTCAGGCTCTCTGGTTTGCTGTTAGAAAAGGAAAAATAACCCAATCAAACGATACCAAAAAACCAAAATCCTTGTGTTCCCATCTTAGCACTGAAATTGATTTTCCTTCATAATTTCCATAATTGTCTGAGACTTCAGGTGCTGTATGAGAGATCACACCCTGTAATCATGGCTATCATCCTTCAACAATTATTCATCCTGTTCCTCCTCAAGCTCTTTGTAGGGGCACAATGTTCAAGGGGGTGAAAGACCTGTATCAGTTTAATCCCTGTTTTTTCCTTTCATGCTTTGATGCATTCGATACTCTTGTCAGATGTAATTATATCTGGGTAACAAAATGAGTTCTAAGCCAAAGTTAAACAGTTACAAGGTGTGTGAGCTGGTCCCACACACAGAGGCAGGAATTACAGGCTGAGGAATAAAAGTTCTCCTTGTCAGTGTGATCTGAGAGGTGTCAGAGGAACAGCACCTACCAAGAACAAACCAAACCTAGGGCTGATCCAACCTGGCCCCATATGCAGGTGACAGAAAGTGTGGATCCTAACATTTGTTTAGAAGAAAGGTGCATAAAAATAATAAGGGGGAAGCAATACAGCCCCTCTATTCATGAAAAAAAAAAAAAAGTGATGGTTTAGCAGAGGACTCAACTCAATAAAAATCATCTGCACATAATTTAACAAGTCGTGACAGTAAACTTAGGAGGGGCTGGTATGTCTTGCCTGAATGTCACAATTACCCACCTTGCCCCCAAAGTGCCTCCAAGACATGAGAATTGCACCAGGTTTCCGTGAGCAGCTGGGAGCAGAGTCACTTCATCCAAGTGAGCGCCTGGCTGGTTTTTATATCTGCTTGTTTTTTTAATCCCCTGGTTTTGTGTCAATTCTGCTGAAGGGGAAAGGGCGTGGAGGAGTCGGTGTTGGAGCTCCTAAAGGTGTAGCATCCAGCAGCTGCTCAGGAAATCTCTGAAATCCCCACGTCACTGGGCTGGGAAGGGCAGTGAAGGGAAACACAAAAGCCGCTACCTACTCACTGCAGCCAAAGCTGTTTCCTTTAGCTCATCTTTACTGAATCAGGAGGGAAGGGGTGGAAGGAGCAGCCAAAAATCCCGAGCAGACAGCATGATGCTCATTTAAAATAAGTCGCTTCTTCCAGTGCCTCTGCCCTGATTGTCTGCAGGGGTCTGGATGCTGCAAGGGGGCAAATTTCCAGTATTTTTCTCATTTAGGTATTAGGGACATCGTTTACTTCAGGGTGGTTTTGGCAGGTTGTGTTCCTTCCCTCTCTCAGAGAGAAAAAGTGAAAAAGAGTGATTTACTAGGAATGATGTTAAAATCTTCAGCATGATGTGATACCTGCACTGCTGCTGGCATGGCCTGGAAATGTGTCTGAGTACCACTAGGACACAAGAGATAAAAAGAAGAGTTTCATTTGGAAGTAAAACTCCTGGTAACCTCAGAAGTCAAGTATTCTCAGCAACGACAGAAAATGTCTGAATATTCATATTATTCACTCCACATCCACCAAAACTTCCTGCCCTCCTCCCCTCCAAATATATCATTGAACTAAAATCTTCAGCTCACTTTGATTCCTGTTCTCTCTATCAAGGTAACTTTGGAATATATGGGTGTATTAGGTGCTCAGCAGCATCTATGTCACTCATTGCAGTGAGTTCCCCAGAGTATGTTGAAATATGTTGGTGCTGGGGTGGAAGAAAGTTTTATAAAAGAAAAGCAATTGTTTTTCCCAGCTGGCTTCATCGGAGTGCAGCCAGGATAAAGTTCCTCTCTCATACACCTTGGCTTCTTGCCCGCACATGGTCTCCAAAATACTCAGTGGGTGTGGAAAGGGGGCTTTTCCTTTCCCACCAGCTGACCCATCGTGGCCAAACCACGCCAGTTTTCAACTATTTTTAAATCCAAAGGCAACCCAGCTGATGACATAATGACTGTGGGAGCGATGCCATACAGGCCACCTGGTGCGATAGCTAAGAAAAAGCCCTCGAAACCTCTGCCAGGCTCAGGAGCAACCCCCAGGGGAGCTGCGTGGGCATATCCTGGCCGTGTGAGAGCATCCACGCAGCAAGTGGTGGTCTGCACCCCTCTCTGCCCCGCGGAGATGTCGATCCACACCCTGCTTCCTTCCCTCACGCAGCTGGTGGGTTTGGCCGCTTTGCTGGATTCCTACCAGGCTGCTTGGATAGAAAACTTTGGAGCAGGGTACGGCTGTTCACAGCATTACGCAAGGACTGGAAGCCCTGTGCTGGGGAGAGAAGAGGGGAGAGGAGCCCATCACCAAGGTCAGCTATGGTCTGGCTTTCAGGTGTGTTGCTTTGCTGTTTGTTGTTTCTCCAGGGACGTGTTGCAGCCTGTGAGAGCATCGGGGCTCGTCCAGAAAGAATCCCTGGTGCTGGGCTGAGAAAGCAGCTGCAACTGTCACAGCCTGGACACGCTTTTCAACATGTTAGAGATGTCTCCTGGTGTCTGTTTGACAGCTTCTTTGCCCAATGCATGCAAGTCCCATAAAAAGTAGAAGAGAACAGGCCACCCTGGGGTTTCTTTGTTTAGCCTGGAGAAGAGGACACTGAGGGGAGACCTCATTGCTCTCTACAACTACCTGAGAGGAGGTTATGGAGAGGAGGCATCTGGGCTCTTCTCCTAAGCAACAGGGGACAGGACAAGAGAGAATGGACTCAAGCTCCGACAGGAAAGGTTTAGGCTTGACATTAGGAAAAAAATCTTCATGGAAAGGGTCATTGGGCACTGGCAGAGGCTGCCCAGGGAGGGAGTTGAGTCACCTTCCCTGGAGGTGTTTAAGGCACAGGTGGATGAGGTGCTGAGGGACGTGGTTTAGTCTTTGATAGGAATGGTTGGACTCGATGATCTGGTGGGTCTCTTCCAACCTGGTGATCCTATGATTCTTGACTCCTGCTCCAGAAATGGCACAGAGCTCCAGAAAAGGTTGGTGATGGCTCTCTGGCCTCAATACTCTTGCCATAAATGATAATTCATATGTGTGGGGAGTTAGAACAGCACTATATTTTTAATACAGCTTTTAACAAGTGCAGTTTGTATGCTCCTTTTTATTACCCACTCTGTTAAGATGTTTCCAAACAGCCTGCTCCAGCCTCAGCACACAGGTAGCACCTGTGCCACCAAAAACCATGGGAGTTTTTCCACTGGCTTTAATGAGGTTGGAGCAGCTTCCTCATTATCATACTCACAGCCAGGTCGCTTCTAAAGCAAGATTGCAGGAGTGATATTGCTCTGCAGAACTAGGCGCTGGCAACACAGGTGCCTCCTTCTTATATCACTTCATTGGAAATGTTTATGGGAACATTTGAGGGAAGGATGGCGTCAGCCCTTCAGGTACTGGGAGCTGCTCTCTGCCACATAAGCCCAATGCCTGAGGGTGTATCCAAAGCAAAATGATCAAGAAAGAAAAATCAGGACTGGGAAATTTTGTTAAAAAGCTTCAGTAAATGTAAATGTACTTAATTTTTCCTTGAAAGTTTGCAGTTCTGATCACGCTTAATAAAACACCTTGAGACCTAGGGATGCAGTAAATACACCAGAAAGAGTGATGCACCCAGGTAGTTGCTTCATCAGCACTAAACACCTGCAGTCCTGTCATGGACCTTGCACTGCAAGAAGACATAAGAGAGATACATGGTGTATCTTCACATCCAATCATTGCATCTTCCCTTTAATGCCTCTGACAGGCAAAGCCCCTCAAACTCCATGCATCAGTGACCATGCTGTGGCCAAGCCTGGGACACGAAATGAAAGTTATATGGTTTATGTAGGCACAGAGGGTTCAAGTAGGATATTGGTCCCATTCTCATGTCTGATGAAGTCAGGGAAAACTCCACCCATCACTCCAATGGGGTTTAGTAAGAGCCTTTCATGAGCAGGGTCTGCAGCGTGCTCCTGCCTACTCATTGGCTGCTCTGGCCCGACCTGTTGAGGGCATGATAGCCGGGTGCTTTGTTCTTCCCAAAGCGTGGAAGGGAGGATGTGAAAGAGGATGTTAAAGAGTCAGGAAAACATTTTTGTCTCTTGGCATCCTGCTTTGGTAAGTGTTAAAAAAATTGCTCTACTGTAACTGGTATTTTCAGGAGAAACTGCCTGGCAACAGCTCTAAAAAGAGGAGGGAAAACCCAAATGGCTCAACACAACTAGGTAAAAGAATTTAAAACCACATATACTTGGAACAAACAGCCTAAATGCTGAGCAGGACACATGACTGTGGAGTGGCCCGTACCCCCACAGGAATAAAACCCTGAAAGATGCTGTGGTGTCCTGGCAGCACGAAGAATAATCATTTCGGTGTGCTGGTTCTAGAAGCCACTGTCGTGGCTGCAGGATTCCAGGAAAGAAGGTGGCCCTGCCCAGGTCTTGGTGCATTGTCACTGCCTCAGGTAGCAACCCTGTTCCCACTTCAATATTGTAAAACTCTCTGGTGAGGTGGCTAAGGAACCATGGGGTGGAAGCAGGAGGGCTCAGGCATGTCTCAGAATTCATGTGCATGCAAGTGGCTGGGGGAGGATTGCACGTTTGTAGGAAATTCGCTCCTCAGGTGTTTTAGAGGCAGTGAGGGGCTGGTCGAGGCGGTGGCACAGTCAGGGGTGTGGGGCTGGCATGCAGGAGATCGCCAAATGCTCTGATCCTCCTGAGTCACCATGCTGCCTCCTCCTCACTCAACAGCAAAGGAGAAGCTTTGGCTTTCCAGGCTGCTCTAGTCAGAAATGAAGGCAATGCCTACGTCATGTCAGCTATGCAGGTGCCTCCTGAGGGCAGGCAGTGACAAAACTTACATTTGAGGCTGGGTATGAGTGGCTTCACTTTGCCTTTTTGCTTTCACCTGCAGAAGCCAAAAGCGTTGGTTACCCACGGCGGGTGCACAGGCCGATCTTCTTTCTTGGGCAATGTACACCAAATGCCAATGTCTGAGCTTGCATGGGCTGTCTCACCTGGTTACCAAAGAAAGTAAGCAATCCCGCATCAAAACAACACAAACAAACAAACACGACCTCTGTCTGGTGCTTTGTAGGTAAGCTACAAGTAAACAGCAATCCCCACGATCAGTTAGATAGTTGTGTTTAATGAGATCTGTTTTAGAGATTAACCACGGAGTTTAAAGCTCATCATGCTGCTGCTATTTGATTGGTCTCAACATACCGTGGAAATGAAAATAATTAGGCTGTAGGTTGCAGTAACTGTTAGGAAATAGTGGCAGAACAATAAAAGAAATGTTGAAAAGAAGAATTTCAGCATGAGTCCTGTGACATAGTAAAAATCCTTGGTTAATGGTATGCTAATCAAAACATCATGGAGTCACAATTTCATATGGAGAGGTGGCAGGGAAACATACTTAACTAAATAAGTATCAACCAGTGTCAGAGACAAATCCTGAAGTGACTGAATGAGTAAATAGGAATTGTTTCCACTGGTACTGCCAAAACATGTTATTTTTTTGTTTTCATGAAAAAAGGGTTTACTTTGTCCAAATTTTTTAAAGGGCATTTTCCATTGCTTTTTTCATGCTTGAAAATGGTCCGTAATAAAGAATGATTTTTAAACCTTTCCCTCGTGCAAAAGAAAAATTGTTGTCTATCTTGAATCCAAGCTGTCCATCCAACAGCTTGAGTTGATCAGCAGAGTCCACACCTTTCACAAGAGAAAATAACAGCATGGCTGGACCTACACTGCCTCTACTCTCAATCTGTAGGTTGAAGCTCCACTGAAATGTTGTTTTCCAGGGATTCTGTAAGGCAGGTTGGTCCTAAAGGTTAAGTGTATTTATTTCAAAATATAAGGACATAAGGAAATTCAGAGCAGTCCCTAGCTCCATTGCAAAAGCTGACACTTCCAGGGGGGCCTTGTTGTAACCCCAACAGCACTGACAGGAGACATGATATTATTTTGTGGTTTGGGATGGAATTATCACCACGTTCCCCGAGGAAATACTCAAAGGACGGTTCCAGCCCTTAATTGCTGATCCTTGACAGTTCCAGGTAGCCACCAGGGACTCTACCCTTTGGACTCGGGACCTGCAAGGAGATCACACTACCACCAGCTTCATCATCCAGTGGATTAACTGAGAGATTGTGGGGACACCCGCCAACTTCTCATAACCAGACTGGAAAAGTAAAGATTTGTCACATCTACCCTCTTGTAGGTCTAATTATTTTCTCGACTGTTGCAGAGTACTGCTGGGGAGTCCTGGCAAGCCCATGAGATGTCTACTCCTTCATGGCTGCTTAGGCTGGAGACTTGCACGCAGAGGGATTGTGCAACATAATAAAAGCAATCCTAGAACAGCGTATGCCAAATACACCTGGATTGGTTTGCAAAACAGGTGTGTTTTTGGCTGGGCAGGGTGGATCTGGCTGCACCTAGCATGTCGGGTGGCATCAAAGGAGGCACAGGGTTGAAAGTGGGTGAAGGAGACAAAAGGCAGGGTTGGGAGAGAAGCTTGGGTGGAGGATGACAAGCGGGAGAGGTGGTAGATGAGAAGCTGCAGTGTGGGCTGTAGTAGATGCTGAACTCTGCAATGCTGCCTGAGGAATTAGCTGGAGAGTGAGCGTGGAGGAAAAGCCAAGAGCTGTGCCAGAGCAAAAGTGTGTATGAGGCGCAGTGAATGAATGTTCCACTCATGTCCTGGTTGTTCTCAGGCAGCAGGAGCCTGGCTCCTCATCACTGGGGGCTTCCCTGCACCCATGGGTGCCCAAGGCACCTTGGTGCCCTGTGTCTCCAACCACCCAGACCATTCCCAGAAGCTCACTTTCCCGCTTCCTTCCCCATGTCCGTCATCCTCTACAATGTTCTTTGGGAAAGGCAGGAGCACTCACTGCTCTTTGATGTGACAGAGGCAGCCCAAGCACAGACAAGGCACAGCCAGGGTTTGTCTGGGTGCAAGGGTTTGGCAGTGAAGGGGTGATTCAAGGACTGGCACTGCCTACTTCTACCCCAGGAGGAGAAGGAACTTTTCCACACATGGCCTATCCCATCACCCCAACAGACTGACTTGTCTGGACCAGTCGGTGGCTTGTGTACAGCAATTAAACTTCACCAAAATGGTAAAGCCAGTCTCTATAAATCCCAATCCAAACTGAGTATTTTTTATGATAGAGGCCACAGCTTAATATAATTAACTGTGACTTAC
Organism: Piaya cayana; assembly: GCA_013389865.1. Taxonomy (NCBI): domain Eukaryota; kingdom Metazoa; phylum Chordata; class Aves; order Cuculiformes; family Coccyzidae; genus Piaya; species Piaya cayana. The sequence goes on from WAAB01025924.1 coordinate 74,586, forward strand.
ACGCTGGTTACTCTGGTGTGATGTCAGCTTCTCCACACTGTTTATTTTAATTAAAACAGAAATTGTAGGTCTTGAGTGCTCGTAATTACAGCCCATGGACTCAATTTGCCAAAGCCCCTAATTAACCTGCTATGTGTCTACCTGACTTGAGGTGTTAGTTGAAACATTACTGGTGCGGTGGCATTATGTTGTCTGCAGTGATGGAAATACAGTAGGAGACATGACAGGCTCTGTGATAGGCGATCCATATTTTAAGCTATTCTGCATGACATTCCCTTCACTTTTATGTAGATTACCAGTTTCCTACCTGAGACTTTGTAAGTGATAGACGAGTTAAGAAAATGCATCTGTTGAGAAGTCCCCCTTTCTCAGAATAATTGTCTCCCGTATGTGCTCAGCAGGGTTTGGAAATCTGGTATCTTTGTGGCACTGGATTGCGGCAGGGCAACTGGACAGGACATGTTCCTCTGAGGATGTCTTTGCCAGTCATCTTTCACCTTAAAGCTTAAAAATGCTTCTATCTGGCCTTGGCAGCTCCCTCTGCCTCAAGACATTCCGATATGCAAGTTCTTCTCTCCCAGTTCAGCCGCAAACACACACCACAGAATCACAGAATCACCAGGTTGGAAGAGACCCATCGGATCATCGAGTCCAACCATTCCCACCAAACCCTAAACCATGTCCCTCAGGACCCCGTCTACTCGTGCCTTAAACACCCCCAGGGAAGGTGGGACATCATTCAAGTCCCTCTCTAATTTCCCATCTTGTGCCTGCTATCACCTTTTATGTATTCTCTCCCTTCATAAAGACTGCATATTCTCTTGTTCCCACACCTCCATAGCCACTCTAGTGCCTATCTTCTTGCACAGACCATCCAGATATTTTGCCACCACTGCAACAGGGAGTTTTGCCATTGTCTATAGTGCCCAGATCAAGGCCTGGAGGTAGATACACTGCCCTGGTTTTTTTCCATACTGGAAAAACCACAGCTGTCCATAACTTTGGAGCTGCACCAACTATAAAGAGGATTAATTTAACCTGTAAAATAGATGCATCCAAAACTGAGCTGCTTTGTACAGCTCAGCCTCTGCAGTATTTGAACCTGTGTTTTTGAGGCAAAATATGTACCTGGTACACATTAGGGAGCTAACAGCTTACATTTGCCATTTCATTGTCTTTTCTTACAATTTTTTTCCTCGTGTTCATTACCTCAATTTGCCCTTTAACTGGATTACAAAAGAAAGGCAAGAACTTAATTTATCGTCTATGTATTAGAAAAGAGAAGAAACTATCCATTCAGTTTTTACTTCAGAGGCTGGGATGTGAAATCCTTTCCACAGGCTACTCTTCTTTTCAGTTAGATGTTAATAATGTAAGATTTGCCGTAACCATTTTAAGCACTTTGTTTCCCACAGGTCTCCCCTGCATTTTGTGGGGAGAGGGAGTGTGTTCCTTGTAACCTGTCATCATTCAAAGCTGCATTAGTCCATGAGAGGAGAGCTGAGGGGAGGAGAGGGGAATGGAGGGAAAGGTACTCTCTGCGTGCATGATACGTGTTAGCCAACATCTCACAACACATTAATCTTCACTCGCAAGGAGAGACAGGCCAACTCCTCAGGGCTTCACCACTATAACCCTCTCCTCCTCATTCATGAAGATAAATGCCCTCAGAGTGATCAGCCGTCATGTATTCTTTATGCATGTGCCAGATGGCTGTCTTGTAAGTTAGCCAGAGAGAAATCTTCACTATAGAGAGCAAACAGGCGCGATGGCTAGCAGGGAGCTTCCCACAGGTGTGACATCTACTCGTCTGTGTGTCCATCCCTCCAGTTCAGTTTGCTTCTGTGTGATGAGCTGGCAGGTCATCCTTCCTCACCGGATAGGTGGAGCCAGGCTGGCGTAGACCCGTTCCCATGGAGATTGCTACTGCTTCCCCATGTGCCATTAATGTAAATGACAGGGTTTTCCTAAATCCATCCCTCAGGAGTGTCTCACGCAAGGTGGGTGACGAAATAGTGAAGAGTAAAATGGGTGTGGAGCTTTCTGGGGCTTGAGGAACAAGCCGTGACAGTGTGTTGCCTGGCGTGATCCTGAGCTCGCTTTCTCTTTTCCTCCCTTCTAGAGGTCAGATGCTGGTGACCTCACATCACCCAGCAAAATGCCCGATGCCAAGTCTGTCCACACTGATTTTGGAAGACACCTGCTTCTCCGAGCTGGTAGGGGCTTGTTTGAAGCACACTTACACTGATTTTGTCACACTCTCCCTCCCTCTCCTCGTCACCCCCATGGAGTCGCCACTACCTTCTGACTTTGACATGACCAAGCAATGGCCAAAGCAAGGAAGTAAATACTGCAATTAAAGTCCCAGCACCAGTTGCGAGGCTGGACAACAGCAGTGCTTGCAAGTCTGAACAATATCTGACCCATGTATCCTGTCAGTCGCTGCCTCCTCCCACCCCAAGAATATGAATTACCAGCAAGGACAGCCTAATCCAGAATAAAACATAGAATCAAAGAGAGAGAGATTAGTTTTGTTTCAACAGCAGACTCTAAACTCTCCATAATAGGCATGAGATTTCTTGTAAAGGAGTGGAGTCTTTTTTTTTCCTTTGGAAACCAACAGTTGAATTCCCAACCAGTGTCTTTAGGATTTTGCCCTAATTTGATTCGTATATTAGAAATTATTCTAAGTAATTATATAGTTGTCCAGTCAAGGCAGAGACAGAAATAGTAGCACTATATTTTTTTATTATCACTGACAGTTTCAAGGTCCAGAATGGGAAGCTCAGAGTTTCTCAGGTTGACATAAAGGAAAGAAAGACTCATGAACTCTCAGCATTATTTTATGTCTTGAAGAAATACGCAGGCAACTAAGCAACACAATTAACAGAGTGCTGTTAATTCATTTATAACAGAAAACTCACCAGATTCATTAAAATGACCAGTTCCAGCTGTTTGAAATGCACAGGATTAACCAAAGGATCGCTCCTGCAGTGCTGTGAGACACTGCTCGACAAGATGGTGTGTTAATCTCCACACAAAAATGCATGGAAATCACTGGGCAGGTCTTCATGAACCAGATCAATCAGAGAGCAGCATCAGAGCTGGCTGCTTCATTTGGCTGACATTCCTATACGTGCATGCCAGAGAGAAATAACTTTGTCCTAAGCTGCTATGTATCAATGCATCAACTTGTAGACATGTGCTAGACAGCTTGAGGAAAAGAGTGCCATGAATCAGCCATATGAAAGGGACTGTTTTCTAAATGGAATCAAACTGCTCCAGGCTCAGATGTGAGCCTCAGGTTTCTTCAAGGACCAGAAATATTTATTCTCCTCCTGTGTCTGTGAGACCCACTGTTTTCCCACAGATCTCCCTACCTGCATGTGCAAGTACCTGACCTGATGCCTTCTGGTTAGGCAACTTGGGTCAGTAACACCGTTGCTCAACCACAGAGCCCCACTGCCCTCTAACATAGACCAGTTGATCTCTGGGATTCCTGGAGTCAGGAGGCTCAAACACTTCTACCGGGAGTCAATATATAGGATGCAAGCTCCTAGCAGCAGGGACTGTTGCTTTGTTCTGTGTTTGGATAGTGTCCTACCTGTGGGGCTGTGCCTCCAGGTTAGGGCTCTTCAATGCCACACTAATGCAGTGAAATCAAATAATAAAATAGCAGCAATAACCATAGTAATTACCACTTGCTTTGACTTGTTGCCACAGACCCACCAACCACAAACATTAGTCAGGGTTTATGACCACGTCTCCCAAACTTCAAATACTTGCAAAACACCTACTGTCTCTTCACACACAGAGAAGGAGGGGAAAGTCAGAAAACCAATTGCCTGCAACAGATCTCATCACCCAAATTCCTCTGGGTTGCCAGGGTTTTCCTCTAGCTGTAAAAAGTCTCTTCCCACTCCAGCTGTACCAAGTGTGTGACTCAGATGAGGTCCTACACTGCATCTCCAGTGGGGAAGCAAAGGAGGGATGATACTCAGCTGGATTTCTTCTGTCTGTCATCAAGTATCAGCCACAGCATGAGTTAAAATAGGGGCATAATCGGATAAATGAAAAGGAGTGATTGAGAAGATGTGGGCGATGTGACAGACAAGCAAGCTCCCTGCATGTTGATGAGAATGGCATTATCCAGACGATGGTTGATTTCTTTTTGTGTCTTGTTTAAAGGGGCAGCATCTTTGAGCAGCTTGGATTTCTTAAAGGATAATAACTATATTGCAGAAAAATCCTGTGTCTTCCCAGTGAATCCGTTCTACATTCATTTATACCAAAAAGCTCAGAAGGCAAATTAAAACAAACAATTTCAAAAGCAATCCAGTACGGGACAGGAAACCTTCATGTGAGTTGCCAGCCTAGTGCACAAAAGAATGGGTCCATGGATAATGGTAACCTGTTGTGAAACAAGCTGATATTTCAGTGAGTTTTTAATAAACCTGGGCATCTAAACAATAGAAAGTCCACCAGCACTCGCAAACTACGTGTGAGAAAGCCTCTTGCAGCCTCTGCGCTCATCTTTCATCAGAGATGCTTGCTAACACTGTCACATGATTCTGCTTTTATAGTATATGCTTTATACGCATGCATTATTCTCAGGCATTTACTGTGGCCCTGCAATTTGGAGGAGTACAGAACACTGAGCTCCATAGAAGGAAAATGCGTAGATGGATTCAAAAGCAATTCTTGCTGAAGGAGCCTTAAGGCCTAGGTGTGTTTACAACTTTGACAAAGTTACTGAAAGATGAAAGAGAAGGGGCAGGAAAACATATAATTAAAGTAACACGATGTTACCATGCACTTATAAACACAGAATTATTATGGAGTGCTTTTATCACAAGAGATGGTGTTCTGTTGTCACCAGCTTTCCCATACAGAGGTCATTCATACAGATACTAGTCAAAATAAGACATCAAGTCTGCTTCTGCATAAGGTACAACTTGAAGAGGAGTCCCATTAAATCCAGCTAGCAGGAAAAGGTAGTTTGGAGAGAGTAACAATAATGAAAGATTTGGTTATGAAACAGAACAGTCTGGAGGCAGTTTAAAGAAGGCGGTCCAGGTCAAAGTTGTTGTGATAGAAGAGAACTTTTAAATTGCTCAGGGTTTAAGGGGACCCAATGTTCCTTCTGATTTAGGAATCAGTTCCAGCTGGAGATGGGCCAGCTTAGGATCCACAAACAGATGCAAACTCAAATTGCAGGGGAGGGTAGGAACTGGTAGTTCAGATTACTTTTCTCATTCATTTTACTTGCTATCTCAGCAGCAGCAGCAACCCAAACCACATTACTCTGAGGCAGGTAGAAGAAGCTGTTCCACAGACATTTAGGGATAACTCCTTGATTTGAGATTCTAGTTTGAATTGTAGTAACAATCAGTGAGACGGAACAATGTTAATAGGGGTAATGTTCACTCATAGTTGTAGATAAAGCTACTTTTATTACCAGTATGACTCTCTGCTCTGGTGTATGTTACTTCCCAAAGGGGCCCAGTATATATCACAAGCTAAACTCTATTCCACTGGTGTTACTGGGAATCAGTTCTCTCATAAAAAGAGTAGCAATGTGGTGCACCAGTGCCTATGCAGGGGAAACATTGATCCTAACAGCAGGGCAAGCTGCAGCTCCCTGCATAGAAAAGTCTACAACCGGCAGTTAGCCAGTCCAGACCCCTGTTAGCATCTCATAAATCTGTGCCAACTTCTGTCTGCCCTCCAGACTCATCATCTGATGGTCACACACAGACACCTACAGCAGTGTTGTCCTTCTGCATAGCTTAGAGGAGGTACTGTGGCCCAGTAAGACTTCCAACCTCTCACAAAGCCTTTACCTGCTGCTCCACTGTCCTAGCAGCTGGTGCAAGCGACCTGCTTTTGTCAGCGCTCAGCTTTCCTTGTGTCAGTGCTTGACCCAAAATGATACTCTGGATGGTTCCCAGCAGTCACAGCAAACCACTGAGCCTCATGTGATCTTTAAGTGAAACTCACTCTTCTAGTTTTTGGCTTACACTCTCCTGCTACAGCACTTCTACCCACACAATAGCCCTGCCACGTGTCTCCTCATGCAGACCTGGCCACTGCCACAGTAAAGCATCCTGGACCAGAGCCATGGAACTGTCCCTGCAGCCACAGCATGGGATGGCTCAAAGGAACAACAGGCTCCAAACCACAGCTGAGCACAAGGAACCCAGCCTCTGCCATGCGCATGTTGAATACCAGCCTTATAACTTGCTTTAGAATCCAGGATTTGGGTGTTCAAGCAGTATTTTACAAAGGAACCACCATAATGAGCTTAAGAGATGCTAGGAGCTATGCAAGTTCTCCAGGCCCCAATAAAACTCACTGTTTATACAGCTAAAGAAGAAGAGTGATCGAGTGAATTGTATATTAAATTGATTCTTTGGGGAGATGGACCTAATTCTCTGTCATAACATAGATGTTTTGCAAGAAGTTGTCACTGCACCAGTTTCCCCTCTCTGAAATTACATCTTCAAGTTATTCGGGAATAAACAGTTTTCTCACTGCCACTGGAAACAATAGAGTTTCTGTGCTCCGTACTCCCTGACTGGAACACATACAGGTCATTCCATGCCATCTTTTACTTATCATGACCAGTGATGTTACAAGGTGCTATTAAAACTGGTAAGGTATTCACATGAAGCAAAATGATGTCTGAAAGGAATAAAAAGGAAAAGCCAAGACCATGTAGTGCTGATTGAGCTTGCTAGGGGCACAACAAGTGACAACAGTGGGGCCAGGAACCAGAACCTCAGGCTCCCCAGACCTAAGCCATCCTTCCAGCACAGGTTCTGGTCTCTGTCAAGAGGCTTTGCGTCCATACCAATGACCTCATTCACACACTAAATTAAGCAGGAGATTTTCTGGATCTGCAGAGATACCGACAGCATCTTTCAGCTGGGTGGAGTCCCAGGTATTCTCTTGTCTCAGATGACATCCAGAAACACCAGGGATAAGAGCGATACCACTGCTGAGTGGCCCTAGCTGTCATCAGTGATGCTATGACTATTCCTTGTGTGAGCAGGTTATAGCTTAGGAAAGACGAGGTGTGAGAGCTGTGTTTATATCGCTGTGTTTTAATGAAGAAATTGGAGCTGCTGTCAGCATTACTCGTGGGTGCATCAGCTACAAATCAACACTTAAATAAATGAACTAAATGACGTGATGTCAACTACATATTCACAGCAAGCCACTTGGTCAGAACACAGACTGAGCATTTTGTAATGCTAAGCCTATCCCCAAAATAACCCTTTGGGTAAAAGCTTAAACTAATTAATGAGTACGTGTCTTCTTCTGAAAGGCAGAGAGCTCAGGGGACACAAATGTTAGTATTTAGTATCACCAAAACTAACCCACACTAGAGAGATGTCTACACAAATCTAAAACTGGCATTCCTCATCCTCACTTCATGCCAGCCGGAGCTGTGAACAGCGAGAGAGCTCTCAGTTGCCTCGCTGTGACTCTACGTGCCCTGGCAGCCCAGCCCTGAGGATGTACTGATGGGAACCATCAGCAGGAGTGTTCGGTTTTGCCAGCACCAGTGATGAAGCAAGGTAACTCAGGAGACCGGTGTCCTCCCATCTTTAAGAAGTGAGAGTTGGTACCATCACAGGTGACTTCGGCACTAACACAAGTGTCTGTGGCAGATGCTGCAGGCTCTTTGCTCCCATCACCAAATCCTTTCCCTCAGGAGGTCAGCCCCTCAAGTAATGCTGAGCTGTCCCAGTTTCCTTACCAGGGGACTGTTCAAGAGGGGCAGCAAGCTCCTAGTTTCTCCCAGACCCCAGTCATGTATTGCCTCCTGGACACATACTTCTCCCTGTTCTCCTGGCCTCCTGTGCCTCATAGAGAGCCCACCTGTCTCATCAAGCACCAAAAGCTGCTGTATATTTATATATGAAGCAATCTGCTAAAGGCAATACTATTTTAGCCTCTTTGGTCTTCAGTTTAGCTGCTCAAATGTTCCATTTTGGGGAGGTGAGAGCTGCTTTAGTCTGTTTCAGTGAAGGCGGATAGAAAGTTGGAAGCTTGCTTAAAGGCAGCTGCTTTTCCACTGCAGCCTTCTGGAAAGGTCTTGGGATAAGGGAAGCATTAAAACGTAGGTGATGCCTCACAGGACCTTAATTAGTAGAGGGAAACACTTTGACTGGTAAATTCTTTGACTGTTTCAGTCAGCGGATACCACCTCTAGGTCCCACACTACTTCTGCACAGCCATCCACTCAACTGTCCTCCTGGGTGCAGTTTCAGTCAACTAGAGTCTAGAAAAAGCTGAGCATGGGTCTGGGCGAGGTGATGAAGGGCTGGGTGATGAAGGGCTGGGGAATGCAGATGCCTTCAACTGCATCTACATTTGGCAGGGAGCCTGCTGAATTACGAAGTCCTACTGGATTTTACAAAATCTGCTCAAGGAAGAGTAACTCCTCCGTAGAGGAGCTCCATGGAGTTTGGGTGCCACTCTGCTGGCTGTAATTAAGTGCTGCTTGGCTAAATGATCTTGTTCAATGTGACCCTTTCCTTGGAGGCTATTAAATGCATGCTATTTTCCTAAGATAGAGGCTTTTGAAGCTATTCCAGGCTTTCAAATAAAGATGCATTTAGACGATTGTAATAAATAGGAGGATGAACGCTGTTCTGTGAGTGCTATGTGAGGCCACCAGAAGCAGATGGAGAGTTCTCAGCACAGCTGGTTTTGGTTTTGGTGACCATTTTTGTTCCTCTTACAGGGGTTCTGCAGAAGTCCAATGGCTTTCACTAGAGACACGTGGAAAACTAATTTAGTAATGCAAACCCCTGGTGCTGGGCTAACAGGGGTTTTCCACGAGTCTGTATGATATGAGAAAAGATAGTGTGAGATGTCCCCTTTTCCTCTTACCCAACTTGACTACAGTGTCTCTAGGTATTGAACACTCTTCATTCAGAGCAGTTCAAAGCCCCTACTTGTGGCCAGACACACCTACCATTTATCCAAACCCGTGCACAGATGAAAGCTGCTCAGTAACCTTGGGGCATGAAGAAGACCTCAGGGCATCCAGATGGACTAAGTGCTCTACCCACAGAAGTCCTCGTTGAAGTCTTCCTCAGCCTTTGCAGTATTTTCAACTTAGAGCACAGGCAAGCATCAGTCAGCAACACAGATTAGTACCAATGAAGACAGAGAGCAAATGGATCAGGCTGCTGCAGCTCCTCTTCTCTTCTGTCTTTAACCTCCAAAATTAGTAACTAAATTGGAAAAAGCTGTGGTCAAAGCTGGACTAATCAGCTGATTACTGCAAGAGGTAAAGAAGCCACTAAGTGACACCATCCAGGCTTACTTCTTTCTTAGGAGGGAACTTCAAGCTCTCTTGCATATTTAGAGACTGAGAGAGCAGCTTTCAGAGGAACTTGCGTAGTACATTTGATTGCTCTGTGCAGAAAATGCTACATCAGTTTGAATCATGAAAAGGTGGGTGAAAACAGTGATGGTTCCTGGTGACTGAGAAGGCATCTGAAAACAGTTTCTGGCTCTGAAGTAAGCATATGACCAATCTCCAGGCATCCCCAGCTTTGATGTGGGAAGAGCTGGTTCTCAATGTTACACATGGTCCCCAGTTCTATTAAGGTCCAAGCTGATTTTTTTATTGTTTCTATCTGAATGTTATCTCATAGATAGTCCACCTACTCCTTAGGGATGCTTTAAAATGAGGATCAAGTTCTATTCTGTCACTGAGCACTGAGGAGGGATTAAAAAAACTCAGGAGGAGTTTATTAGATATTTTAGGGCAGCTTGCCAGTTCTTTTGCCAGCACACAGACTACTACAAATTCTTACATGCACATACATAGTTCAGACTCGCCCGGCGCAGTGACACCCAACCGCGTTTAATTCCTGTGCATACCATCTCCCTTTGCCAGCTTCATCTCTGACACTTTTTTCCTTGTTCTCAACAAACACAATTCTAAATTCCGTCCCTGAGTTTCCATTAAGGATGAACAAAACAGAGCTTTAAACTCTGAAACTGTTTTAACTCATTTGCTCCTGGATCGCAAAGCTTCCCAGTTGTTGGAATGAAACTTTCCCTCACCGAAATCTTGGAAAAAAAAAAAAAGGGAGAGGACTAAAAAGGAGTTGGTTTTACTGAGGTGGAGCAGGTTCTTTTTCTGGTGTGGTTTTACTTACAGAGATGTGAGTTAAAGGAATGATGGTGAATACAATCCTAAGGCTGATCTGTGAATATTCCTTTGTAGAGTACACTCGAACATATTCTGCTCTGTACTTGTGGTTGGTAGATCAAGGTCACATTAAAGAGGCTGACAGTGCAGCCCAGATCCTGCAGCACCTGCTCATGCCTTGGCTCTGCTCATTTTTCAGCCAAAAAAAAAAAAATTACATGAATAACTGTAGGGAAAAAAAACCCAAATTTCTGACATGCCATGTGGTTTTATTTTTATTTTGTTATTCACAGTAAGAAAAGTGCATTAGCTGGAGCACAAGCTAGGTGCATCATTTGGCACTGATGGAGTTAATCACGATCCCTTTTCCTATGACCATCCACCACTGGGTGAATGCAGCCGCATTGTCCATGGTCACAGCACTGTGCTAAATGTGCTGCTCTTCCTGGAGCCATAACGTGAAATACTCAGGGCTGTACTAACAAAGAACTCACACTCCGTTTTGCGTGTGAAAACACGAAGATTTTCCATGAGCAGCTCCTGGCCCCTCATGGCATCGTGGTGCAGTCTGTGCTTTTACAGTTCACTGAGAGCTGCCTCAGCAGATCCTCCATAAACGCCTGTTTCTAGGATTTAAAATTGGGCTGGGTAAAAAAAAAAATCAATTGCCTGAAACTTGTCTTTTCAAGGCTCATCTAGGGAGTCAGTTTCTCATATTACGACAGATTCTGGCATCTTCAAAGAGTGAATTTCTATTTCCTTGTAATTGAAACTGGTCAGAATCGCTGAAAGAAAAGGTGAAAAACTATGAGTATTAACTTCAGATCAGGCATGTTTAAATTGAGCAATGAGCACCTTGTGCACACATACATTAAATACCTATTTCCCCAACTGAGAAGTGGTTATTGATAAATCCACAGTGTGATGTAGCAACAACTTCTAGTGTTCTGTAAGATAAGAGCCAATGTTTAATCAGCTAGCAGAACTAGATTAAAGGGATATCGTATAATAAGCATTATTCTTGTAGAGGTGCCAGATCCAGCCCAACAATTTTGAACTGAAGCTTGCTGATGTTTCTCATCACCCTGATCTCATCTGAGCTCTGCACTCAGAATCACCATTGCCTGTTACCTGTGAAATCAGGGGGATGCTGCTCTCTGGAGTGGCAAAAAGAGGGTTTCAATTACTTTCTGCACAAGCCTTGTTGTCTTTCACCCCAGAGTGGGTCCCTATGCAGTCTGCTTCTGCTCCTTCAGCCTGCTTCCACCAGTGCTACTTCTCACACTCTCAGTCACCAGCAGCAGACACCACCGAGGCACTTTGAGTGCATGAACATCATTCATTGACTGGCAAATGGAAGATTTTATAGCGTCGTTTGATCTTTTGATGAAAGCCTTTTGAAGAAACGATACACCAACACAAGAATTGCCTGTTTTGTAAATAATTTAATTCTCTTCTGTGACAAGAAATGTGATAAAGACCTGCTTGCCTGCCCAAGTTTTGCTCTGCTGCAATTACACTAATACATACGCTTCACTGAAACCTCAAAAGCACTAGTGCTGGCAAGGTATGAGATACCCATGCTCAGACCAACCTAAGGTACATGGAAAACAGAATATTTTGCTGCACAAATGCAGAGAATCTCAAGTCAGAGTTTGCGCCTGTGCAGTTACTTTGATGTAGTCGTACTGGAGCAAGGAGAGGGGAAAAAAAGCAATGTAGATGAAGCTTTCAGCAGACAGAGAAAATAAAAACACAGCTTGTGGTGGTGCGAACTGATCTGTGATAAAAATGTTTGCATAAAATTACGTGCAAATGACTGGGAAGTACAAACATACCCACAAGAAAGTCTGTTCCACTCAGGAACAGAAGCAGAAGTGCTGGAAATATAGAAAACACACTCGAACTTAAGGAAGTTACACAGGGCAAGGGTTTGAGCCTCTTTCAAACAAAATCACTGAAGAAGTACACAGTTATCTCACTAGGCACAGGATCACCCCCCGGTTTTGCCAATGGAGGGTGTCTGTCTAGTTCAGAAAATATTTAGGTAAGCAGCCAAATTGTTGCTTTTAGAGATCTTACAGAGATATGAAATCTGTATGAATGCACCTCACAGAGAGTATTTCTCTGGGACCCCATCTGCTTATTTGGAAGTGGAGATTGGGATGGGCACTCAAGATACAGCAGAGGAGACATTTCCAGTTGACTGTCACATTCACTTTGCCAATTTACAATTATTCTGTGTCTCAGAAATCATCACTCCTTTGGGGAAGGGAAACAGCCCAGCTAGTATGACTATAAACCCCAGATGAGTGCTCACCTCCTGAAGACAGTTGCTCATGTTGGTGTCCCTTGGCTGTTTCTTGAAGGAGATTCCGCCTTTCTAAAAGCTTCTCTTCATCATCTTTTGTCTGCAGGAGGTTTCCTCTCTACAGTGTAGGCTGCATCTTGCCTCATTGTGTGCTGAACCATCTGACTGAGCCACCAGCAATTTAACCACAGTCTTCTTGAGGTAGTAGAATATATGGAGATACACTTTTTTCAAGGGACTGATAGATCAAATATACACATATATATGTAAGTGTATAAATAAAAAAATTTGATCTTCACCTTCATTTTAACCAAAGACAGGAAAAATAAAAATTATATCTTGAATAGCATTCATCCAAAATCATGACAGTATTTTGCTTATCTGATCGTATCCTTTCTTTGATGGTCTGGGTTGCACAATGATTACAGCTTACTCTGCAGAGGCTGAGATAGCGTAATATTGCTCATAAAGGTTATCATCTCTCTGCTTCTCATCATGGCTACATTGTTGTTAATAACCCAAGCTTGACTTTAAACAGGAATACTTATCTTTAATATATATTTCCTGCTCCCATATATTTCAGGGCAAAGCATTGAATTTATTGGCAAGAAGGACAAACAAAAACAGACTCTCCTGAGATGCTAAGCACATATAAAAATTCCAGATGTTTCCAGCATCAGGATTTTTTTTTCCCCTTCTTTTGGTCTCTGCTTTCCTGCCAGGCCTACAGGAAAGCACACACAGAATGAAACTTCTCTCCAGTGGTAGCTTTGAGGAGCAAATTCTACAAACAAGAAAAAACAAACACAGTTAAAATCAAGCATTTTCCTCTTTTGTCATTTGTTTGGCTGCTACCGCAGAGGCCCCAGTCTCCTACCTGGGTTAAGAGTTTTTCCTGTTTCTTCCAAGTCCCTGCTTGTGTGACCCAGGGACTTCTAAGGCTGGGAACGGGGGGGCTTAAGGGGGTCTCAACTCACAGATCTTTCCTGCAAGATGTCTAAGTGATGACTGCTTATTGATCCTGAGCCTGCGTGTGGCGGTGGAGATAAAGTTGTGTTTGTTGTACATCTCACTGAGGCCAGGGCATCCTTATCTCTACTGCAAATCGGGGGTGATACGGCTTCTGCAGGTTCTCCGGGAGCCAGGGGAGGGAAAAGGCCTTGTGCTCAGGACTAAGGAATTTCCCTTATTATCTGATTAGTCTTTAGGACTTCCCTGCCTTCCTTCCCCTCGTCTGACAATCGCACTGTGCATAGGCCTGGAGGACTCCGGGGAGTTTGGAGGATACGCTGATTTATTCATTGTTGCTTTACTGCATTAATGAAAGGCAGTAGTCTTTCCAACTCATTGGGTTCTCTAGACTTGATAAAACTTGCATAAAAACACTGGGAGGAGTCTTCTACTGCATTGCTGCTACTCCTCTGCTTCATTAAAAAGATGCTGCATTAGGTACTCTGCAAAATATTACGGCAATTAGTGATTTATGTTTATGTCATTTTGATAGCGACCTGTGATAAGAGAATGATATGATGGCATCTTGCTGATGCTACTTTTCTTGTCAGAGTGTTATTTCCCAACATCTTACTCTATCCTGACCTAGCAGTAATGAAGACGACAAAAACTTTTCTTTTGATGTGAAAGGGAGCAGGAAAAAACTTACCCTTAGATTCCTTCCACAAGCCTGGCTCTCATTAAAGTTGCTGGAAAAAATATATGTGTCCAGTTTGCATACGGAAATTATGTTGATCATCCCTTCTGGGTGTAACAAAAATACAACAAGCAAAATAATTTAGGAAAGTAAGCATAAGCCCAACAAAGAATATTTTTCCAGTGTATTAAGTAAGTACCATGTAGTCCATTATTGTGCTTAGTGCTCAGCAGGGGAACTCATTTTCAATGGAGGATAGCAAATTTAATCCCGTTTTGTTTTCTTTTGCTTACTAAAAAGTCTGATAAACATGCATTTGTTAATTGTATGTACAGCAAAACACGTGCAGAGTTCAGTTTAATCACTGAATTTATGGAGATTCCAAGAAAACTGGTTTAAATTAATGAGAGAGGGTGGGAAGAGGAAATTCCCTCTTTCCCTTTCCCTTATTTTATCAAAAATTTTTCAGATGGTGGTGGAAAATAAATGTTGAAAGCTATCCTTCTGTTACACTACAAATATCTGGGACTTTCTGCTAATTCAGTGTGTCCTGTTTCATAGAGCTCTGGCAAGAAGTTCACTGACAGTAGGGAAATGTCTTTATTGCACAGGGAATTGTTTGCTCTGCCACTGCCAGTTGTGCTAACAGCAACACCCAAAACATTGTTAGTATCTAACTGTTCAGACAAGTTTCTTGTGAAAGAGGTAAGATGGATTTTCTTCAGACAAATGGTTGCTGCCTGGCCACTAGGCTCACCAGAGACACACAGACTGTGGTCACGTTACATGATAAAGCACATATTCTGCTAAGCAGATTTGCCTCTCTGCCTTTCTGTTGCCTCTCTGTCCAACCACAGCAACTCACACACAACCATCAAAACTGATACTTGCAAAATTGGAAGTTTCAATGTGCAGCTCCAAAGCAGCCGTTGAGGAAAGTCATTTTCCAAACATCTGAGTCACCCTTTGCTCACCAGCAGTGTGTGCTACCGTGTGCTCTGCCCCTCAGAGAACCAGATCACTTCTTGAACTGCTGCAAGCATGAGAGTAGCCGGCAATCTTAGTCACTTCTCCATTAAAAACTTGCCTTTGCGTCATTGATGAAAGACTTGATCTTTTGCTGTTTTTACAACAGGAATCCTTCTCTCACCACTTCCCAACATGCCACAGCAGAGCAGAGCTATGACCCATTCTCCTGCATTTGCCCTTCTGAGGCACAGAAGGTTCTTTCAAAAGGCACAGTCCCATTTGGCGTTTCTTTCCTGAGACTCAGTCCAACAACCACCTGTTATGCTGTCTTTGTTGACCCATAACAGGGCACAGTAAGTCTCACTTCTCCCAACCACGGGTACACAGTGACCAGTATCTACCTCTTCCCTAATTTTTTTTAATTGCCTCTGCAGTTACTGTAGCTGCGCCTTCCCTGGGTCCATGGGAAGTCCCCTTGCCTCTTTGACACAGAATTGCCTCATGCAATCGACTGTAAGAGCAAGGACAGGCAGCCTGCAGACCAGCACCCGTGCTGCACATTCACTTCTCCCCTTGCAGATGAGTTTCGGAAATCTCAATCAAGTGCACAAGATTTTTCATTTTGTTTTTAAGAGGAACTGGTGTGTTTAGCTGCCCAGAGGCATTGACAGACATTGATTGATCTCAAGAGTCAGTCTATGTCTTCCAAGGATGGTTAGTAGTCGTTATTAAGGTTATTAAGGCACAGGATGACAAAGGGATGGTGTCTGTCTCTGAGGTGAAGTCAACGGGCATTAGCCTGAAAAGACCTAATGTTTTTGTCAGCTGCAAGATTCCTGGAGAATAGAGGACCACTGAAAATTTTCCTTTGGGTCATGGGATTTTCTCTGTGTTCCCCTTTCAGATTTTAGCCCTCAGTACTGCTCTGTACCCACAGTAGAAGAGCTAAAGCAATAGTGAATTCAAGTCTGGTCCTGTATCACACAGGAAAGAGGATCCAGATCTTGCTGAGGCTGTGAGAGAGGACAATATTGCTTGTAATGACTATGGTGCTGCTCCTCCTTACCACACCCACAGTTATCAGTATAGCAAGAAGAGGATAAAGTTCCCCTGTGACTTAATTGCCTGCATCCCTTCCTCCAAATCAATTTAGTATTGTTTTTTTAAGCATGTAACTAAGTTAGGTCCTCAAAGACTTGTAGCTGCTGTGAGACCCAGTCTAAACATGCACAAGAAACAGCATCCACAAAAAACGGGCTGTAACTCAATCTCTTTAAGCATTTAACACTAAAGTTAAACCAAAGAGAGTAGCCCAGGAGACTGGCCTCCATCTCTGCAGTGATGCTGCTGGGTGGGCGTGTTTTCATTAATTGATTTATGTCTTCATAAGATGTACAGGCCCTTTTTCCTTCTTTGATTTTTTTTGCTGAACTCATCTAAGCTTTTCACTCAGACCTGAGACTTAGAGACAGATGAAGTAAACCTATCCCCACTACAATTCTGCAGGTCCTGCTGGGGTTCCCTCAGAGGCCAGCTCATAGGTTCTTCTCTTTATCAAGAAGTTTTGAAGGGAAATAAGTATTTTCCCACCCCTTTGGCTGACCAGGACTCGGATTGTCCATGGAGGCAGCAGCAATGGTCAGCTGGATATGATGAAGGGAATAATTCCTCCCACACACTGAAAGACCACACTCTGACCTGTTGAGTGAAAGGCAAACATGAGCACTTGGGAGAACCGCGTAGAGCCCACCTTACGCAGTGGCAGAAGCAGAGCAATGCTGTGGGTGGAAGTTGGAAGTCTAATTGAAGGGGAAAGAGAGAAGAACACAGGAGAAAGAATAAGAGTGGGTAAAAGGTTCATAAAATCTTTTAAAAGGGCCTTCTTATTCCCTCCTCACTGACTATTGGCACTGCAGACTGGACACAGGCATTTGGCAAGGCTCTGCCTCTGGGATGCACACAACAGGGATCTATCCTGTGCATTGCACACTCTGCAGTCCTCCCACCCACGAAACCTCTCCAGGGCCCTCTCTGGGCTTATTTCAGCTTGGAAAACCACCACATATCTGATATCATCCCCCACTGGGGCTTGAATTCATTTCAAGTTGACTGGTCCAACCCAGATTTTTTTTTATATGCGAGGTATATCTATGGTTCATAAAACAACACACAGGCCTGAAGTGGCTAGAGACTCAGTGATAAACCGATGCAAACTATTTATACAAGTGGTTCAGAAAGGGGATTTTTATGGATTGAATGCATCATTTTTTTCTCATTATACTTTTGGGGCTACTTAAATCAACTCTACTCTGTAGACATATTGCACAGAACTCAGGCATGGAGACCAAGAGGAATTAAGAGCCAAGCTAATTAATACAGAGTGTCTCATGTTTATTAGACACCTTTTGAAACTACTGCTTGTTACTTTTAAAAAAAGACTCCATTCCCAGTCATACAAACACTCTGACTGTGAAATTGCTCACAGTCTAGGAGTGAATTATTAGTTTTACTTGCATGAAAACTCCTTAGAATCATTTGCTCCATGGTAATTGATCAAGCATTTCAGTGTGTCTATTTTATCATCAGATAGAAAGAATTTGAGAACTTTTTAATGCCTACATAAGAGCCTTTGTCAATAAGAAGTGAATGTTTTGTCCCAGCAGTGATAAAGACCTCCTGTATAGCTCTTGTCTAGTACTGGGCTTTGAACTTTAAAATTAACCAGTGCTGATAAACAGGAAACAATAGATTACAGTTTGTAGCTTGTATTAAATTGTTCTCTCCGATTTGCTGTTGTTTTTATGTTTTAGGCAGGGACAAACATAATGTTTCATCAAAGTTGAAGTCACAATTTGTTTACTTATTGGGGGTATTTTGCACTTTGCATTGCAAGCTGCTGCCGCAAAAAGAAACATGGGTTGGCACAAAAAGGGGAGGAGGAGTGAACCTATAATGGAAGAAATGCTACCCAATAATTAAAATTCAGTGGTACTGTAAATCCTAATGGAAACAACAATGTGTCTTTGTGTACAATTAACTCTGGGCTCCAGTTCATGATAAAAATTCTAGCTTGTAAAAAGCCCTGACCTCAATACCAACAGCTCAACAGAGGTTCACAGATCTGGCTTTAAAAGAAAACAACTTTCACAGAGGGGGAACAAATAATAGTTGGACTTGGTCCCCTAAATATGCTCCAATTATTCAGGATGGTTGAAGATAAGAAGATACAGGAGGAGTAGCAAGGGGAAAATAGTCCCACAGCTCAAAGAAAAGTACAAAATGTTGTTTGATGTCTGGAGAGAAAATTCACCCTCCCCCTCTTGTTATCCCAATCGCACATTCTGTGGGGCACCCTGTGTGTTAACAGCGAAGTCCTAGGCAATCTTTATTATTATTAGTTTAATACTTTTCTTATTGTTAACAAAGCAGACAAAATGAGTTGTTCATTACAGTGAGTGACTGACAGGGAAACATGGAGGACTATTCATTAAGTAATTACTACTTTTAGGCAGAAAAAGTTACTGCGCTTAAAAGAGGGAAAAAACAGTACAAAATCAAATTGTCTATTCTTTTTGTAGTGGGTGTGAGTGGAAGGAGTAATGCCTCATGGAAAAGACAGTTCTATAAATGTCAATCAGTTTGACAAGCAATTATCAAATTTAAGATAAGGACGTAGACTGTGGGTAGAGTATCTCAGAGCAGGTACCTCAGTTACCATGCAGCGTAATGGTGGGTAGAGTGGGATTGTCCAGATGAGTGTATCTATGTCTTATCCGCAAACCTGTAGGAACAGGATCAAACCTCATAACATTCTCTAACTGACTATAGCTCCATTTGCAGAGCACTTATTTTCTGTTTCCCCCCACCAATACAGGAGGAAGGACAACACAGTGGAAGGACAATGAATACCAAAAAGGTATTTTGGAAATAATTTTTGTCAGATCTCAGGCTAGATCCACACTCGGGCTCAAGGTATTTGTTTGCTGCAGTGAATTCAGAAGTTGTAGCATATGCTTCCTCTGGAGGAGGTGAGAAACAGGACTGTCAATAACATTTAAGTGTCTGGAGCC